>CM077160.1:126126993-126445212 GCA_039583875.1 Platanthera guangdongensis | reverse complement strand
GCCCTGCGACACGCCCGTGTCGCAGGCAGTGTGCCCACTCTCGACGAATCGTCGAGACAATTCGACGACTTCGCGGCTAAGTGACGACACGGCTTGACACGCCCTGGACACGCCCGTGTCCCAGGCCGTGTGCCTGCTGCCAGAACTAAACTGGCCCAAAACGTCCCCCTTTTGCTCCTTTGAGTTTCAGGGCGTTACAACTCTCCCCCTCTTAAAAGAATTTCGCCCACGAAATTACATAAAGGAAAGACATGTACAAAACCAAAATTTTGTACCTGAGCGGAACAACTCCGGATACCTCAAGCATAGTCTGCTCTCGCTCCCAAGAGAGCTCCTCACGACCGCAATTGTCCCCCGGACTTTGACCATCCTGATCTCTTTATTGCGTAGCCGCTGACCTCCGAGTCCTCAATCGCACGGGCTTGACCTTTGTCGTTAGCCACTTTCCACCGGCACTTGATCAACTGCGATCACTTGCGTAGGCTCTGCACCGCCTTCCGGAGCACCGAAATATGGAATACATCATGTAAACCACTTAGCTCCACTGAAAGCTTCAAGCCGATAGGCCGCTTCCCCAAACTCGCTCCAGAACCTCAAATGGTCCAAGGTATCTTGGGCTTAGCTTTTTCAATCGCCGCACCCGCGAGACACCCTTGAACGGCTTGATCTTAAGTATACATAATCGCCCACAGCGAACTCCACGTTCCTGTGCTTGCCATTATAGTACTTTGCTTGCGGTCCTGAGCGATAAGCAACCTCTCCCGAATGGTTCTCACCAAGAAGTAGCACCCTCTACTTCGATCGCTTATACAACTTTGACTCACCCGTTTCTATCCAAGACAACGGCGCGTGCTACATCTTCTACCATATAGGGCCGAAAGGTCCATCTGAATACTCGCTTGGTAGATGTTGTTGTATACGAACTCCACCAAATAAAGGTGGTCTTCCCATTGCTTTCCGAAATCCAAGACACACATGCGAAGCATGTCTTCCATGGTTCTATTGACCCTCTCGGTCTGCCCATGTTTGCGGATGGAAGGCTGTGCTAAACTTCAGCTTTGTTCCCAACATTTGCTGCACCAGCCTCCAATCATTGGACGTGAACGCCCATCTCGGTCACTCACGATGCTGCGGGGCACACCATGGAGTCGTACATATATTATCCACATAAAGCTTTGCCAGCTTCTCCACCGGATCATCCTTCCTATGCGGAATAAAATGCGAACCTTCGTCAATCGATCAACAACCACCCAAATGGCGTCATTCCCCTTTTGCGACCTTGGCAAACCGTGCACAAAGTCCATAAAGATGTCGTCGAAATTTCACTCCGGAATAGCAAGGACTTAAGAAATCCTCCCGACTTTTGGCACTCCGCCTTTACCAAGGCGCAGGTTGGCACTTCGCTACGTATAGCGCCACATCCTTCTTCAACCGGCCACCAAAACAGTTTCTTTACGTCGTCGCGGTACATCTTCGTGCTCCCGGTGATCGAGTACTTGGTATGGTGTGCCTCGTACAACAACTCCACCCGTAAATTGCCCACACTTGGGACGCACAGACGACCGTCTTTCCAAAGCAATCCGTCCTCCATGACGAATTGGGAATTTGACCCATCCAGAGCCTCTATCATGAACTGCTTCATATGAGCATCCATATCCAAAGCCTGCCGAATCCGATCAGCCAGGTCATATTGGACTTCAGTCCAATTCAGAACTGCTTCAGCACTTGATTGTCTGTCCACACAAACAATCTCCAACGCCTCCAACTCCCGCCACCAACCGCTCATCATGCACCGATAGCCAATTGGCTGAGCTGGGGCTCGGCGACTCAACGCGTCCGCAACCGCATTCCCTTTGCCCAGGCACGTAGTGGATCTTGAATGTATAGTCCCCCAGGAACTCCATCCACCTACGCTGCCGCATATTCAGATCCTTCTGATCTATCAAATATTTCAGGCTCTTATGATCGGTGTAGATATCAATCTTCACACCGTACAAGTAGTGTCTCCACAACTTCAAGGCAAAAAAATCACGGCGCTAACTCAAGTCATGGACCGGATAATTCCTCTCATGCACTTTTAGCTGTCTCGAGTCATAAGCTATCACGCTTCCGTGCTGCAGTAGCACGCAACCCAAACCGCTGCAGGAAGCATCGCTATATATCTCATAGCCTTCGGTTCCACATGGCGACTCAGCACAGGCGCCGTGGTCAACGGACACTTCAACTCCCGAAGGCTCGCGCGCACTCCGGCGTCCAAACGAACTTATGCTCCTTCCTCGTCAAGTAGTGAGAGGTAACGCTATCGCAGAAGCAAGAAGTTCTCTACGAAGCGCCTATAATAACCGGCAAGCCCAAAAAGCTCCGGACTTCTGCTACAGTAGCGAGCTCAGGCCACTCCCGTATCGCAACAATCTTCCTGTATCCACAGCAATACCCTCTCCACTCACTATATGACCGAGGAACGCTACTGAGGATAGCCAAAACTCGCACTTCGAGAACTTGGCATACAACTGATTTCTCCTTAGCGTCTCCAACACCAAATGAAGATGCTTGAAGTGATCTTCCTCACTTTGCGAGTACACAAAATATCGTCGATGAAGACGATCACGAAATGGTCCAAGTACTCCCTGAACGTCTGTTCATCAATCCATGAATACTGACGGCGCATTAGTCAGCCCAAACGGCATGACCGTAAACTCATAATGCCTGTATCTCGTACTAAACGCTGTCTCGGGATATCACTCTCCCTTATTCGCAGCTGATAGTACCCAGCCTTGAGATCCAACTTCGAGTACACCGTCGACCCGACTAACTGATCAAAGAGATCATCAATCCGGGGGGATCGGGTACTTGTTCTTCTCTGTCAGCTTGTTTAGCTCCCGATAATCAATACATAGCCTCAAGCTTCCGTCCTTCTTCTTAACAAAGAGGACCGGTGCACTACAAGGCGAAGAACTCGGGCGCACATAACCTTGCTCCAACAACTCTTGCAGTTGAACTTTCAGCTCCGCCATTTCCTTAGGCGCTAGCCGATACGGAGATCGTGACACAGGCTTTGCACCTGGGAACTAGCTCGATCGTAAAATCTATCTCCCGCTGAGGCGGGGCTCCAGGAAGATCTGCGGGGAACACATCAGGGTATTCCGATACCACTGAAATTCAATCCAACGCGGCTTCGGCTTTGCAACCTCCACTAGTGTAAAGAACAGTTCTGCTCCAGCACGAACCTTCACCACCTGAAGAGCAGACATCAACGTCTTGCTCGACCCTTTAAGCCCGTAAAAGTCGTTCACGACTTGCTCCCAGCTAACTTCTTGCTACCGCAATCTATATGGGCCTGCTGCTCCGAGAGCCAGTCCATGCCAAATATGACGTCGAACTCCACTAACGGAAGTAAAGACGCCCGCAGGTCGAACACCTGCTCCCCAATACGAATCTTAACATCGCAGATCCTATCGCTCGCATCGAACACCCGTGGGCAACAACACATCCAACTTATCCTTCGCCATCGAAGAAGGGACTCCGATGCGTGATGTAAATCCTTCGGACAAGAAGGAGTGTGAGGCTCCGTATCGAAAAGTGCTCGTGCCGGATTTTCACAAATCAATACAAATCCTAACAAGCAGTGGTAAGGTAACATTCATAACAAGTATTTAAATAAATTAACTTGCTATAAATTAAACCGTACCTGTCACCACATCAGCTTGTTTAATGGCCTCTTGTTGGCCAAGATTGTAGACCCTTGGTTGGGCCGGAGCATATGGGATGCGGTCGACTCCACCGCCTTCCCTTCTCTTCATAAGTAGCTCCCGGCTTCCTCTCGGACTTAGGACGTCCGCTGCAACAGTCACGGGCAAAGTGCCCCGTCTTCCACATGTAAAACACGCACCCGGGGTCCGACTCGTAGTCGCCCCAGAAGCATCAGAAGGAGCTGGACCCGAAGTCCTATGCTTCTTAAAGATCTTGATAGCCAGACTTTGAAGTAGTCGGCACTTTGAACCCAGATTTCTTCTCGCCCAAGCTTTTCTTTGCCTGCAAACTTTCATGTCCTCTCCAAGGACCGGCAGTATGACCAAGGTTAAGAAACCCTGCGTCATCGGCCCCGAGAGTAGCAACCTCAACTGTCTCTCAACAACCTTCGTAGAAGCGATTAGTCTTGCGCTCCTCATCCATGATGGTGGAGCTAGCATATCGACTAACGAGTAAACTCGTGGAGATATTCATCCACGCTCCTCTCACCTGAACCAACTTCAGGAACTCATTCTCCAACGCTATCTTCTGCGTCGAAGGAAGGTATCTAGCCAAGAATAATCTCGAGAACTCCACCATCGAGACATCACCCACAGTTGCCTATCTCTCAGTAAGTGCAGCTCCAATCCTTCCCACCACATCCTCGCTTCACCGTCCAGAAGAAACGTAGCGATGGTGGTCATTTGCCACTCCTCCGTCTCCGTCGCTGTCATGAGTCTCTTCACCCTGGAAAGCCAGTCTTCAGCCTGAGATGGGGTTCCCAACCCCGAGAATAACGGAGGGTAAAGCTCATTACATGCTTTAGCTGCCTCTCAGTTGCCCTCCTTGGCACTACCGGTTCCAAAACCACTTGCTCCACTCTCCTCGGCTCCGCCTCTTGCAGAGGTTCTTGCTCCATCACAAGAGCGGGTGCTGCGCTTGCCTTCCAGGCTGCGCATTAATCACGGCCAACACCGCTTCATCCACCAATCGAATATTCTCAGCCGACAGAGGTGTTGCAGGAGCAACATCCGGTGCACTACTAGCCTCAGAAACTCGGCGTTCTGACGGCCCAACACCACTCTGGTCACCTATAGTGGTACAAAACACCGTTAAGCGACCAAATAAATTGCAAACAGTAATTATAGGAACACGCAGGTTCCTTAAACACGAGTATTTTCATTCCTAAGTGGACATTCATGGGTCTTTTTACTGTTATAACGATGACGCACACAATGTGCTCACCACCCCTTAAAAAGAATTCGCCCACGAATTCACCTTAAGCCCGACCAAAACTAGTAGTCTGATACCAAATTGTAACACCCCCTATCCGTCGCATAGCATATAGCAGTAGGTCCGGCGGGGCCCGACGCCATATACTACAGACAGACCGGGTGGTTACTTATGGAAACCATCCAACCAATCTCAACGTCCTACACAGAGCATTCTAGCAGAAGCAGTTTATATAAAGGTTGTAAACAAAGAACCCAGCATCAAGCACGAATGTCCACTAGTACAAATTAGGAATGTTATACAAAAATACCCAAAACCGGCCTTAAGGCCTTACAAAATGTTTCACTTGAATATTACATGTTTTACAAACCACGACACGCAGCCGTCATACATGAATAAAGAAGTAAACACTTCTACTTGGGCCTTGAGGGCCAGCTTCGCAAAAAGGGCTTAGCCCGCTATGACTGCTTGGTCCAGCTGCACCTGCAAGCAACAAACCACCGCACGGTGGCAAAACAAGGCAACGGTCAGCAATGCTGACCAAATTATAACGATCCCGCCCCCAACTCGGGGCGGCGATGCTCCTCCCTGCATTTCATTAGCATAAGCGAGCAATATAAATATAGCCATTTCATCACAGGCGGAGGCTCAACGGCCACACACCCCGTGCACTCAGGGCACATTCTCGGTGAACGCAGTCTCAAGTCTGCCGACTCACCACCATCCCTTTGGACGGCCAAACAATGAGCAGTTTGTCTTACCGGCATGGTTCACGGTAATTAAAACATATAGACCGCCGAAGACTCTCATCTATGCCAACGGCTCTAATCCGAACGACATAGAACGGTACGGTTCCATCTAACCCGTGCTCAAAACGCAACGGTAATTTAAAACCATATGCGCCCGTAACGGTAATTTAAACCATCATGCGCAGGTCAAAACTCTCCCGAGTCCCATTTCCATCACATTTCACATAATCAGATTATGTTCAAGCTGGCTCTCAGGCCACCAAGTTGGCAAGATCTCGTATCCGCCCAGTTTTTCGGGTGTGCACCTTTGGGTTAGTCCCCAAGCTCCCTGCTGCAATCTACTGCGTAGAAAACCCGAAAAAACAACCCATAGCGCGAGTCTTCTCCGGCCTATGCAATGCAACAATCACGATCCAGACCACATGTCCGGGTAGGCTTCACACATCATGCTATGTCCGTTCTCGCATACGGACTCTCCACAACGGGGACTTTACATATCTACCCGAAGGAATGCCTCCAACTCTCCGCAAACTCGCGAGAGCGGCTTCCTATGCTAAGAAAGAGAGTATTTCATGCTCAAGATGAGGATCGTTACCCTTGCGTTCCTCTTTGGCCGCCAGAAAAGTAATCGGATGGAAATCAACGCACTAGCGTTGCCTCCGCGGATCCGGAGTCGGCTTGCGATTCGGAGCCCGAAGCTCCTCCAATGGCGGATCTAGCTCCTTCTTATTCCCTTAGCCTCTCCTCTCTCTCCAAGAACTTAGAAAGAGAATAAGGTATGAAAGTGATGGATTTCTAAGTCAACCCACGGGTATATCCCTTCAGGAACATCCCCCAACCGTTGGATCTCAAAACAAGGAAACGAACGGCTTTGATTCGGGGCTGAAATGCCCAATCTGGACCGAACACGCCTGGCACCGCCGTGTCCAGGGCCGTGTGCCGCATTCGCCGTCAAAATCGAATCACTGGAACCTCAACGGGTATCGAACACGCCCGGTTTGATCTACGACACGCCCGTGTTCCACCTGACAGGCCCGTGTAGCCGGCCGTGTACCCCATGATTTTTCCCCATTTTCAACCCGAGCACTGCACGGGTTCTAGGACACGCCCGTGTCCTTACCCGTGTCACCTTGACACGCCTGGACCCCAGGCCGTGTACACGGGACATTTCGTCGAGGGAAGATCGACGACTTGATGACACGGCCTTGGACACGCCCGTGTCCTAGGCCGTGTGCCTTGTCTCGACGATCGTCGAGTGAATCTCGACGACTCCCCGGGACGATCGTTGACATGGGTCGACACGCCCTACGACACGCCCGTGTCGCAGGCCGTGTGCCCATTCTCAACGAATAGTCGAGTACAACTCGACGACTCACGGCTAAGTGTCGACACGGGTCGACACGCCCTGCGACACGCCCGTGTCGCAGGCCGTGTGCCCACTCTCGACGAATCATCGAGATAATCTCGACGACTTCGCGGCTAAGTGACGACACGGCTTGACACGCCCTGGGACACGCCCGTGTCCCAGGCCGTGTGCCTGCTACCAGAACCTAAATTGGCCCAAAACGTCCCCCTTTTGCTCCTTTGAGTTTCAGGGCGTTACAACTCTCCCCCTTGTTAGAAAGTAGAGAAAAGAAGCGAAAAGTAGAGAACAAGCGAATAAACTTTTGAATAATTGAAATTTTATTATCCAAAAAAGATATCATTTACAAAGGTATGGCCTCCCTTATATAGAATGGAGGAGATAAGAAAGAGAGTATACAAACAATGAGGGACTAAACATTTACAGTACTGAGCGGCTAGAATAATGGAGACCGCATAGGCCGCGTGGTTAGATAGATGGGCTAACCGCTCGGCAACTCCAGCAGGATAGAACAGGCCACAGAGGTAGACCGATAGACCGCCCGGTCTCCAGGCACCAGAGAGACCGCCAGACCGCTCGGTCAACAAACCGCTGGATCAGACCGCTAAGCCGCCCGACCTAATACTTCAACACTCCCCCTCAAGCTGGAGCATAGATATCAATCATGCCCAGCTTGTCACAAATGCGGAAGAAGGAAGTAGAAACCGGCTTGGTGAAGATATCTGCCAACTCCTTGTCAGAGGTGACAAAAGGAGTACAAATCTGTTTCTTCAAAATCTCCTCCCGAATGAAGTGACAGTCAACCTCTATATGCTTCGTTCTCTCATGGAAGACCGGATTTCTGGATATGTGTATAGCGGCCTTGTTGTCACAGAACATAGGGAGAGGACAGTCATATACCTCGCCCAGGTCAAGCATGAGAGCCCGCAACCACTTTAACTCACACGTAGTTGACGCCATACTCCGGTATTCTGCTTCGGCACTGGATCTGGAAACAACAGACTGTTTCTTGCTCTTCCAACTCACGAGATTACCTCCAACAAAGGTACAAAAACCTGACGTGGATTTACGATCGCCTTTGTCATCCGCGTAACTTGAATCTGAGTAGGCCTCAACCCTCAGATGGCCATTCTTCTGAAGAGTAACCCTCTGCCCGGTGCTGCTTTGATATACTCTAAAATCTTCAGGGCGGACTGAAGATGACACTCCCTGGGAGCTTGCATAAACTGACTGACCTTTCCTACAGCGTAGGCGATGTCGGGTCTAGTTCACCGTGAGATAGATGAGTTTGCCTACCAAACGTCTGTACCGTGTGACATCAGATAGAGGAGGCGATTCATCCGTCCACGTTTTGTCTTCTCCAACAGCCATGGGAAGATGAGCTGGTTTGGCACCTGTCAAGCCTGCTTCTCGAAGAAGATCAAGGGCATACTTCCGTTGAGAGAGAACCAAGGAGTCAGGTTTCCGAGAGATTTCTATCCCCAAAAAGTATTTTGGGGAGCCCATATCCTTCGTGACCAAGTGCTGACGGAGGTGCTTCTTCGTCAAGTCCACCCCATCTCGGTCATCACCAGTAAGGAGAATATCATCCACATATACGGCCAAAACCACCAGTCCCGAGGCCGTTTTGCGAATGAATAAGGAGTGATCGGCCGAACTCCTTTGAAAGCCGATGGTTGCCACAATACCACTGAATTTTTCGAACCATGCCCGAGGGCTCTGCTTTAGGCCATAAATGGCCTTCTTCAAATGACAGACACGTGTCTCCCCCTAAGCAACATACCCAGGAGGTTGCTCCATATAGACGTCCTCCTGAAGATCGCCATAGAGAAAAGGCATTCTTCACATCAAGCTGGGAAATAGCCCAAGCCCGGTTAACAGCCACAGAAAAGAGAACCCGGATGGTGCTGAGGCGAGCAACCGGAGAGAAGGTATCAAAGTAATCAACGCCATAAGTCTGAGTAAAGCCCTTGGCCACCAGCCGGGCTTTGTAGCGATCCACAGTGCCGTCGGGGAGAAACTTGACAACAAAGACCCAGCGACAGCCAACCACATCAGTGCCCACGGGAGGAGGAACCAGGGTCCAGGTACCCGTTCAGTAAGAGTAGCCATCTCCTCATCCATGGCAGACTTCCAATGAGGGAGAGCGAGAGCCTCCTGGTAGGTACGGGGAGTAGAGGTAGCAGAGATAGCCAAGGCAAAAGACCTGCGAGAAGGAGAAAGCTGATCATAAGAAACAACAGCCGTGAGCGGGTGTTGAGTACACGCCCGCACCCCTTTGCGAAGGGCAATGGGAACATCCAGGTCAACGGGAGCGTCGGCGACGGGAGCGTCAGCGACCGGAGCGTCCGTGGCGGAGAAGGCTGGCCCGGGACTAGAGAGAGACGGCAGCGGAGAGGAGGGTGGAGGGGTGGGTGGGGAGATGGACTGGGAAGGAGTGGGTGGAGGAGTAGACGAAGGTGGGAAAAAGTGAAGAGGTGTGGAAGGAACGGAGATATCAGAAGGAAGAGAAGGAAGGGAAGAGGAAGGAGAGAAATAGGAAGCATTTTCGAAAAAAGTCACATCTGCGGAGACAAACTGCTTGCGGAGAAGGGGGTCAAAGCAGCAATAGCCTTTTTGAGTGCTAGAGTACCCCAAAAAAGACACTTGGTGGAACGGGGGGAAAGTTTGTCGCGGGTAGCGGAGGGAGCGTGAACAAAGGCCGTACAGCCAAAGACACGGAGAGGAAGAGGAAAAGGTTCCTGGTGGGGGTAGAGAAGGGAGAAGGGAGTCTGGCCGTGTAGAACCGCGGAGGGAAGGCGATTGATGAGATAGCAGGCGAGGAGCACAGCGTAGCCCCAGTAGGAGCGAGGGACGTGCATCTGCGTCATGAGAGTACGCGCAACATCAAGCAGGTGACGGTTTTTACGCTCCGCCACCCCATTCTGCTGGGAGGTGTAAACACAAGTCGTTTGATGAAGGAGGCCATGTTTGTGAAAGAACGCGGAGAAACTCATGAGTCAGATACTCCTTGGCATTATCAGAACGTAAGACTTTAATAGAAATAGCAAATTGAGTCTTAATCATAAAGTAAAATGATTGCCAAATAGAAAATAGTTCAGAGCGATCTTTTAAGAGATACACCCAGGTACATCTAGTAAAATCATCGATAAAAGTGACAAAATAGGAACTGCCCCGACCAACTGTGAGGGTAGGAGCAGGACCCCATACATCAGAATGAATAAGATCAAAAATGCGAGAGGAGCCACGGCCTTGCTTCTGGGAAGGAGGAGCGATGATGTTTGCCAAGCTGACACGCATCACAGTTGAGCGGAGAACTGGTAGGAGGTAAGTGAGGCAGAAGCTGACGAATAAGCCGAGGAGGTGGATGACCAAGACGAAGATGCCACTGAAGGAGATCGGTGGAGGAGGAGTAGGCAGATAGAGCGGAAACATCGTCGAGGAAGTAGAGGCCGCCGCTCTCAGTCCCAGTAGCAATCGTCCGCTGGGTCCTCGGGTCCTGAAAAGAACAAGTAGTGGGAGTGAATAAGACGGAGCACTGAAGTTGCCGGCATAAAGTAGTAACTGATAACAAATTGCACGGAAACTTCGGGACATAGAGGGTATCCTCCAAGCAAAGCGATGGAGTGAGTTGAACCATGCCCGTCCCATGAACCGGGGACGGGGAACCATCCGCCACACGAACTGGGGGTAAGCGGTCATGGGTCTCAAGACGGGAGAAGCAATGAGGGTTGCCCGTCATATGGTTGGTGGCACCGGAGTCAATCAGCCATTTACCTTGGGTAACGACGTGGGCACTACCTGACGTCGTGGCCACAGAGGCAGATGGCCTAGAAGAGGCGGAGGCCGAAGGAGCATCACCGGAAGGGCGAAGATGAGGATGTTTCTGCCAGCAGCGGTCAACAGTATGGCCAGTACGACCACAGTGAGAGCAGAGGAACCGGGAGGAACCCCGTCCGCCAGAGGAGCCACGGCCACTGGGGCCCCCCCGCTGAGCGTGGTGAGCAAAGGAATCCTGGGAAGGGGGGAGGCCAACAGAGGCCGCTGGAGGAGCGAAGTAACGGCGGCAATGCGAGCCGCAGTGGCATCTAAAGTAGGAGATTCCGCCTCACCCAAGATCTGCTGGCGGTTCATATCATAAGAGTCGGGAAGACGAAGAAGATAACAAACAACCAGTAGTTCCTGGAAGTGTTTGTGCTGGTCGGCCAAGTCCGCGGAGAAGGGGCGATTCTGGAGGATTTCAGCCCCAAGAGCCTGAACCTGCTGATAAGCCGCAGCCGGTGACATGGAAGGGCGGGCGAAGAGGTCCGCATAGAGAGTATAAATGCGGGACGTCTGGCCCCCCTTAGAATAGAGAGCAACGAGGTGAAGCCAGGCGGCCTTGACCGTCTCATCATGGCGAATGACGGGAAGGCACTCATCAGAAAGGCTGTTGGCCAGCCAGGTGCGGACAAGAGCATCACTCGCATCCCAGTCATCAAACTCAGGAGAGGTGCGAGGAGGAGGGTCATCGGTGAGGTGATGACGCTTGCGTTGAGAACGAAGGAGAAATGTGAAAGAAACGCTCCAATCGGGATAGTTGGAGCCAACAAGCTTGGAAAGGGTGCCAAGGTTGCCCGAAGGAGGAGGAGGAGAAGGAGCTACAAGAGTAGTGGTGAGACCGAGGTAGTCATAGAACCCGGCAAGCAGAAGAAGCCGCGCGAACAGAAGCGGTTAGAAAACAGACGAAGCCGCGCGAACAGTAGCGGCTTGAAAGACTCAAAGGCACAGGGGGGAAGAGGTCGCGCGGACTGAAAAGGCCGAGCGAACAGAAGAGAGGAGAAGAGCAGGTGACCGCGACCAAGATGCGGGTAAGAAAGGTATAACCCGCACGGTCAGGCAGATCACTGCAGCTGCGAGAAGGCGGCAAGGGCACAGCGGGGAAGAGGTCGCGCGAACTGAAAAGGCCGAGCGAACAGAAGAGAGGAGAAGAGCTGGTGACCGCGACCAAGATGCGGGTGAGAAAGGAACAACCCGCACGGTCAGGCAGATCACAGCAGCAAGCCGCGAGTAGAGAGACAACACACGCGGATAGGGACAGACCGCTACGATTAGGAAGTCGGAGCGGTAGGAAAAAACAAGGAGCACGGCGACAAGGAAATAGGTAGCTGCGACAAAGAGCAGTAGGAGAAGAGAAGAAGAAGCAAGCCGCGCGAACAGGGCAGCAGACAGAAACAAGCCGCGCGGATAGAAACAAGTCGCGCGGACAGAGAGAAGCCAAGTCGCGAAGCAAGTCGCAGAACGCGGAAAACAAGCCGCGAAAAACAGAGAGCGCACAGAATCAGAAGGAAATGACCGTGCCCTCTGATACCATGTTAGAAAGTAGAGAAAAGAAGCGAAAAGTAGAGAACAAGCGAATAAACTTTTGAATAATTGAAATTTTATTATCCAAAAAAGATATCATTTACAAAGGTATGGCCTCCCTTATATAGAATGGAGGAGATAAAAAAGAGAGTATACAAACAATGTGGGACTAAACATTTACAGTACTGAGCGGCTAGAATAATGGAGACCGCATAGGTCGCGCGGTTAGACAGATGGGCTAACCGCTCGGCAACTCCAGCAGGATAGAACAGGCCGCAGAGGTAGACCGATAGACCGCCCGGTCTCCAGGCACCAGAGAGACCGCCAGACCGCTCGGTCAACAAACCGCTGGATCAGACCGCTAAGCCGCCCGGTCTAATACTTCAACACCCCTCTTAAAAGAATTTCGCCCACGAAATTACATAAAGGAAAGACATGTACAAAACCAAAATTTTGTACCTGAGCGGAACAACTCCGGATACTCGTCAAGCATAGTCTGCTCTCGCTCCCAAGAGAGCTCCTCACGACCGCAATTGTCCCACCGGACTTTGACCATCCTGATCTCTTTATTGCGTAGCCTCTTGACCTCCGAGTCCTCAATCTGCACGGGCTTGACCTTTGTCGTTAGCCCACTTTCCACCGGCACTTGATCAACTGCGATCACTTGCGTAGGCTCTTGCACCGCCTTCCGGAGCACCGAAATATGGAATACATCATGTAAACCACTTAGCTCCACTGAAAGCTTCAGCCGATAGGCCGCTTCCCCAACTCGCTCCAGAACCTCAAATGGTCCAAGGTATCTTGGGCTTAGCTTTTTCAATCGCCGCACCCGCGAGACACCCTTGAACGGCTTGATCTTCAAGTATACATAATCGCCCACAGCGAACTCCACGTTCCTGTGCTTGGCATTATAGTACTTTGCTTGCCGGTCCTGAGCGATAAGCAACCTCTCCCGAATGGTTCTCACCAAAGAAGTAGCACCCTCTACTTCCGATCGCTTATACAACTTTGACTCACCCGTTTCTATCCAAGACAACGGCGTGCGACATCTTCTACCATATAGGGCCTCGAAAGGCTCCATCTGAATACTCGCTTGGTAGCTGTTGTTGTATGCGAACTCCACCAAATAAAGGTGGTCTTCCCATTGCTTTCCGAAATCCAAGACACACATGCGAAGCATGTCTTCCATGGTTCTATTGACCCTCTCGGTCTGCCCATCCGTTTGTGGATGGAAGACTGTGCTAAACTTCAGCTTTGTTCCCAACATTTGCTGCACCAGCCTCCAATCATTGGATGTGAACCGCCCATCTCGGTCACTCACGATGCTGCGGGGCACACCATGGAGCCGTACTATGTTATCCACATAAAGCTTTGCCAGCTTCTCCACCGGATCATCCTTCCTATGCGGAATAAAATGCGACACCTTCGTCAATCGATCAACAACCACCCAAATGGCGTCATTCCCCTTTTGCGACCTTGGCAAACCGTGCACAAAGTCCATAGAGATGTCGTCGAATTTCCACTCCAGAATAGGCAAGGACTTAAGAAATCCTCCCGGCTTTTGGCACTCCGCCTTTACCAAGGCGCAGGTTTGGCACTTCGCTACGTATAGCGCCACATCCTTCTTCAAACCCGGCCACCAAAATAGTTTCTTTACGTCGCGGTACATCTTCGTGCTCCCCGGGTGAATCGAGTACTTGGTATGGTGTGCCTCGTACAACAACTCCACCCGTAAATTGCCCACACTTGGGACGCACAGACGACCGTCTTTCCAAAGCAATCCGTCCTACATGACGAATTGGGAATTTGACCCATCCAGAGCCTCTATCATGAACTGCTTCATATGAGCATCCATATCCAAAGCCTGCCGAATCCGATCAGCCAGGTCATATTGGACTTCAGTCCAATTCAGAACTGCTTCAGCACTTGCTTGTCTGTCCACACAAACAATCTCCAACGCCTCCAACTCCCGCACCAACCGCTCATCATGCACCGATAGCCAATTGGCTTGAGCTGGGGCTCGGCGACTCAACGCGTCCGCAACCGCATTCCCTTTTCCAGGCACATAGTGGATCTTGAATGTATAGTCCCCCAGGAACTCCATCCACCTACGCTGCCGCATATTCAGATCCTTCTGATCTATCAAATATTTCAGGCTCTTATGATCGGTGTAGATATCAATCTTCACACCGTACAAGTAGTGTCTCCACAACTTCAAGGCAAAAATCACGGCCGCTAACTCCAAGTCATGGACCGGATAATTCCTCTCGTGCACTTTTAGCTGTCTCGAGCCATAAGCTATCACGCTTCCGTGCTGCAGTAGCACGCAACCCAAACCGCTGCCCGAAGCATCGCTATATATCTCATAGCCTTCGGTTCCACATGGCGAACTCAGCACAGGCGCCGTGGTCAACGGACACTTCAACTCCTCGAAGGCTCGCGCGCACTCCGGCATCCAAACGAACTTATGCTCCTTCGTCGTCAAAGTAGTGAGAGGTAACGCTATCCGCGAGAAGTTCTCTACGAAGCGCCTATAATAACCGGCAAGCCCCAAAAAGCTCCGGACTTTTGCTACAGTAGCGAGCTCAGGCCACTCCCGTATCGCAACAATCTTCGCCGGATCCACAGCAATACCCTCTCCACTCACTATATGACCGAGGAACGCTACTGAGGATAGCCAAAACTCGCACTTCGAGAACTTGGCATACAACTGATTTCTCCTTAGCGTCTCCAACACCAAATGAAGATGCTTGAAGTGATTTTCCTCACTTTGCGAGTACACCAAAATATCGTCGATGAAGACGATCACGAAATGGTCCAAGTACTCCCTGAACGTTCTGTTCATCAAATCCATGAATACTGACGGCGCATTAGTCAGCCCAAACGGCATGACCGTAAACTCATAATGCCCGTATCTCGTACTAAACGCTGTCTTCGGGATATCACTCTCCCTTATTCGCAGCTGATAGTACCCAGCCTTGAGATCCAACTTCGAGTACACCGTCGACCCGACTAACTGATCAAAGAGATCATCAATCCGGGGGATCGGGTACTTGTTCTTCTCTGTCATCTTGTTTAGCTCCCGATAATCAATACATAGCCTCAAGCTTCCGTCCTTCTTCTTAACAAAGAGGACCGGTGCGCTACAAGGCGAAGAACTCGGGCGCACATAACCTTGCTCCAACAACTCTTGCAGTTGAACTTTCAGCTCCGCCATTTCCTTAGGCGCTAGCCGATACGGAGATCGTGACACAGGCTTTGCACTTGGCACTAGCTCGATCGTAAAATCTATCTCCCGCTGAGGCGGGGCTCCAGGAAGATCTGCGGGGAACACATCCGGGTATTCCGATACCACTGAAATACAATCCAACGCGGGCTTCGGCTTTGCAACCTCCACTAGTGTAAAGAACAGTTCTGCTCCAGCACGAACCGCCTTCACCACCTGAAGAGCAGACATCAACGTCTTGCTCGACCCCTTTAAGCCCGTAAAAGTCGTTTCACGACTTGCTCCCAGCTTAACTTCCTTGCTACCGCAATCTATATGGGCCTGCTGCTCCGAGAGCCAGTCCATGCCAAATATGACGTCGAACTCCACTAACGGAAGTAAAGACGCCCGCAGGTCGAACACCTGCTCCCCAATACGAATCTTAACATCGCAGATCCTATCCGCTCGCATCGAAGACCCGTTGGGCAAAAACACATCCAACTTATCCTTCGCCATCGAAGAAGGGACTCCGATGCGTGATGTAAATCCTTCGGACAAGAAGGAGTGTGAGGCTCCCGTATCGAAAAGTGCTCGTGCCGGATTTTCACAAATCAATACAAATCCTAACAAGCAGTGGTAAGGTAACATGTGCATAACAAGTATTTAAATAAATTGACTTGCTATAAATTAAACCGTACCTGTCACCACATCAGCTTGTTTAATGGCCTCCTGTTGGCCAAGATTGTAGACCCTTGGTTGGGCCGGAGCATAATGGGATGCGGTCGACTCCACCGCCTTTCCCTTCTCTTTATAAGTAGCTCCCGGCTTCCTTTCGGACTTAGGACGTCCGCTCCAACAGTCACGGGCAAAGTGCCCCGTCTTTCCACATGTAAAACACGCACCCGGGGTCCGACTCGTAGTCGCCCCAGAAGCACCAGAAGGAGCTGGACCCGAAGTCCTATGCTTCTTAAAGAATCTTTGATAGCCAGACTTTGAAGTAGTCGGCACTTTGAACCCAGATTTCTTCTCGCCCAAGCTTTTCTTTGCCTGCACATTCTTCATGTCCTTCTCCAAGGACCGGGCAGTATTGACCAAGGTTAAGAAACCCTGCGTCATCGTCCCCGAGAGTAGCAACCTCAACTCGTCTCTCAACCCTTCGTAGAAGCGATTAGTCTTGCGCTCCTCATCCATGATGGTGGAGCTAGCATATCGACTTAACCGAGTAAACTCGTGGAGATATTCATCCACGCTCCTCTCACCCTGAACCAACTTCAGGAACTCATTCTCCAACGCTATCTTCTGCGTCGAAGGAAGGTATCTAGCCAAGAATAATCTCGAGAACTCCTCCATCGAGACATCACCAAGTTGCCTATCTCTCAGTAAGTGCAGCTCCAATCCTTCCCACCACATCCTCGCTTCACCGTCCAGAAGAAACGTAGCGATGGTGGTCATTTGCCACTCCTCCGTCTCCGTCGCTGTCATGACTCTCTTCATCCTGGAGAGCCAGTCGTCAGCCTAAGATGGGGTTCCCAACCCCGAGAATAACGGAGGGTTAAAGCTCATTACATGCTTTAGCTGCCTCTCAGTTGCCCTCCTTGGCACTACCGGTTCCAAAACCACTTGCTCCACTCTCCTCGGCTCCGCCTCTTGCAGAGGTTCTTGCTCCATCACAGGAGCGGGCTGCTGCGCTTGCCTTCCAGGCTGCGCATTAATCACGGCCAATACCGCTTCATCCACCAATCGAATATTCTCAGCCGACAGAGGTGTTGCAGGAGCAACATCCGGTGCACTACTAGCCTCAGAAACTCGGCGTTCTGACGGCCCAACACCACTTCTGGTCACCTATAGTGGTACAAAACACCGTTAAGCGACCAAATAAATTGCAAACAGTAATTATAGGAACACGCAGGTTCCTCAAACACTAGTATTTTCATTCCTAAGTGGACATTCATGGGTTCTTTTTACTGTTATAACGATGACGCACACAATGTGCTCACCACCCCTTAAAAAGAATTCGACCACGAATTCACCTTAAGCCCGACCAAAACCAGTAGTCTGATACCAAATTGTAACACCCCCTATCCGTCGCATAGCATATAGCAGTAGGTCCGGCCGGGGCCCGACGCCATATACTACAGACAGACCGGGTGGTTACTTATGGAAACCATCCAACCAATCTCAACGTCCTACACAGAGCATTCTAGCGGAAGCAGTTTATATAAAGGTTGTAAACAAAGAACCCAGCATCAAGCACGAATGTCCACTAGTACAAATTAGGAATGTTATACAAAAATACCCAAACCGGCCTTAAGGCCTTACAAAATGTTTCACTTGAATATTACATGTTTTACAAACCACGGCACGCAGGCCGGTCATACATGAATAAAGCAGTAAACACTTCTACTTGGGCCTTCGAGGGCCAGCTTCGCAAAAAGGGCTTTAGCCCGCTATTGACCGCTTGGTCCAGCTGCACCTGCAAGCAACAAACCACCGCACGGTGGCAAAACAAGGCAACGGTCAGCAATGCTGACCAAATTATAACGATCCCGCCCCCAACTCGGGGCGGCGATGCTCCTTCCCTGCATTTCATTAGCATAAGCGAGCAATATAAATATAGCCATTTCATCACAGGCGGAGGCTCAACGGCCACACACCCCGTGCACTCAGGGCACATTCTCGGTGAACGCAGTCTAAGTCTGCCGACTCACCACCATCCCCTTTGGACGGCCAAACAATGAGCAGTTTGTCTTCCCGGCATGGGTCACGGTAATTAAAACCATAGACCGCCGAAGACTCTCATCTATGCCAACGGCTCTAATCCGAACGACATAGAACGGGTACGGTTCCATCTAACCCGTGCTCACAACGCAACGGTAATTTAAACCATATGCGCCCGTAACGGTAATTTAAACCATATGCGCAGGTCAAACTTCTCCCGAGTCTCATTTCCATCACATTTCACATAATCAGATTATGTTCAAGCTGGCTCTCAGGCCACCAAGTTGGCAAGATCTCGTATCCGCCCAGTTTTCCGGGTGCACCTTTGGGTTAGTCCCCAAGGCTCCCTGCTGCAATCTACTGCGTAGAAAACCCGAAAAACAACCCATAGCGCGGAGTCTTCTCCGGCCTTATGCAATGCAACATCACCGATCCAGACCAACATGTCCGGGTAGGCTTCACACATCATGCCTATGTCCGTTCTCGCATACGGACTCTACACAACGGGGACTTTACATATCTACCCGAAGGAATGCCTCCAACTCTCCGCAAACTCGCGAGAGCGGGCTTCCTATGCTAAGAAAGAGAGCTATTCATGCTCAAGATGAGGATCGTTACCCGTGCGTTCCTCTTTGGCACCATCTAAAAGTAATCGGATGGAAATCATCGCACTAGCGTTGCCTCCGCGGATCCGGAGTCGGCTTGCGATTCGGAGCTCCGAAGCTCCTCCAATGGCGGATCTAGCTCCTTCTTCTTCCCTTAGCTCTCCTCTCTCTCCAAGAACTTAGAAAGAGAATAAGGTATGAAAAGTGATGGATTTATAAGTCAACCCACGGGTATATCCCTTCAGGAACATCCCCCAACCGTTGGATCTCAAAACAAGGAAACGAACGGCTTTGATTCGGGGCTGAAATGCCCAATCTGGACCGAACACGGCCTGGCACACGCCCGTGTCCAGGGCCGTGTGCCGCATTCGCCGTCAAAATCGAATCACCTGGAACCTCACACTGGTATCGAACACGCCCGTGTTCGATCTGACACGCCCGTGTTCCACCTGACACGGCCGTGTAGCCGGCCGTGTACCCCATGATTTTTACCCATTTTCAACCCGAGCACTGCACGGGTTCTAGGACACGCCCGTGTCCTTACCCGTGTCACCTTGACACGCCTGGACCCCAGGCCGTGTACACGGGACATTTCGTCGAGGGAAGATCGACGACTTGATGATACGGCCTTGGACACGCCCGTGTCCTAGGCCGTCTGCCTTGTCTCGACGATCGTCGAGTGAATCTCGACGACTCCCCGGGACGATCGTCGACACGGGTCGACACGCCCTGTGACACGCCCGTGTCGCAGGCCGTGTGCCCATTCTCAACGAATCGTCGAGTACAACTCGACGACTCACGGCTAAGTGTCGACACAGGTCGACACGCCCTGCGACACGCCCGTGTCGCAGGCCGTGTGCCTACTCTCGACGAATCGTCGAGACAATCTCGACGACTTCGCGGCTAAGTCACGACATGGCTTGACACGCCCTGGGACACGCCCGTGTCCCAGGCCGTGTGCCTGCTGCCAGAACCTAAACTGGCCCAAAACGTCCCCCTTTTGCTCCTTTGAGTTTCAGGGCGTTACAGGCGGCGCATGGCCTCCGGACCACCGCCATCGAGAAGCCCGACCCCCGATATGCCGGTCGGTGAAGGACTAGTAGGAAGCCAACCGCTCGAGGAGCGGGGGTGGTGCGGTGGAGCCAGGAGCAGGGCCACCGCAACCCCAAGCTCTCGGGTTGAGATTTCAGGCGGCGGCCGGCAGCGCCAGGCCGCCAGACCACCGCCCAGAGGGTCGCCGACCCCCGATGAGTTGATCAGGGCCGGTTATGATGGCTAGCTTAGGCTGGCCGATGGTGGTGGAGGTTGCCACCCTCCACACCGCCGGGAAGCAGCAACGGCCGTCCGATCTCAAGGTGAGATCGGACGACCCTGATCTTCTTATTCCCCGCTTCGTCCTCAACATCAGCGCCCCCCACAGCAGATTCGTGGCCAATCTGCTGTGGGGACAAAAGGACAAAACATGTCCTGCGGCTCAATATCAGCCGCAGGATCATGCTAATCCGCTATAAGCAGACCAAAATCATAGGGCAGTATTTGTAAAATTTTTTGGGCCAAACCAATTCCTCTAGGAGAAACGTGACCAACATGAAAAATGTTCCACATGATGAGGGCTACCTCCACAAAAGGTTTGAGAATTTTTGGAGTCGTTTTAGTATTTTTAAAAGCCAAAATAAAATTTGATTGGCTAAATTAAATATCCAAAACACCTTGGAAAAATATAAAAAAATTACTAAGCTCATTTTAGGCCCTCCTAAGGGTTATATCATAATTTGGGGTCATCGGGATAAGTTTTGATATTTTTCCTAAAATATTGGAAGATTAGGGTCACGCACGGATCTTTTTCTGCTCGTTTTCCCTAAAAAGTGGAAATTGGAGTGCGTGACCACCCCTTCATAATCAAATAAGCACTTAAAACTATTTTATCAACGAGAGCGGCTGAGGCAAGTGACTAAGCCCGAGATTTTCATGATTTCGAAAAACCGTCGAGCGCCTTGACTGTCGGGTGAATTGGGCACTCTCGAAAGGTGAGAGTACGAGTGACGCCTTAGGAGTTGTTCCCGACGACCAATAAGAATGTAACTCCAAACCAACCCTTGATCCAATTAAGCCGTAATAAATATGACGCAACCAAATTAATTGAGTCCTAATAATTGATGTAACCTATTGAAATCTCCATTAAAACTGAGATGAAACTGAAGTCTCCTGGATGGAGTGATTGGACTACTAACCATTTTCTTTGTGTTTTCTCCAGTCTCATACTGGTCAAGCTTTTCTCAGTAATTTTGTTTCAGTACTACTCCAGTCTCGTACTGGTCAAGCTTTTCTCAGTACTTTCTTTTCAGTACTACTTCAGTCTCGTTCTGGTAAAGCTTTTCTTAGTACTTTCTTTTCAGTTCTATTCCAGTCTCGTACTGGTCAAGTTTTTCTCAGTACTTTCTATTCAATACTACTCCACTCTCGTACTGGTCAAGCTTATTTCAGGACTTTTATTTAGTACAACTCCAGTCTCGTACTAGTCACATTTAATTTCAGCACTTTAAATAAGCAGCTTAAACACCACACTTGTCCTCATTGCAATTTACTATTATAATCCTGGGTCCTGCTCTGGCGAGCAGTCGTTGTTTAAATTGAGCCATAGTTGGGGATAACCGGAGTCGAAGTAGTCCTCCAGGTCTCTCCCCAAATATTATGCTCCCATGCTCCTTATTGAAAATTAAGCTAACTGCCGACGCCCGAAGACTAAAGCCTAGTAGGGAAGGCTAACGTAGACCAAGTGTATTTTATTGTTTGCCTTTTGTCTGATTGTTCGTAAATTGCTTGCGGTGAATTAGCGGAGGGTCAGTCCCTCTCTCAGACCATTCGTACCAGTGCGGGAAGGTCGACGACTCAAGGCGACAGGGAGATGAGTACCACGAGTGACCAGCCGTTTTATTTTTCCCCGTCGGATTTTCCTCCGCTGGTCGGCCAAAACGTTTCGCCGGATGTCTCTCACATCCAAGAGTACACTAGGTTGTATGTTAGGGCCTGGGGTTGTGTGGTACGATCACCACCAGAAGTGGCAGGACTGGCCACTGTCACCGACGGCCACATCAGTGAGGCCCGCGGTGCTCGCTACCCTACTAGAAAAAAATCGATCCAAACTATGTCGACATAGGGTTTGTGTGCGCGGCTATGAATACCTGCGGTGTGTGTGCGGCTATGAATTCATGTGGTGTGTGCACGGCTGTGAATGCCTGCGATAGAATTCAGGATATGAAGCTGATGTGCTGATGAGCTAGTGAAGCCTTGTTATTACTAATTTAGATTGCTGCTTTTCTTTCCAGTTATACTATCCTGCACTCTTTTATAATTGCTCCTAGATATATATATATATATATATATATATATATATATATATATATATATATATATATATATATATATATATATATATATATATATATATATATATATATATATATATATATATATATATATATATATGAAATGTTATGCTAACGCTCTCTTGCTTCGACTATTTACATTTATTGGGTGGGTGTGTGCTCATCCCCAGGATATGGATCTGGGGAGGTGTTTTGTTTCCACTTAGTTTTGTGACTAACTTTTATCTAAATAACCATTCACAGGAAATGGAGCTTCGTAGTTACTCGCTGTCTCCGGAGATTACGCTAGCGGCTAGGACTACTCGAGCAGATGCACCCCCGCCGTCCCCAGAGTTTAGAGACGTGAGTACTGCCGAGCAGCATAGAGAGAGAGAGTATGAGGGTTATATGTAGTGCATGTATAGCCCACATGCTTATATAAATGCTTAGGCTTCGACCCTAGAACCACAGTATTAACTTGATGTGATATATATACCTGTAGTGGTTTCCTGTTAATGCTTCTGCTATACTTTGATGGGTTGTGAATGTTATGATTCGAGCCGAGTAAGGCGGCCATCTAGTGCTTGGATAGGGTGGATCATTTCCCCTAAAAGCACTGGGTGGACGTCTTGGGCTAGTAGTACCCCTTCGGCCCGACCCGGGCAAAAGGTTGGGGGGGGTACTACAGCAGTTCCCTGCAAAGGGAACATCTCGTCGAGCTACTGGCGCAGGCTGTTGTATTGGAGCTAGCCTGGGCTCCTACTGTGGTGTTGGGGGTGCTGGTGGGTGACAATAAGGCTGTCTGCATTGTCTCTATCTGTGCTCTCTCTCCTGTCTGCGGGAAGCAACTCCTCTATCTCATCCCTGACCTCTAGGAACCTCGACCTGTCCTCGGCACTGCCGGGCCACCATCCTCTGGTATAACTCTAACGTCGTGGCATGAGTCACTATGATGCGGAAGGTGGACTGAGAGATCATGATCAAGACCTGTCTCATGTCGTCTCGCAAGCCTTGATAGAAGCGAGCAACCCTGTATCTATTAGTGGCTGCAAGGTTCCCAGAAAAATGGGCCAGGTGGGTGAACTCTCTCTCGTAGTCTGCCACCATTCGGTCACTCTGACATATGTGCAGGAACCTCTCCTGCAGTGCAGCTCGGTCGGCATATGAGATGAAGAGCTTCAGGAATGCCTCTGAGAACTCTCCCCCCAGGATAGTGCTTAATAGTCATCCTCTGAACGTCGAGCGACTGGCTGCCCTCCAACAGTCTCTAGCATACCCCTCTAACAAGGTCACAACCAATGACACTACAACTATGGCCGAGCACATCATTCATACAAGCAGCTACTCTACGTATTCAACCCACTCTTCCGCTTATATAACGGTCTCCGTGCCTCTGAAGGTGGAGGCCATAGCCCTCAGAAAGTCATCAGTTGGTTAGTGGGTACCAGAACTGCTGCGTTGGCTGTGCCAAGGCTGTCCGGAATGTCGCCAGGATAGTTATTAACGTTTGCCCTAAGTTGGTGTTTGCAAACGGCACATCTGCAGG
The DNA here is from genome assembly GCA_039583875.1 of Platanthera guangdongensis. Taxonomy (NCBI): domain Eukaryota; kingdom Viridiplantae; phylum Streptophyta; class Magnoliopsida; order Asparagales; family Orchidaceae; genus Platanthera; species Platanthera guangdongensis. The sequence goes on along the minus strand of CM077160.1, from coordinate 126,421,356 downwards.
GGTAACTGGGTCTTGAGGTGGGGTGGCGGGGACATATCCTCTGGAAGAGAATCTTCCGTTACTGGACTCCGTTATCTAGAGAAGTAACAGGGAACACGTTTCAGTATTAGAAAAAGTAGGAGAAATTTACAAAAGACTGACAATGAAAAAAACAAAGGTGTGTGGGCATGTTATCGTACATTATAGAATCCCTAAGTCTCTACACTAGGGTCTAGCAGGCTTCCACTGCATTGTTCATCTGGAACCAAAGAACGAAGCAAGGGACAGAGGGATCCTGAGACTGATCCACAAGGACGGATCGTGATCATTATGATATATTTGTAATACCCCCCTCCACCCAATTTTGCTCGGGTCAGGCCGGAGGGGATTTTACTTGTCCAAGATGTCCACCCAGTGCTCCTTAAGGGGTAATGACCCACTCTGCTAAGCACTAGTAGGCCACCTTGCTCGGCTTGAATCACAACATTCACATCTCATCACAGAGTTTAGCGGAAGCATTAACAGGGAGCCACAACAACTAACAACTCCTGTCTCTCTCTCTCAAGTCTGCTTTCTAGTACTTACGTCTTGAAACTCTAGAGATGACGGGGGTGCCTCTGCTTGAGTATTCCTATCAGTTGGTGTATCGTCCTGCAACAGCTGGTCACTATAGTGCTTCATCTCCTATGAATGGTTATTAAAATAACTGTTAGTCATAGAGCTAAGTGGAAACAATCTCCTACCCGGATCTATATCCCAGGGATGAGCTCACACACCCAACAAAAGTAGATAGCTGAGGCATTTCATGAATAAGCTAGGAGCAACCAAAAAGAGGTGCAACATGATATAACTAGACTAGCAGCAATAATATACGTCGGTTATAATTTAGGCTCCACTAGCATAGCTGCATAACAGGTATTCACAACATGTGCAAACATCGCAAGCATTCACAGCCGCATACACATCGCAAGTATTCACAACAGCGTACACATCGTAGGCATTCGCAACAGCGTACACATCACAGGAATTCACAGCCGCGTGCACATCGGAGGCATTCACAGCCACGTACACATCACAGGTATTCACAACCATGCATAACACCCTTTGTCGACATAATATGAACCGCTTCTTTTCAAGCAGGGTAGCGAGCCCCGCGGGTCACACCGATGTGGCCGTCGGTGACAGTGGCTAGTCCTGCCACATCTGGGGGTGGTCGTACCGTACAGCCCAAGCCCTAAAGTACAACCCCATGTACTCTTGGATGTGAGCAACACCCGACAATTCAATATTTTGGCCAACCAGCGGAGGAAACCCAATAGGGAAAACATAATGGCAAGTCACCCGTGGTACTCATCTCCCTGTCGCCTTGAGTCGTCGAACTTCCCGCACCGGTATGAACGGTTTGCGGAAGTGACTGACCCTCCATGGTTTACAGCAAGCAATTTACAAGCAAACAAGTAAAAACAGTTTTGTTAGCATGCATCAGGTCTATAACGACTTGCCCTACTATGTTTTAAATAATTCGGGAAAATGACACTTGACTCAACTTTCGACAAGTAGCATGGGATCACTTTAATTGGGGCTAACTTAGGAGCACCATCTCAACTCCTATTATCCACAACTAAGGCTCAACCTATCAAATCACTGCCCGTCAGGGTAGGCCCCGTGCTTAGAATAGTAAATTGCAGAAACAACAGTGCTGTAATAAAAGCTGTTGTTATTATAAGCCGAGGAATTGAAATGCCTTAAAGAAATAGGACCAGTAGGACAATAGAGTAGTACTGAACTGAAAGTAAGTACTAAAAGGAACTGGACCAGTACAAGACTGGAATAATACTTAAAAGAAATGAACTGAACTGAAAGTAAATAGCCAGGACCAGTACGAGAATGGAGTACTGAAAGGAAAGTACTGAACTGAAATGAATAAATGAACTGGAGTAGTACGAGACTAGAATAAAACATAAAGAAAATGGTTAGTAGTCCAATCGCCTCATTCACGAGTCTTTAATTCAATCTCCGTTTTTAGGAGACATGTTCGGTTCCATCTCCGTTCTCGGGAGACATGTTCAGTTTCATCTCCATTCTCAGGAGGCATGATTCAGTTCCATCTTCATTCTCAAGATGTTTAGTTTAGTTCCATCTCCGTTCTCAGGAGGTTTAGTTCAGTTCCATCTCCGTTCTCAGGAGGTTTCTTTGGGATTCATCCATTATTAAGTTCCGATAACAATTCAGTTGTGCCTTTTTTAATCACGGTTTAATCGGATCAGGAGAAGATTATTATGAGTTACATTTCTATTATTCATCCGAGAATAAATATCAATTCGATTGCTTGCGTCGGATTGAATCCGAGAATCTCGTTAGAGGGCACATTTTTCCTCGAATTTCAACCTCAAAAATCATTTTTAACACATGAGGAAAATTCTTTACCCGGATCGAGGTTGTGGATTATTTTTCTCGAAACTCGTACTTTCATCTTCCAAGTCTACCCAAAAAGCTCGAGAGTTATTTGAAAACTAGGCGCTCAGTGGCTTTGCAAAAACCCTGAAATACTCGGTGCTGGAAATCTTGCATCGATAACTCTCGTCGATTACTCAATTGAACTTAAAATTAAATATATAAAGTGGCCGCGCTTTGATTTCCATTTTTGAAGAATTTGAGCGCATAAATTTTTGAGCGTGATCCTAAGCTCCAGGAAATTGGAAAGTCTTCAAATTTTATTTCGAGGTTCCCAAATTTTAATACAACCTTTAAGAGCGCCTAAAAAGAGCCTAGTAAATTTTTCGAGCAAATTTGGGCATTTAAATTGGCCAAATAATTCTTATTTACGCTTTTAAAATACCAAATTAATTCCAAAAATTCTCAAAAACTTTTGTGGAGATTGCCCTCATTAAGGGGAATAATTTTTATGTTCAAAATATTTTTCCTAGGAGCCTAGATTACCCCTCAGAAAATAAAATACCAAATTTAGTTATAATATTATAATAATCATAAATATTGTAAAATTATAACTTTTATAATTAATATCATCTTCTCCCCGGATCTGGATCCTCTCCATTTCAAATGAAATGGAGGGGATCCATTTCATTTTTAGTAAACAAGATTAATCCAAAAAAAATCTTGTGGACTGAGATTTTTTGAATAAAAAAATATGAAAGGATGGGAAAAGCAGAACCCGTCAGATCAAAAAGCCAATTCTTATGGCGGGCTCTCCCTCCGGCGGTGGTCCGGCGGCCTGCCGCCGCCGGCCATCGCTGGAGCTTTTTTTCTGAACTGAGGGGGGTGGGGGAGGTGAAGACGGCGGTGCTCCGGCCGCCTGATCTCGCATGCAACCCGTCTAAAAAATGGGAGGGAGAGGATGAGAAGCTTTCCACCTTGTTTTCAGGCTTTCGAGGTCTCTTAGAAAAGTTACCATAGGAGTTGGCGGAGGTAGCAGTGGAGCTCGGCTGTGCTTTTTCCGGCGAAGAAGAGCTCCGACAGGGGTTGTGGTGGCTCGTTTGAGCTTGGGGAGAGGAGTGCATTCCTCTGACGCAAGGGGTCCATTTTATAGGGGGAGGAGGAGCCCCTCTTCCTTCTATCGGTGTGGGACTAAATTCCTCATGAAGGACATGTGGACAAGCTTCTCCCAGCTGTAGGGATAGCTGAAATCCTCTGAATGGAGGGTAGTTCCACCTAAGAACTAGGCTAGGCTAGGCTAATAGCCATGTGATAAGAAGTGGTTTTATCCAATGGAAAGAGAGGAAGAGAGAGAGAGAGAGGGGAGGAGAGAGAAGGATTTGGGCTTTTGATACTCTTATTGGCTAACAAGCCAGCCATCATGTGTAACACCTCCCCTGTAATGATCGTATAATATGGGTCCGGCCGGGGCCCCACAACATACGGACGACACAACTTTAGTATTGTAAGATGATATAACTACCCACACTCAAAACACTTTGCACAACACAGCGGAAACACAAGCAAGACTAGAAGTTATCCACTTTTACAAGAGTAATAAGATGACCTTAAGGCCTTACAACACAAGAGAGTCCAAACTCACATAATACAACATTCATGAAAGTGTCAAAGCACTCCTAGTCTACCTCGGCATGCAAGCCGGACTACATGAGCATAAAACACACAATTCCATAAATGTAAAGCTACATCAAAAGGGGAAACACTTCATGAGCCTTAGGCCTTTCTAGCCGGCGAGCTAGCTCCTGCTTGCGATCCTTGCCCTGTAAAAATTATTAGTAACGTGGGTCAGCAAAAGTTGACCTCAAACTGTGTAACCAACACATATCCTCCCGGCCGCCCCTAACGGACCCCGGGGAACCCTCCAACCTACAAGTCAGCACTTCGTATGCAATATATAAATATAAACCAGAAATGCATTTAGAACAGGCTTGGATGCCTTAAACAACATACACGTTCTCTACTGGTTGAGTATATAATAAAAAGGGGCCTACTTATGCAACATGAATGCAACACCCGGGCTTCACCCAAGGCATCCTAAAGCGTATGCATCTAGCACAACATCACAGCAAATTGGGTACTCATCGTTTCCCCATTGGAATAAAGCCACAAACAAAAGGGGTAACACAATCTCCCCCAACGGCGCACAGGCCGCCACATGGAACTCTTGCTACGACCCCACCCGCTCAAGGTCTTAGACCCGGGCTTGCCTGCAAGCTCTGACGTCTCATATCAGGATTCCAACAAACACAAACTGACCGATTCTAAGAAGCCTTGCTGGACCCCACCCGCTCATGGCCTCATTGCCCGGGCTTGCCCCCATGCTTGGCAAACTCGTCAGTCTCACAGAAGGGGACTAGTCTCGCCGGGACACTCTCCACACATGACGTGTACGTCACGGGATAGCCAGCCGACCACAGAGACACAGCCACGCCTTGGCACATCACAAACCAAGACAATTCCACCCTAGTCCCTCATTCATACTGCAGCGTTCCCGCGCACCAAGGAAACCATCTACCACTCATGCGGAGCTAACCTTGTCCACCAAGGAAACCATCTACCGCCATTGAGGAGCTAACCTTATCCGGTTCCGGCTACACATACTCACTCGAGAAAAAGGGGAAAACATCACCACATCACAAACGACATCTTTCCGCAACGGATCTCTACCAATCCCTAAAGCTCGTATGCAACATCACCGAGTCGGACTAACGGTCGCGACTACGGCTTCACCCACCATGCCTAATCCACTAATGGAGAAGATATCTAATGCAAAACATACCGGGGACGGACTCAATCGACCCGGAGGTTCCTCTTGAACCTTGGTGACCCAAACCCCTCTCATTTAAGTGTTTGGTGCCCAAAAACTAGAAACGAAAAGATGCTAAGACATGCATCCTAAACCTGAGAGGAGAAGTGTCGTTATCTTCAGACTCCTCTTCCTAGCCATGTCAAAATAGCCGAATGAAAACCTTCGCAACGGTCTAGCCTCCACAGATCTGGACTCGGCTCGCGATTTGGAGCACCGAAGCCTCTCCAACAACCGGATCCCTACTTCACCCTCTTCCTTGCTCTCCCTTCTCTCTAGAAGTTTAGTAAGAGAAAGCTTGGAGAAGAATGAGGGTTTCCAACCCTATTCTCGAACTTAACTCCCCAAGAGCAGACATGGACGTCAGATCCCAAAATAAGGGAAAGAATGACCACGATCCGTCTGAAAAAAAACACCTGGGACGAACACGGCCTGGCACACGCCCGTGTCCAGGGCCGTGTCCCCCATTCGCCGTCCCAAACGACGTGCCTGGAACGACACACAGGCATCCGACATGCCCGTGTTCAACCCGACATGCCCATGTTCCATCTAACACGGCCATGTGCCTCCATCGACACAGCCCCGAAAACAACCCGAGAACTACACGGGTACTGGACACGCCTGTGTCCTTGCTCGTGTCTACCTCAACACACCTGGGCTCCAGGCCCTGTTCACGCCTCGACACCTAACACGGCCTTGGACACGCCCATATCCTAGGCCGTGTGCCTTTTCTCAACACCTCGTCGAGCGATGTCTCGGCACTTCGTCGAGCGAAAATTGTCGACTGACTGACACGGCCTTGGACATGCCCGTGTCCTAGGCCGTGTGCCTTGTCTCGACACCTCGTCGAGCGATGTCTCGACACTTCATCGAGTGAAGATCGTCGACTGACTGACACGGCCTTGGACACGCCCGTGTCCTAGGCCGTGTGCCTTGTCTTGACACTTCGTCGAGCGAAGTTTGTCGACTGACTGACACGGCCTTGGACACGCCCGTGTCCTAGGCCGTGTGCCTTGTCTCGACACCTCGTCGAGCGATGTCTCGACACTTCGTCGAGCGAAGATCGTCGACTGATTGACACGGCCTTGGACACGCCCGTGTCCTAGGATGTGTGACTTGTCTCGACACTTCGTCGAGCGATGTCTCGACAATTCGTCGAGCGAAGTTCGTCGACTGACTGACACGGCCTTGGACATGCCCGTGTCCTAGGCCATGTACCTTGTCTCGACACTTCGTCGAGCGAAAATCGTCCACTCCCCGGACCGATAGTCGACACGGGCTCGACACGCCCTGGGACACGCCCGTGTCCCAGGCCGTGTGCCCCCTGCTAGAAACCAAAATTTCGAAAAATTTAGGCCAGAAACGCTGGTCATTCCTCTACAAATTTTGGGGCGTTACAACTCTCTCCCTCTTAAAAGAATTTCGCCCCGAAATTACAAAACAAAGGGAACAAAACTTAAATGGTACCTGAAATGAAGAGTTCTGGATACTCTTCTAGCATGGCTTGTTTTCGTTCCGAAGATTGCTCCTCACGACCGCAGTTGTTCCATCGGACTCTCACGAGTTTAACCTCTTTATTCCGCAACTGCCGAGTCTCCGAATCCTCTATAGCAATTGGACGGACTCGCGTCCTCAAGTATTCCTCTATCGGCACCGATGCCGGCTCAATCACCACACTAGCCTCCACCAAGGCATTCCTCAAGACGGAGACATGGAAGACGTCATGCAATCCACTCAGCTCCGCGGACAGCGCCAACCGATAGGCTGCTTCTCCCACCCGTTCAACAACTTCAAAAGGGCCCAAAAACCTTGGACTCAACTTCTTGAGTCGGCGAATCCGTGAGACGCCTTTGAACGGCTTGATCTTCAAATAGACTCAATCACCTACCGCAAACTCCAACTTCCTGTGACGAGCATTAAATTATTTTGCTTGCCGGTCTTGCGCCACCTTCATACGCTCTTGAATGGTCCGTACCAACTCACAATCGTCAACTACCACCTCTTTCCCCAAGATTTTGGTGTATCCTGCCTCTGTCCAAGACATTGGTGTTCGACACCGTCTCCCATACAAAGCCTCGTATGGCGCCATCTTTATGTTTGCTTGATAATCATTATTGTACGCGAATTCCACCATGAAAAGGTGATCTTCCCACTTCTTGCCGAAGTCAAGAACGCACATTCTCAGCATATCCTCCATAGTACGGTTCGTTCTTTCGGTTTGCCCGTCAGTTTGAGGATGGAACGCCGTACTGAACTTTAGCTTCGTGCCCAAACTTTTCTGAACCAATCTCCAGTCCTTGGACGTAAACCGTCCATCTCGATCGCTGACTATGCTCTTAGGAATTCCGTGCAGTCGCACAATGTTGCGAACATACAATTCCACCAGCTTCTCCACGTTGTCCTCCTTCTAATTTGGGATGAAGTGAGTCACCTTGGTTAGGCGGTCCACGATCACCCAAATAGCATCATTACCCTACTGCGATCTAGGCAAACCATGTACAAAATCCATGAAGATGTCATCAAATTTCCACTCAGGGATTGGAAGGGGCTTCAGGAACACGCCCGGCTTCTGACACTCGGCCTTCACCAAGGAGCAAGTATGGCAACGATTCACATACAAAGCTACGTCCCGCTTCAGCCCCGGCCACCAAAAGGATTTCTTCATATCCAAGTACATCTTTGTACTGTCCGGGTGAATGGAGTACTTTGTGAAGTGAGCCTCAAACATCAACTCCCCACGGAGTTTGCCGAACTGCAGTACACAAACCCTTCCGTCCTTCCTTAGAATCCCATCATTCATCTCCCAGGCGCTGCTCTCGCCCTTTTGAGCCTCCAACACAAATGGTTGAAACTCCACATCCAACCGAGTCGCTTCCCGAATGCGATCAGACAAGTCGTTTTGCACTTCTATCGAGTTCAACCGAGCCACGCTGGACTCACCTCTCGCAACACATTCCAAACCAAGGGACTCACATTCCCGTACCAACCGCTCATCATGAGCTTCGATCCAATTTCCTTGCCCCGAGTACTTTCTACTCAAAGCATCCGCCACCACATTGGCTTTACCTGGCGTATACTGAATCGCCACTTCATAGTCTCCGAGAAACTCAACCCACGTGCGTTGCCGCATGTTCAAGTCCTTTTGATCCAAGAGATACTTCAGGCTTTTATGATCCGTGAAGATCTCCACCTTTGCACCGTACACATAATGTCGCCATATTTTCAACGCAAAAAATTACCGCTGCCAACTCCAAGTCATGGACGGGGTAATTCTTCTCATGAGGCTTCAGCTGTCTAGACCCAAAAGCTATCATTTTGCCATGTTGCACCAAAACGCAACCCAAACCGCATCCTGATGCGTCACTGAAGATCTGAAATCCCTCGGTCCCTTGCGGTAGACTCAGGATTGGAGCCATCATAAGCCTCTCCTTCAGTGCCTCGAATGTTTGATTGCACTCTTGAGTCCACACAAACTTATGATCTTTACGAGTGAGTGAGGTGAGGGGTAGAGCTATCCGCAAAAAATTCTCCACGAATCTCCTATAATACCCGGCTAGTCCAAGAAAACTTCGGACTTCCGCCACGGTTCTCAAAACCGGCCAATCTCTGATGGCTTCCACTTTTGTTGGATCCACTGCCACCCCTTCCCCACTAATCACGTGGCCCAAAAATGCCACCTTCTCTAACCAGAACTCGCATTTTGAGAACTTTGCATACAACTATTTCTCCCTCAACACTTGCAAGACCACTCTCAAGTGGGTCTCATACTCCACTTCCGATTTGGAATACACCAAGATGTCATCAATGAAGACAACCACAAAAGAATACAAGTATTCCCGAAATACTCGATTCATAAGATCCATGAACACAGATGGTGTGTTCGTCAGCCCGAACGACATCACCGTAAACTCAAAGTGTCCATACCTTGTACCAAAAGCAGTCTTGGGTATGTCCTCGTTCCGAATTCGCATCTGATAATATCCTGACTTCAAGTCCAATTTCGAATACACCACCGACCCCACCAATTGGTCGAACAAGTCTTCTATCCGAGGAATCAGATACTTATTCTTGACGGTCAATTTATTCAGCTCTCGGTAGTCTATGCATAGCCGCATACTACCGACTTTCTTCTTTACAAACAACACCGGCACGCTCCACGGTGAAGAACTGGTTCTAATATACCCTTGCTCCAACAGTTCCTGTAGCTGTACTTTGAGTTCAGCCAACTCCTTTGGTGCCATCCTAAACGGAGGACGTGACACCGGCCTAACCTCCGGCACTAACTCGATCAAGAAGTCGATCTCCCGCCGAGGAGGCGCTCCAGGAAGTTCATCCGGAAACACATCCTTGAACTCTGCCACTACGGGCACTTACTCAATAGATAGCTGGGAGATACAAACCTCCAATAACGCTACAAGCACTACACCACCTTGGTTAACCGCCCGCATCAATTGCATGGCCGAAATCAGGGAATAGGCCACCCCACAAAGGCCCTCAAATTTGACTTTCGCCTGCCCTTTGCTCCTTAGGGTCACTACCTTAGATAGGCAGTCAATACTGGCGCGCTGCTCTGCAAACCAGTCCATGCCCAAAATGACATCGAACTCCACCAATGGTAAAATCGCTGCTACCAAAACGAAGTCAACTCCGTCTAGCTCCCAACAGATGCGCCCTCTGGCCCCGATGGTCATGGATGACCCATTGGGCATGCGCACTTTCAGCTCTGCTCCCGACGAGAAAGATTCAACTCCTATTCTCCGGATGAAGCTCTCCGCGAGAAAGGAGTGCGATGCTCCCGTATCAAACAATACCCTAGCGGGGTATCCGGAAACTAAAACGAAGCCTACAACATAGACATCACACAAAAAAAAGTCTAAAGGTATGAAGCACAAAATTTAAACTTAAATTTCCTCATACCTGTCACCACATCGGTTTGGCGGATCGCTTCCTACTGTCCAAGGTTGTAGGCCCTTGGTTGCACCGGTTGGAACCGAGAAGCGCTAAACTCCGCCATCTTCCCTTTATCCGCTGCACTGGGGCCGGAGCGCACAGTCTGCTCCTGCCTTGCCTCTTGCTCCTCTCCTCCTTGAGGACAAACACGAGCTATGTGCCCCACCTTACCGTAGTTGTAGCACGTCGGCGGTCCCCTAGAGTGAGAACCACCAGGCGTCCACTTGCTCTTCTCACCGGATCTGGCAGTGTGAGGCTTTTTCCTCCACCTACTCACTTTAGACTTTCCCTGAGATTGGGGAGGCTTCCCTTCCCCTTGCTTGGGAGTGAAACACTTACGACATTGGGTTCGCTCCAGATCACTTTCCAAAATCCTGGCAGACTCAACTAATTCATTGAATCCCGCTCTCTTCATGGAGATGAGGGGTTGCCTCAGATTCTCCCTCAGCCCCTGGTAGAAGAGGTTATCCCTCTCTACATCATCTGCCATCGTCGTTCCCGCGTAACGACCCAAACAGATGAACTCCTTCACATACTCGTCCACCGTCCTGTCCCGCTGCATTAAGTGCAGAAACTGCCTCTGAAGTGCCAACCGTGTAGAAAAGGGAATGTACCTTTTTAGAAAGGCATCCCCAAACTCCTCCACCGACGGGGTGCGTCCTGGGAAATGGCGGCCGCTATGGCTCACCCACCACAACTTGGCGTCTCCTTCCAACATGAACGCTGCATACTTAGATTTCTTTTCTTCTAGCATCTCCGCCGCCCTCAAAAGCTCTTGAATTCGAACCCACCAATCCTCCGCATCCGTTGGCGTACCAACTCCCTTGAATTACAGGGGATGGAAGCTCAGGAAGTACTTCATGTGCCGGTCTCCATGTCCGACAACCACCCTTTCTGCCAAAGGCTCCACTCGCCTGGCTTCTCCGCCTGGCACGGCCGTCGCTGTGTCCGGTGTAGCAGGGGTTGCTACCTGAGCTGCCGCTGCAGCTTGGGCTGCCACCATCGCTTCAGCAAGCATGCGGCAGAAGTCGGCCGGGTTTACACCCGTGCCCAAAAGACCTGGAGCAGTAGCACTGCTCGCCGAAAGCTCTTCTCTTGCTCTTGACGTAACCGCCTCGTTGCTTGCACTCTTCAAGAAAACAAGAAACAAGGGATCAGTCTCTAATCTCAAGACTTAAACATAAGGACACTCATGGTCCCGCATTACTCTTATGTGGATAACTTCTCTACGCATTGACCTTGAATCGAACCTCCCTCTGATACCAAATTGTAACACCTCCCCTGTAATGACCGTATAATATGGGTCCGGCCGGGGCCGCACAACATACGGACGCCACAGCTTTAGTATTATAAGATGATATAACTACCCACACTCAAAACACTTTGCACAACACAGCGAAAACACAAGTAAGACTAGAAGTTATCCACTTTTACAAGAGTAATAAGATGGCCTTAAGGCCTTACAACACAAGAGAGTCCAAACTCACATAATACAACATTCATGAAAGTGTCAAAGCACTCCTAGTCTACCTCGGCATGCAAGCCGGACTACATGAGCATAAAACACATAATGCCATAAATGTACAGCTACAGCAAAAGGGGAAACACTTCATGAGGCTTAGGCCTTTCTGGCCGGCGAGCTAGCTCCTGCTTGCGATCCTTGCCCTGTAAAAATTATTAGTAACGTGGGTCAGCAAAAGCTGACCTCAAACTGTGTAACCAACACATCTCCTCCCAGACGCCCCTAACGGACCCCGGGGAACCCTCCAACCTGCAAGTCAGCACTTCGTATGCAATATATAAATATAAACCAGAAATGCATTTAGAACAGGCTTGGATGTCTCAAACAACATATATGTTCTCTACTGGTTGAGCATATAATAAAAAGGGGCCTACTTATACAACATGAATGCAACACCCGGGCTTCACCCAAGGCACCCTAAAGCGTATGCATCTAGCACAACATCACAGCAAATTGGGTACTCATCGTTTCCCCATTGGCATAAAGCCACAAACAAAAGGGGTAACACAATCTCCCCCAACGGCGCACAGGCCGCCACATGGAACTCTTGCTACGACCCCACCCGCTCAAGGTCTTAGACCCGGGCTTGCCTGTAAGCTCTGACGTCTCATGTCAGGATTCCAACAAACACAAACTGACCGATTCTAAGAAGCCTTGCTGTACCCCACCCGCTCATGGCCTCATTGCCCGGGATTGCCCCCATGCTTGGCAATCTCGTCAGTCTCACAGAAGGGGACTAGTCTCGCCGGGACACTGTCCACACATGACATGTACGTCACGGGATAGCCAGCCGACCACGGAGACACAGCCATTCCTTGGCACATCACAAACCAAGACAATTCCACCCTAGTCCCTCATTCGTACTGCAGCGTTCTCGCGCACCAAGGAAACCATCTACCACTCATGCAGAGCTAACCTTGTCCACCAAGGAAACCATCTACCGCCATTGAGGAGCTAACCTTGTCCGGTTCCGGCTACACGTACTCACTCGAGAAAAAAGGGAAAACATCACCACATCACAAACGGCATCTTGCCGCAACGGATCTATACGAATCCCTAAAGCTCGTATGCAACATCACCGAGTCGGACTAACGGTCGCGACTATAGCTTCACCCACCTTGCCTAATCCACTAACGGAGTGGATCTCTAATGCAAAACATGACGGGGATGGACTCAATCGACCCGGAGGTTCCTCTTGAACATTGGCGACCCAAACCCCTCTCATTTGAGTGTTTGGTGCCCAACAACTAGAAAAGAAAAGATGCTAAGACATGCATCCTAAAACCAAGAGGAGAAGTGTCGTTACCTTATGACTCCTCTTCCTAGCCATGGAAAAATAGCTGGATGAAAACCTTCGCAACGGTCTAGCCTCCACGGATCTGGACTCGGCTCGCGATTTGGAGCACCGAAGCCTCTCCAATAGCCGGATCTCTACTTCACTCTCTTCCTTGCTCTCCCTTCTCTCTAGAATTTTAGTAAGAGAAAGCTTGGAGAAAAATGAGGGTTTCCAACCCTATTCTCGGTCTTAACTCCCCAAGAGCAGCCCTGGACCGTCAGATCCCAAAATAAGGGAAAGAATGGCCACGATCCGTCTGAAAAATAAAACACCTGGTCCGAACACGACCTGACACACGCCCGTGTCCAGGGCCGTGTCCCCCATTCGTCGTCCCAAACGACGCGCATGGAACGACACACGGGCATCCGACACGCCCGTGTTCAACCCGACACGCCCGTGTTCAACCCGACACGCCCGTGTTCCATCTAACACGGCCGTGTGGTCGGCCGTGTGCCTCCATCGACACAGCCACGAAAATAACCCAAGAACTACACGGGTACTGGACACGCCCGTATCCTTTCCCGTGTCTACCTCAACACACCTGGGCTCCAGGCCGTGTTCATGCCTCGACACCTGACACGGCCTTGGACACGCCCGTGTCCTAGGCCGTGTGCCTTGTCTCAACACCTCGTCGAGCGATGTCTCGACACTTCGTTGAGCGAAGATCGTTGACTGACTGACACGGCCTTGGACCCGCCCGTGTCCTAGGTCGTGTGCCTTGTCTCGACACCTCGTCGAGTGATGTCTCGACACTTCGTCGAGCGATGATCGTCGACTGACTGACATGGCCTTGGACACGCCCGTGTCCTAGGTCGTGTGCCTTGTCTCGACACTTCGTCGAGCGATGTCTCGACACTTCGTCGAGCGAAGTTCGTCGACTGACTAATATGGCCTTGGACACGCCCATGTCCTAGGCCGTGTGCCTTGTCTCGACACCTCGTCGAGCGTTGTCTCGACACTTCGTCGAGCGAAGATCGTCGACTGACTGACACGGCCTTGGACACGCCCGTGTCCTAGGCCGTGTGCCTTGTCTCGACACTTCATCGAGCGAAGTTCGTCGACTGACTGACACGGCCTTGGACACGCCCGTGTCCTAGGCCGTGTGCCTTGTCTCTACACTTCGTCGAGCGAAAATCATCGACTCCCCGGACCGATAGTCGACACGGGTTCGACACGCCCTGGGACACGCCCATGTCCCAGGCCGTGTGCTCCCTGCCAGAAACCAAAATTTCCAAAAATTTAGGCCAGAAACGCTGGTCGTTCCTCTACAAATTTTGTGGCGTTACATCATGCCCCATTTATGACAAAAAAATGAGCCCATGGTGAGCTTGTTAAGGAGAGAGGGATGGAGAGATAAATGGGCTTTTTAGGGGGGGAGTTTGACCAAAGTCAACCCTAGGGTGGGTCCCCCATGTTGGTCAATGTCAAAATATGTCCAAGTCATTGGGGTTCATGTCAAAGTTGGGGTGTCGTGGCACAATTGGTGTGCGCACACTTTTCGATGCAAGAATGTGTTTGATTTGACCACAGATTGACCACCCGTCATCGAAACTGACAGGGACCAACTTCGTTGACTTTGTATTGACGATACAAATCCAATACCACTGACAGGGGTCGAATCAGAGTTTGTTTATTAAATATTCAAAATCTATGTGTCGCGGTGAGCTAAAACGGTCAAAATGCTTATAATCATCGTTAGGCTTCGAATTACGATGCAACGAGTTCCGATGCGTTCGTATTGACTATACGAAGTCATAGGAATTGACAGAACTAAAATCAGAGTTCTCTAAGTCAATATTCAAAAATCTCGTTTTCACGACGTTATATGAGGAACGACCATATCCACCATATGACCTCAAAATTCAACGGAATGAGTTCCAACGCACTTGTATTGACTATACGAGACAACACAAACTAACAAAACTCAAATCGGAGTTCTGTAGCTTGATATTAAAAACTCTCATTTTCGTGATGTCTTACGAAGAATGGTCATAACCACCATATGACCTCGAAATTAAACGGAAGGGGTTCCAGCGCACTCGTATTGACTATACAAGGCCACATGAACTGACAGAACTCAAATCGAAATTCTCCAGCTCGATATTCAAAAATCTTATTTTCGCGACGTTTTACGAGGAACGACCATATCCACCATATAACTTCGGAATTCAACGGAACAAGTTCCAACGCACTCATATTGATTATACGAGGCCACAAGAACTGACATAACTCAAATCGAAGTTCTCTAGCTCGATATTCAAAAAATCTCATTTTCGCGACGTTTTACGAGGAATGACCATATCCATCATATGACCTCATAATTCAACGGAATGAATTCCAACACACTCGTATTGACTTTAAGAGGCTACAGGAACTGACAGAAATCAAATCAGAGTTCTCCAGCTCGATACTGTGTTTAGGGTTGCCTCATATCGGGTCACGGGTAGAGGTTCATGTCACTTTTATTGGGCCCATTAGGGTTCCGGTGGCCCAATAGAAGTTGGGATATTACGTCTTAGGGTTGGCATCCCTGCCCCTTTGGTATATATAAGCTTATGTGGGACCTACCTATAGATTCCTTAAGCCTTCACTCACCAAATACTAGTGGGGTTGATTGATCTTTCCTAGCCTATGTTAGGACTCGAAAAGAGCGGGGATTGTGTGCAACCTCATATTTACCGAGTAGGCTCGGCCAACAAGGGAGAGTGGATAGTGCCTAGCTTCACTAGGCTCCTGCAACCCAAGTAGGCGAGTAAGGGGTGAGTGGAGTCGACGAGCTCGCACTCGTCGCCACTCGGGTGAGATCTCGCAACCCGCTTAACTCGCCTGCTAAAGGTGATTTTCTATATTCCACTGACATACTATTTTTGGCCTGCCATTAGCTGTTCCAAACGACGGAGTTTCATTGTTGGCAGACCAATTTGGGCTCGGTTTAGTAAAACCAAAAGGCGTGATCTCGCTATCCACAGACCACTACCTTAAAACTATAAATAGACCCCTGAGATCACCTTTGGAGGGGACCTCTTCTTAGCTTCTCTCTCTCCTTTGGTAAGCTTTGGAAGGTAAGAGATTTAGCTCACTATTTATCGTGGTTTTCGGGTAGGTATTCATGAGTCCACCAGGCCCTCTAAAGGTTCTCGATCTAAGGTTGGATTGTATTGGAACCTGTGGAGACCAGGCGGTCTGGCGGATAGGTTAGGCAGTCTGGCGGATAGCAGTGGTAGACAGATTGATAGTACAAGTAGTGTTATCGCATGGGTAGTTAAGCAGTAGTCTTGCCATTCTGGCAAACTTGCTTGGCGGTCTAACAGTTATCAATTATAAACCGCACAGGTTAACATCAGTGCAGTCTGATGATCAGGAGTTGTGGCAGTGCCGTCTGCTAAGATCAGATATGGTTGACGGTCAGGAGGTTAGTACCTGTCAAACCTCCTGCGGTTCTCCTATGTTCTTCCCGCAGTTCTGCCCTTTGATGATCAGCAATGGCTTGACTGCAGTTGGAGTTCGACAGTTCTCAAGCACAATTTCTCGTGCGGTCTGGCGGTTATACTTAG
This sequence comes from Platanthera guangdongensis, assembly GCA_039583875.1. Classification (NCBI taxonomy): domain Eukaryota; kingdom Viridiplantae; phylum Streptophyta; class Magnoliopsida; order Asparagales; family Orchidaceae; genus Platanthera; species Platanthera guangdongensis. Next base: position 126,404,755 of record CM077160.1, on the reverse strand, counting down.
TCTAATTGCATCAATTTCTCCTAGAGCTGTTCTCTAGACAATGTCGGCTAGAGATTAGAGCAACCCTGTTAGTGATATTTCTGGCTCTGTATAGTCATGCCATTAGCTTTTCTAACCACATAACTTACGCGGCTTGCTTTTTATCTATCTGCCTAATCGCATATGACAAACATATTTTCTCTCTCTTGTATTTTTCTCTCTCCCCCTTTTCTATAAATAGGGGGCATACTCATGTATTATGTAGCTTTTAAAGCAATAAAGTTTTGTTATTTAGCTATTTTCACACATGGTATCAGATCAAATCAATTATTTGCCCCGATTTCTGCTTTCTCAGCCATGACACAGTGCAAGCGGTCTCCAATTTTTTAACCGCCTGCTCTTTTGTTGCCATGGTTTTCTTTCTTAACCGCGTGGTTTTCTTTTCTTAAGTAATTTCTCCTTTTTGTTGTTTCTTACCGCCCTTCTGCCCTCCTTTTGCTCTTCACACTTCCTGCAAATATCTCTCTTCTTGCGGTCTCTGTTCGCGTGGTTTCTCTCTATTTGCACGGGTAGCCTATGGGGACTTCGGCTTCTTCTTTCTCCATTCTATCCGCATAACCGGTTCCTACCATTGCCTCTATCTCCACTTCTGATAATCTTGGAACCGCTTCCAAGCTCACTGGTCCAAATTCTCCAAACTAGAGTGTTTCCATCACTTTTTTGTTACGGTCTTAATGCAAATGTCATCACCCTACTAACGACCATCCTCCTAGAGGCTCTGATGCGTTTGATTACTGAGATTCAAGTGATGCTCTAGTTTGTACATGACTTGAAAATAGACTTTCTGATGAATGTCTTCCTATCACACGACATGATGAGATAGTTAAGGCTGATTGGACGCATCTGGCTGCTTTATACTCCAAGGGAGCTTATACTTCACACATAAACAAGTTATGTGCTGATATTTTTGTTCACCCCACCATGCCTACTATTGTGTCTTAACAGGATGTGCAAGCTCTCGATACTGAACTTCTTCGACATCATCCTTTCTCTACTAATCTTGCTGAACAATACAAGCACTTCAAAAAACTTCTGGTCGTGTGTTATCTGCTTCGTTTTCCAGAATCTTATGATATGATTCAGTAACAATTCTTGGAGAGTCTGGTACTCCTACTATGGATGCTACTATTGCACGGATTTTTTTGTTACTACTCTTCTTCAGTGCCCTCTACTTGCCTCTGTGCCTCCTTCTAACATTATTGTTCATCTACCTTGTAATGACATTCCTAGTGGTCATGGTGGCTGCTTAGGTGGACGTGCTTCCTTTAGATTTCTTTGCTTTCACTATGGCAATACCAGTCACCTTATTGACCGCAACTAGGTAAAGTATCCTCATCTTCAACCTACTACTGCTAATACTACCTCAAGGAAGTCCACTTCTCTTACTACCTCTTCAAATGCTACTCATATGGACACTATGAGTAGGTGGATCATTGATTCTGGTACTACTAGTCATATGATGGACACTCCTTATTTTTTCTCAAGTCTGGACAAACATACCGGGTTACCTTTGATTTTTATTGAGGATGGTTCTCCATTTCCTGTGTGTGGATCTGGAACAGTGCATGTTACTTCGTCTCTCCACCTTTAGGACACTCTCTATGTCCTAACCTTTCTATGATGCAACTTACATTCTATTTCTTCTCCATGTAAGTAATTAAATTATACGACTGCTTTACCTCAGTTACTTATTCTTTTCAGAATCCTCACTCTAAGGAGACGATTGCTACTTGGACTGAAAGTAGCGGCTTGTTCTATCTTGATAATATGTCTGCCTTTTCTACTTCTTCTTTCCTTCTATGGTGTCATATTTGCCTTGGACATCCTCCTCCTCATGTTATTTACCAGCTTCTAACTGATCTACCTCAAAGTGATTCTTCTCTCAAATGTGAAGCTTGCCAACTTGGCAAACACCGCCGTTCTATTTATCCGGCAAAACTAGGACGTAGTTCTTCTTGTCCTTCTAAACTTGTTCATTTTGATATTTGGGGTCCTGATCCTACTAAAACTATTGGTAAGGGTAGTCTGTATTTTGTTACGTGTATTGATAATTTTTCAAGATGTACATGCTTAAAGAAAGTTCTAATTTTTTTCTGTTTTCACTGCGTTCTAAAATAAGATATGTACTCAGTTTGATGTTCTCATTAAAGTATTTTGCATTGATAATGCCAAAGAGTACCTTAGTCATCAATTTTCAGTCTTTTGTATACATCACGACATTATACATCAAACTAGTTGTCCTTAAACCTTTCAATAGAATGATGTTGCTCAAAGTAAGAATCTCCATCTACTTGATATGGCTCGCACTCTTCTCAATCAAATGAGTTTTCCTAGATCCTATTAGGGCTATGATGTTCTTCTTTCTTGTTACCATATCAACTGAGTTCCTTCTTCGGTTTTCAAAGACAAAAATCCTCTCCTTTCTGGATACTGATGCACCACCGTTTCCTTTACCTCCACGTGTCTTTGGATTCACTTCGTTTGTTCACTCTCCTTCTACTAAACGTGACAAACTCTCTCCTCGCTCAGTTAATTGCATTTTTGGGCTACTATTTGACACAAAAAGGATATCAGTGATATGATCCTCTTCTTTGAAAACAGTATGTTTTCACGGATGTTACTTTCTTAGAAGATGCTCCTTACTTTTCTTGCACCTCTACTCTCCCACCTTCTGATGACTCCTCTTCTCTACTTATTATCTCTACACCTCTACATGAATTTATGTCTCTTTCTCCTATACCAGTCTCTGATTTTACTTCTCTTTTCTCTGATTCTACTTCTCTCCCTGAGCCATTGCTGCCAGTTTCTAGGCCAATAGTCTCTCCGACGGATGGATCTGGCACTATAGACAAACCAGACCTTAATCTTTTGATTGCCTTTTGGAAGGAAGTTCGAACATGCACTCAACATCCTTTATGTGATGTTATTTCTTATGCTCAGCTATCTCCTTTTTGTAAGAGTTTTGATCTCGCTCTCTCAACTAATGTCACCCCAGCTACCCATTAAGAAGCTCTTGCTATTTCTCATTGGAAAGCCACTGTGGATGAAAAGATGAAAATTCTAACTAAACGGGATACTTAGACTCTTGTCCCCACCCCTCCAGGAGCTGATGTGGTTGGCTGTCAATGGGTCATTGTGACCAAGTTTCTTCCTGATGGTACCGTTGATCGTTATAAAGTTCAGCTTGTTGGTAAAGGTTTTACTCAGACCTATAGTGTAGACTTCTTTGACACCTTCTCCCCAGTTGCTCGGATTATGACGATCCATGTTCTCTTTTTTGTGGTTGTTAACAAAAACTAGGAGATGACTTAGTTAGATCTCAAAAAGACAAAAATGTATTCTTTTATGGAGATCTACAAGATGTGGTCTATATAGAGCAACCTCCTGGGTATGTTGCTCATAGGGAGTCTCAGGTGTATAGATTGAGGAAGACAATCTATGAAATTAAGCAAAGCCCGTGAGCCTGGTTTGAGAAGTTTAGCGAAGTTATCTCCATTATTGAGTTTGCTAGAAGTACTATATATCCCCTCTCTTCTTGTTATTTATGTGAATGATATTTTTCTTACAGAGAATGATAAGAAGTGAATTGACCTAACAAAGAAGCATCTTATTCAACATTTTATTACAAAAGATATGGGGTCTTCCAAGTATTTCCTGTGAATTGAGATCTCCCATAAGCCCAATTTTGTAGTGTTCTCATATCTGAAGTATGCATTGGATCTTTTGAAAGAGATAAGTCTTCTTGGGGCCAAACTTGTTCCATGTCCAATGAATGTTGGTGATGACAATTATTGGAATAATGATTCACCTCTCCTTGCTGATGTTACCAGGTACAGGCAGCATGTAGGAAAACTCAAGTATCTGACAGTAACAAGACTAGATATATGTTATGTAGTAGAAGCGGTAAGCCAGTTTATGCAAGCTCCCAATGAATGTCATCTTCAACCTGCTCTAAAAATCTTGGAATATATGAAAGGTTTTTGGACTTCTATTTCAGAAGAATAATCATTTGAGGATTGAAGCCAATTTGGATGCCAGCTATGCAGATGACAAAGAGGATAAAAAATTTACATCTGGTTTTGCACCTTTGTAGGAGGAAATATAGTTAGTTGGAAGAGCAAGAAATAGTCTATAGTCTCCAGGTCAAGTGCTGAAGTTGAATACATGAGCATGTCTTTAACTACCTGTAAGTTGAAGTGGTTACGAGAACTGATGCTTGGTTTGAGAGAAGTATATGACCATCCCCTTCCAATGTTCTATGACAACAAGACAGTTATATACATTTCAAAGAATCCAGTATTTCACTAAACGACAAAATATATTGAAGTAGATTGCCACTTTATCAGAGAAGAGGTGTTGAAAAATCAAATCTGCACTTCGTTTGTCACCTCTGACCAAGAACTTGCTGTTATCTTTACCAAACCAATATCTTTTTTCTGATATCTGTGAAAAGTTGTGCATGATTGACATATATGATCCAGCTTGAGGGATAGTGTTGGAACCTGTGGAGACCAGGCGGTCTCGCAGACAGGACTGATGGACAGGACTACCAGATAGGTTAAGAGGTCTGGAGGATAGCAGTGGCAGACAGGTTTGGCGAGTAGTAGTGGCACATAGGTTGATAGTACTAGCAGTATTATCACACAGGAGATCAAGCAGTAGTCTTGTCGGTCTAGCGAACTGGCTTGGCGGTCTTGGAGTTGTCCATTATAAACTGCACCGGTTAACCACAGTGCGGTATGATGATCAGGAGTTGTGACAATGCAGTCTACTAAGATTAGAAATAGTTGACGATCAGGAGGTTAGTACCTGCCTAACGGCCTAAGGTGCTCCTATGACCCTCCCGCAGCTATGCCCTTTGATGATTAGCAGAGGCTTGATCGCAGTTGTGTTATAAAATTTATGGCTAAGCGTCACTACGACAAAACAATATTATCAAAATTCCTAATGAATGCAACGACGCATAAACCTTTAGGATCGTCTTAACAAAACACTACTAGTCTCAAATTTTGTTTATACTAAATTTATTTTTCTAAATTTAGAACACACAAAAAAAGGTGCGAGCTAAAATGAACAGTAACTGAAGGGCGGAATTAATTTATACCGTTCTTAGAATCTTGCTCGGCTTCATGATGACGGATATTCGCAGCAACTGTGATGTGTTGTTCTTTATGAATTCTGCCGCGTTAGCGGAACCCGCTAGCATACAAGGTTTTCTAAATGTGTAGCTTCTACAAAGAAAGATGGGTTAGCACAAACACATACATGCATATGAAATCTGAATTGCAACAGTCACTTGGTTAGTAAGTGAGAACAAAACTCTACATGTTCTCTTATTGTTGTCATAGATCATAAACTTCAATAACAAAACCCAAGAATCTCCTCTTAAAATCTAAAATTTGGGCTTCAGAATACTCTAGCAGATGGATGGTTTGACATAAAATTAAAAGTCAACCCAGTAGTATACCTGAAAATTGGTATTCACATCAAAACCAAAACTGCTAGTCACTTTCTCCTCCAAGACCAAGATGGATGGTGTCAACTCTTGACTGCTACTCTCTAGGAAATGGATAGAGATACTTGATCAAGCAGAGAGATAGAAGTGTCCTGCTCCAAACCAGGTGAAGAAAAGGGTCCGAACGGTGGTGGCATTCCAGAACTGAACGAATGACTTGCAAAGGACTGGATTCTGGTCTGCTCTCCTTCTATGAAGCAATAACCAGGAAGAAAAAAGGAACAATGGCAGTGGCGGCGTTTCGATGATTTGTGCGGCAAACAATCGCCGTCAGGAAGTGTTTCTCCTGGATCTGAAAGTATGCAAAACCTTGCTGACAGTGGTGGTCGACACTTCTCCGATGAATCAAAACCAGGAAGAACACTGATGGTTTGGGCAGTAAAACAGCTGACGGCCCTGGGGAAGAAGGTTTTACAGGATCTGGATGGATAGTGCCTAGAGCTGGCAGTTTTTGTAAAGAGGAAGAGGAGCAGCGGTTTCACAAAACGATCGAGTTTTTCACCCCTTGTTCATAACCATGGAAATGAAGAAATGAATTTCCTAGGCTTAATAGGGAAGCCCTATTGGGAGTTACCAAATGATGTCAATTAATTCTCATAACTCCCAAATTGAAATCCCAATAAAATTAAATATGATCAACTTAATTGAGGTTTAAATATCACGTCCATTCATATACCAAGGGTGAGACCGAGTTCGCGGCTGTAGTTACGAGACGATCTGACCCACCTATCACAGGCTTCGATCGTTCGCACGACTAAATTAACACGCGCTTGTAAGAGTCCGAATAGACCAAATATTCGCGTGCGAATTCACCAGGACGTCTCGATGAGTCAAGTCAACTTAATGGGAAAATTTTCAACATTCTTCTACTTGGACTTGTGCTCAACGTAATTTATGACATTCTGGTAAAGGCTTCACTAAACTTAAGGGTACCAATTAGCGAACACGGTATTGGGTTTGCTCTCACGTCAATTCGGTCCAACCAAATCACTCACTCCGAATCATGGAAGCAACCACATCATTGAGCGATACGGGACCTTTCATGGTCACAGCAGCTTACAGATCAAATCGACATAGACAAAACGCGGTCAAATAAAACATAGAACAACATGCTGAAAATGTGCACATGAAGGTTGTTCTAATTTGGTGGTCAACCAAACTTCTCAAATGAATGCACTAAACCATGCTGCGAGAAGTTCGTAAGTATTCAAAAGAACAAGTATGTCTAACCTTAAGGTTCCAAAATTCATGCGTCAAAAGACATACTACATGTCATAATTCAAATGAAGTGTCCTAGGCCTTATGCTCCGACTGACACAAGTTATGAGACTTTGTATGAAGTGTGACATGTCTCATAAATTCAACAAATAATTAAAATTAATAATATTATTGAATGAATATTCTTTAATTATTAATGAATTAAATAAAGTGCAATGTAAATGACATAAAACTGAATTAGAGTTTCATGTAGCCTCCCACTAATCAAGCACATCGATAGACTCTTTAAGCCCCATATTAATAACATGTTTCTGAAACATGTTGGGGCGAAGTCCTTTATTAAGTGGATCAGCTAACATATCATCTGTCCCTAAATGTTTCACTAAAATGTCACCCTTCTTGACCAATTCCTTAACGGTCAAGAATTTAATTTTCATATGTTTGGACCATGTGATACTTTTATTGTTCATCGAGAACATAACTGCAGAGATGTTATCACAGTACATCTGGATGGGTCCAGCTATAGAATCGACAATCTTTAGCTCTGTAATAAAATTCTTGAGCCACATTGTGTGAGTCGAAGCTCCAAAGAGAGCGACGAACTCCGCATGCATTGTGGATGAAGGGATGAGTGTTTGTTTGACACTCTTCCATGAGACGACCCCACCAACAAACTTAAATATATATTCTGAAGTAGACTTCCTATCATCCTCACACCCGGCAAAATCAGAATCCGTATACCCCACTAACTCAAGGTTTTGAACTCTATGATAGACTAACTTAACATCCTTAGTTCCCTTCAGATACCTTAAGACTTTCTTGGCAGCCACCCAATGATCAGGTCTTGGGTTTGACTGATATCTGCCTAAAATTCCTACAGCGAAGACAATGTCTAGTTTGGTACAGACTTGAGCATACATTAAACTACCTACCACACTAGCGTAAGGTATATCCTTCATGCGCTCTCTCTATATCATCTCTGGGTCATTATGATAATCTGAGCTTATCACCTTTAAGCACCGGTACGTAACCAGGCTTACAACCGAGCATGCTAAATCTCTCAAGTACATGCTCGATGTAGGCTTTCTGAGAGAGTGCCAATGTATGGTGAGATCGGTCCCTAGTGATCTCAATTACTAAAATGAAAGATGCTTCTCCAAGATCTTTCATATCAAAGTGTTTTGATAGAAATTGCTTAGATTCATAAAATAGTGCCAAATCACTGCTCGCAAACAAGATGTCATCTACATAAAGAATTAAGAAGATGAATCTGCTCCCACTGATCTTGAGATATATACAACGATCTACCTTATTTTCTACAAAACCAAAAGAAGTAACTACCTCATCAAATTTCAAATACCACTGTCTAGAAGCTTGTTTCAGACCATATAGGGACTTGTTAAGTTTACATACAAGTTGGTCGGAATGACCAGACTTGAATCCCTCAGGCTATACCATATAGACCTCCTCGGTAAGATCGTCATTCAGGAATGCGGTCTTTATGTCCATCTGGTGTAGCTCAAAATTATAATGAGCTACTAATGTCATTATCACTCTATAAGAGTCTTTAGAGGAAACATAAGAAAACGTTCCATGATAATCGATTCCTTCTCTCTGTGTAAATTCATTGGCGACCAGCCTGGCTTTAAACCGCTCGACCTTTCCTTTAGAGTCTTTCTTGGCCTTAAACACCCATTTAGAACCAATGAGCTTACAACCTTTGGGCAACTCAACCAACTCCCAAACTTTATTCAGCTTCATAAACTCCATCTCGTCTTTCATCGCATCCCACCACAGATCAACTTGAGGTCCAGACACAACTTTATTAAATGTCACTGGGTCAACTACTTGACCAATGTCATAATCACTCTCTCCTAAATAGACTTTATAGTCTGAGGAAATTGCAGGCCTTCTCTGCCTAATGGATCTCCTAGCGGGTGGATGAACCTCCTGAACATGAGGAGGAACCTCAACTGGAATCGGTGGTAAGACCGCTTACACATCCTCCACTTGTTCCATCATAGGTTCTGGCACCGCAAGATCTCCTATCAAGGGCACTAATAAATTAATGGGCACAACTTCCTCGACTTCACTAATAGGACGAGAGCAACTAGGTTCATCAGCGACATCCCATTCTAAAAGTTTAGCTGTTTGAGACTCCACAATTCTGTGACCTCCTGAAGGGGAATATAACTTAAATCTCTTGGAGTGATCTGAGTAGCCAATGAAATAACAATGATAAGACCTAGGGGCAATCTTACTTTCTGATGGGTTATACAAACAGACTTCTGCAGGATAACCCTAGACATGCAAATGATTAAGGCTGGGTCATCTACCAGTCCACAACTCAAAAGGGGTTTTTGGTACTGACTTAGACGAAACTCTATTAAGGATGTACACAACAGTTTTAAGCGCCTCACCCCATAAAAATTCAGGAAGATTTGTCCTACTCATCATGATCCTCATCATTTCCTTAAGGGTGCGATTACGCCTTTCGGTCACACCATTTTGCGCAGGACTACCCGACATGGAGTACTGGGCAACAATGCCACAACTCTCCAAGTATCTGGCAAACGAACCTTTATGTTACCCGGAGGCATCATGTCTACCAAAATACTCACCACCTCTGTCAGAACTAACAATCTTGATGTCTTTCCCTATTTATTTTTCAACTTAAGTCTTGAAAATCTTAAACTTTTTAAGAGATTCAGACTTCTCCTTAATTAAGTACAAATAGCCAAAATGGAAGTAGTCATCAATCAATGTAATAAAATAGGTGTTCCTACAAAGGGTAGTGGAATAAGGACCACTGATGTCCGTATGAATAACCTTTAACAAACTTGTACTATGAGTTGAGTCTTTCTTCTTAATCTTGGTCATCTTACCTCTACAACAGTCCACACATGTCTCTAGGTCACTGAAGTGTAGAGTAGGAAGAATGTTTTCCTTCATTAATCTTTCTAATCTTTACCTAGAGATATGACCTAACATTTTATGCCATAGCATGGAGGACTGCTCCTTAATGAGAGGTCTTTTACTAGCAACATTCTCTACACTATATGAGGTGGCATAAAAATTAATAGGTTTAAGATATATTCTACATAAACCATTAGATAGTGAACATTGGCCAATAAAATGTCATTCATGAAATAACTTAATTAAACCACCATAAATATTAAAACCATAATTAAGTCTATCTAATGCAGAAACAGAAATCAAGTTCCTTCTAAACGAAGGAATATAAAATATATCTTTTAATAAAAGTTCATATCCAGAATCAAGGACTAAACAAATATCCCTGATGAACTCCACCTTCACCTCAGCATTGTTGTCAACCATGAGTCTGCACTCACCCTTGCTTGGCCTCCTCCTTTTGATGAACCCCTACAGTGTGTCAGCAATATGATTAGTTACTCCACTATTGAGCCACCAAGAACTTGATGAGGCTTCAATTAAATTGGATTCAAAAAGGACTAGAGCTAAAGGATTACCTTTAGGTGCAAATCCACACTTTTCCATCCAATACTTAAACTTCAGGCACTCGTGCTTCACATGCCCCTTCTTCTTACAAAATAAGAAGCTAAGAGGCTTCTTTTCACCAGTGTCATTACCCCTTGAAGCTTGTCCATCCTGAGCCTTAAACGGAGCTTTGAACTTCTTCTTCTTCTTAAACGGGGATTTGACAATGAGTAAAGTAGTGTTCGTCTTCTCTTTCTTCAATTTATCCTCCTCAGCAACGCAGTGAGTGATGATATCATTTATCTTACACGTCTCATCCTGGGAACTGTAGGTAGTCTTCAAAATGTTGAACTCCGCAGGAAGTGTATTTAGTGCTTGATGCACTATTAAGACTTCAGGGAGAGTAATCTCCATCTCATGTAGTTTGGTATGATAGTAGACCATCTTCAGTATGTAATCACGAACTTCGTCTCCTCCCGAATACCTCATAGAGAAGAGGTCCTGAATCAGAGTCCCAATCTCAGCATTGGAAGACACCTTATACCTCTGCCCAACGGCAGTCAGAAAATCCATGGCGACAATCGTGTCTGGAAGACCACTCAACAGGTGCTCCGGAATGGAACGCTTCATAGTCAACAAGTAGATTTTGTTCGATTTGTTCCACGCACCATAAAGATCTTTCTCAGCTTGAGTGCTAGTCATTGTGAAGGGTGCAGTGTGGTTGGTACTCATGGCCATCTCTACATCCGTCATCTCTATGTCTGTCATCTCTAGAGCAAACATAATGTCGGACTTCCACTTCTTAAATTTTGATCTAGTGAGTTTTTCAATGGTCGCCATGTTGTTGTGCACTGTAAAAGTGTCTGAAAAGAGTGAAAAGAAAATTCCGTGACAAATAGGGCAATAGTGGCTATAAAACCCTAAATAGCACACTAGACGGAGAATCCTAGCACGTCAACACGCAACACCTTTGGGCAGACTACGTGCCACATAATTAGTAATTTTCCACACAAGAACGAGCAACAATTATGCTTTAGCTTTTCGTAAATCTACCACCTTTAGGTGAATAGATTATTAGAGCTCCGCATTACCGTCCAAATGTCCTTGTGTAACCCTCTGAACCTATTGCGCAAGCACCACCTTTGGGTGAATGATTGCGCACTAGTCTCAGAGAACTCCCTAAAACATGTGAAACTGTAATCTCACAAACTGACTCGAAAAGGCCACTTTGGCGGCTGCAGTTCTTATCAATCCACGAGACCCTTTCACACCGGGATATCTGAATATTGCCCTAAATTTAATGTCGTGTTTCTTTTACTTAATGACGTATGAGCACTTAATCGTCTATAGAAAATACGAAGTTTTGTCAGAGATTGATTAATGAAAGCACTTTGAGTTTCAATCCCTAATTTTAATTCTCTCTGAATTACTTAATGAGTTTTGATATTGTGTTCTTTAGTAGAAAAATAATTTACTCCAAATTATTAAGGAGACTAATAGGTTTAGGTTAACCTCCCTCTAATACCAACTGTTATAAAATTTATGGCTAAGCGTCGCTACGACTAAACAATATTATCAATATTCCTAATGAATGCATCGACACATAAACCTTTAGGATCGTCTTAACCAAACACTACTAGTCTCAAATTTTGTTTATACTAAATTTATTTTTCTAAATTTAGAACACACAAAAAAAGGTGCGAGCTAAAATGAACAGTAACTGAAGGGCAGAATTAATTTATACCGTTCTTAGAATCTTGTTAGTGCTTCATGATGGAGGATATTCGCAGCAGTTTTAGAACCAGGAATCTCTTTTTAAAATCTAAAATTTGGGCTTCAGAATTTTCTAGCAGATGGATGGTTTGACATAAATAGAATCTGCTAACTAAAAGGCAACATAGTAGTATACCTGAAAATTAGTATTCACATCAAACCAAAACTGCTAGTCACCTTCTCCTCCAAGTCCTAGATGGATGGTGTCAACTCTTGACTGCTACACCTAAGAAATGGATAAAGATACATGATCAAGCAGGGAGATAGAAGTGTCCAGGGCCAAACCAGGTGAAGAAAAGGGTCCGAACGGTGGTGGCATTCCAGATCTGAACAAATGACTTGCAAAGGACTGGATTCTTTTCTGCTCTCCTTCTATGAAGCGATAACCAGGAAGGAAAAAAGAACGATGGCAGTGGCGGCGTTCCGATGATTTGTGCGGCAAACAATCACTGTCAGGAAGTGTTTCTCCTATATATGAAAGTATGCAAAACCTTGTCGACAGTGGTGGTCGACACTTCTCCTATGAATCAAAACTAGGAAGAACACCGATGGTTTGGGCAGTAAAACAACTGACGGCCCCGGGGAAGAAGGTTTTCCAGGATCTGGATGGATAGTGCCTGTTAGGATCGTGACACCTCACACGCGCATGGATCGTCCGAATTGCGCCACGTCGGCAATCCGTGGGAGGTGTTATTACCTATTCCGGGCGAAATTCAATTTGGAAATTCCTCTTTGGGGAAGCAATTATCTTCCTTCCAATGGTGGCAGCCGGCCCTCCAAATTTATCTCCGAATATTCAGCCCTGTTCTTTTTGGGGATTTGCCAACCTGGAAATTCCTCTTTGGGGAAGGAATTATCTTCCTTCCAATGGTGGAAGCTGGCCCTCCTTTCCCCCCTAGGATTTCTCTCCAATTTAAATTCAAGAGGTGGCCGGCCAACATGTGTGGTGCAGCAGATCCTTTCTCTTTCGGTGCAGCTTTTGGCCGTGCGGGTCTTCGAAAAGCAGGAACTTCGCCGCCGCTTTGATTCTCGTCGCATCTCGTACAGCCGGATCTTGGAGGATTCGAGTTCTTCTCAGTCTATTCTTTCTCCTCCATTTTAGTTGTGTTATATGTTTGAGAATCTAGAGAAATAAAATTGATCTATGCCTGCACAGTGGATGTACCCATTTGATTTTTCGGGGAACCACTTAAATCTTGGTGTTCTTCCTTTGTGGTGTTTGTTTATTTCTTTTCGTGCGTTATTATTATTTTTCGTAACCATAATTGTGGCCGTTAGAAATTTCACTTGAACAGGAGAATTTTATCCGCACTCAGAGACCCGTTTTCATAACAAGTGGTATCAGAGGGAGGTTCGATCGACGACCGTTTGGACGTTCCGTTTCGAGTTGGGTCAACGGTAGGTGACGACATCGGTCCGCTCCCTATCTTCCCAATCTTGATCCGTGAATTTATTCGGTCACTTCGGTCTCCGTGCAGATTTTCTTCAGTTTGTTTTCTATGGCGACTTCCACACCAGGTGCGAAGTTTGAAGTTACGAAGTTCGACGGAAAGCACAATTTTGGCCTGTGGCAGGTCAAGGTACCAGCACTACTGATTAAGGAAGGATTACACCGTGTCCTATTGGGGAAGGCCAATAAGGATGTTGAGGTTACCGATCGCATGTGGGAGGATATGGATCTCAAAGCTATGTCCACCATACAGCTTTGCTTATACGATGATGTATTATATGGAGTTCTTTCAGAGACGACTGCCTCTGGTCTTTGGGCAAAGCTGGAGAATGTCTACATGACGAAGTCTCTTCCCAATCGTATTTACCTCAAGTAAAAGTTGTACGAGTTCAGCATGAAGGAGGGTTCCTCTCTTCACGACCACCTAAACAGTTTTAACAAACTGCTATCAGAGTGTCTCAGCATGGATATCAAGGTGGAGGAAGAGGACAAGGCAGTTATTTTACTGAACTCCCTTCCAAAGTTCTACGAGAGCATGGTCACTAATCTTACCTACAGCAAGGACGTTTTGGACATAGAAGAAGTTACTGCAGCCTTACTCTCAGATGACATCCGAAAGAAGTCTTCTGGCTCAGGTGCTGCTGAAAGTTCAGCTTTATTCTCTTGGGGGCAGTCTGGTTCAGTTAGAGGAGGCAAGTTCAAAAAGAGTTCAGACAGTTACTGCAATTACTGCAAAAAGAAGGGTCACTGAATAAAGGAAGCTTCAGAACAAGGAGAAAGAAAAATCCCTTGGTGATGATAAGGGGAAGTCTGTCGCATCCATATGCATCGAGGATGTCGATGAGGACGTCCTTTAGTACTTTTTCCTCACCTATCTTTTTTCCTCCTGTTTTATCTACATGTTCTTCCGGCATTTTTTCCCTTTCTTATTCTGTTACCCCCTCCATTTGCTTACCATCATTTTTCTTTTTCTAGTCATGTTATTTCTTATGTTTGTGTTTATATAACTCTTATTCCGAGTTATTCTTTCCTGGTTAAAGAATTCATTATTGAATGCGTTTTGTCCCCCTATTACCTTAGCCCTTTCATTATTACTCCTTCGTTCTACATGGGCTCAGAGTGTGTCTAATCAATCCTTTTCTGATTAGTTCTCATAGGGGTTCCATCTTTCCATGCCGAGGACAGTTGTTTGCATTCTTTTCTTGATGTGTCTGCATTTATCAGTTTCTCTCCCGCGTACACATCAAATGTCAGGAATCTTGACAGGTTCAGTTTTGCTGTGGGAGACCACCGCTGGAGGTGGAGTAGTTGATATTTAGCTTCAAGGTGGAGCGTTTCTGAGACAGCCACGTTAGTCCAGTTTGTGCGCTACTCAGGATTGAAGGAGTTCATTTCTTATATATGATTCACTCTCGGCCAGAGTTCATTCAATCTGGTCTCTTTGGCTTTTGGATCTTGGTGACCGTCTAGCTATTAGAGTTATTTCAGTCAGGTGGAGCTTGTCCTTGGAGAGGCGTCAAGGTGGAGTTTCGTTTGTGTGAGGTGTCAAGGTGGAGATTGTTAGGATCGTGACACCTCACACGCGCATGGATCGTCCGGATTGCGCCACGTCGGCAATCTGTGGGAGGTGTTATTACCTATTCCGGGCGAAATTCAATTTGGAAATTCCTCTTTGGGGAAGCAATTATCTTCCTTCCAATGGTGGCAGCCGGCCCTCCAAATTTATCACCTAATATTTAGCCCTGTTCTTTTTGGGGATTTGCCAACCTGGAAATTCCTCTTTGGGGAAGGAATTATCTTCCTTCCAATGGTGGCAACCGGCCCTCCTTTCCCCCCTAGGATTTCTCTCCTATTTAAATTCAAGAGGTGGTCGGCCAACATGTGTGGTGCAGTAGGTCCTTTCTCTTTCGGTGCAGCTTTTTGGCCGTACGGGTCTTCGAAAAGCAGGAACTTCGCCGTCGCTTTGATTCTCGCCGCATCTCGTACAACCGGATCTTGGAAGATTCGAGTTCTTCTCGGTCTATTCTTTCTCCTTCATTTTAGTTGTATTATATGTTTGAGAATCTTGAGAAAAAAAATTGATCTCTGCCTGCACAGTGGATGTACCCATTTGATTTTTCGGGGAACCACTTAAATCTTGGTGTTCTTCCTTTGTGGTGTTTGTTTATTTCATTTCATGCGTTATTATTATTTTTCGTAACCATAATTGTGGCCGTTAGAAATTTCACTTGAACAGGAGAATTTTATCCGCCCTCGGAGACCCGTTTTCATAACAAGTGCCAAGGGCCGCAGTTGTTGGAACCAGCTTTCTGATCCCTCCTAAAGTTCGAAACAGGATGCAGCCCACACGTACTCTCCCTGCGCTACCCTCCTGACGAGAGTCAGTGACCTGAAAACAGACCGAGGGGGCCCAGCTTGGAGGTCCCGCCTCTTACCTGGAAGAACTGAAAGCCTTCCCCTCCCTAGCCAGTGCTGAGCTAGGTGCCTGTGAGGAAGATAGTGGAAAGGTTCAACAACCTTTTCTCAGGCACCTTATCGGTCTATTTATAGGTCTCTGAATCTGCTCTGCAAATAACACTTCTGAGTTAACCTGAAATGACCAAAACATCCTGGACAGGGTCTGCGACCAGCCAAACTCCGCTGTTCTGGAGAGCTATACGCAGACCTCCCGGGGTAAAAATGTAAAACTACCCGGGGCACAAAGGTAAAATCCTCCTTGTGGGTAGAAAGGTAAAGACATCTCTTTTCACATGTGGCGAGTGGGGAAAAGGCTGACGGGCGAGATGACCACCCTGCCCATCTCGCCGGCTACTCGCCTGGTGGGCCATCTCGCCCCCTAGGAGGTCTCGCCTACTAAGGGGTCCCGCCTACTTCTGGGGGCGGTCCGCACCTCTCGCCTCTTGTAGGTGGGCCCCCTCCCATCTCGCCAGTTCCCCTTTCTCGCTTGCTGGATCACCTCTCGCGAGCCCAAGGTTGTACACAATCCCCGCACTTTTCGAGATTACCCTAACCTCGGAAAGATAGTCCAACCGTGGCACGCGATGCTAGAATTCCTTTGAGAGTCTTTGGTCCCGCCCCCCCCACGGGGCCTATAAATATGAGAAGAAAGCCTTCATTTGGAATCGTCAGCGTCGTTCTTCCTTCGGAATGTCTCATAGTCAAAGTTTCCGCGAGCGCCTTGCGATTGTGCGAAGGCGAAACAAAGCCAACATGGACGCCCTTTTCCCGGATCTGGGGCGTGCTCCCCCCTTGGCCTCTCCGCCCTCTCGCCTAAAAAGGACGAAAGCCGCCTGCCCCCCTCTCTCGGTGGGCGCAACCTCCTCTGCCCCCCCCTCCCCCGATAGACAACCCATTCGCTTCTTCCGGAGAGAAGCAGGTAATCACATTATCCTTTCCCTTCTCTGGTTTCGCCTGCTGACTAAGCTTTTTCAGGGAAGTTTCGCTGATTCGCCGGTGTCTGCCAATCCTCCTGATAATGTAAGCCAAGTTCCTCAGCGCACAGACTCGCCCAAGGCGGCCTCCCCACCCCCCTCGCGGAGAGAAAACCTCTCGCAAGTTTTGGGGAACCCTCGCATCCCCAGTAAGATCTCTTCCCTTCTCGCCTCTCTGTTGATTCGCCTTCTTTTATTCGACTCGCGCGGGCTCACCCTTGCTTGTGATCTCTCATTATTTCCGCAGGCATCCACTTTGATTCCGATACTGAAGAAGCTCCCGCGTCTCCCCCCCTCTCGCCTCTTCCTCACCCGGGCGAGATCGAGGACTACCTGGGTGATCCCATGGACCCCCTGGAATTGAAGCGGAGGACAGCCAGGATGTTTCGTAAATATACGCACATAATCCGCGAGATGGAGCTCGAGAAGCAAGCCTCCGACCGGCGCATGGAGTGGATTGAAGCAGATTATCACCGCCTTTCCGCCAGGATGGAAGCGGACGGGGTGCTAGACGGGACCGACCCCCAGGCCATCTTAAACGAGATGGACGAACATCTCCGTCTCGCGCGCCGCGGCATGATCGCTGCTCGCGCCTTTCACCTTCCTGGCCGCCCTCCCTGCGCAGGAGGTAAAGATGGTCGCTGGCAGTGGGTGCGGAACTAAACTGTCGCAGTCCCGTCTCGCCTTCTCTGGATCTTATTTCATCAATTTCGCTGTTTGATTACTGATATGTTGTATAAACTTATTTGGGCGAGATGTTCCCTCCTGCGGGACGATTTATTTTAAACTTTTGGTAATGCACTGGTCTTATCACGCCGTCTTTTCATTATTGTCATGATTAGAAATTATTTTATTAGTCCTGTAATGATGACTTGCCTCGGAAAGATTGCTGCGGCGCCCCCGCCTCTTGAGTTCTAGAGAGAGTGAGATAGGGAGAGTGAGATAGGGAGAGAGAGAAGAGAGAGAAAAATGAAGCGTCGGGGCGTTCTCTCATTTCCCGCCGCCTGACTTTCCCGCCTTTTTCCCTATCCCTTATAAATATCTCCAACCCCGGCCCCTCTTATTATTCTAAGCCGTTTCTTTGATCCCGGCTCCCGTCTCCCCTTCGCCATCTCGCGTCTCTCTCTGGACCGTCCTCTCTCTCTTTTGCCGCTTCCTCGCCAGTTATGGGAAAGAAGAAGATTGAAGAGGGCGAGGGGCGCAGCCGCTGCGGGAAGCGCTTCGTGGACCACGACTTCCCTCTCGGCAGACTGCCAGAGGAAGACCACGCTCGTTTCGCCAGCGAGTATCTCTCCGACAGCTATCTGTCTCGCCCGCCCAAGGTTGGCGAGTGCATCAACACCTTCTACCCCAATGAGCTGGCTTTTCCCGTCTCGCACTTCGAGGCGGGGCTGCGACTTCCCCTCTGGCCGAAGGTCAAGCTAGTGCTGAAGTATTTTGGGGTCGTCCCGACCCAATTCAACCCCAACGCCATCTCCATGCTGATCGCTTTCGCCTGCTACCTGCGGCGAGAATGTATTGAGTTTAGTCTAACTGCCTTCCGCAAGCTGTCTGTCTACCACACTAAGGACGACGACATCTCTTACTTCACAGGCCAAGGCCTTAAAGTGTGCGAGACGCCGAACAAGAACCACCACTGGCTGACGCGGTTTGTCTTCATCCGCGGGGATCTGGGAGGTATCCCTCTCGCCCCCGTATCTCCCGCCGAATGCTATTATGACACCCCCAAGGTGGGGGGTGCCGAGAAAGACCTCTGCGATTTCTTCGCAGGGAAGAATTTTGAAGTCCAATACCTTCGGCGAGACCTCGACTCGCTCCCCGCCGTCTTCGCCGGCGAAGGTACGCTTCTATTCCCCTCTTTCTCCTTGTAAATTCTTACCCCCCGCTGACTGTCACTTCATCTAGGAGAGAGGACCGTCCCCGTCCATCCCCCCTACCAGAGTAATCGAACTCTCGCTTTGGCGAGTATGGCGGCGGAGGCTGCGAAAGACACGCTGACACCTGCCACCAAGAAGAGGCCCGCGGGCGAGGGTACTTCCCGCCTCAGCCCCAAGAAGAAGAAGAAATTCGTGTCCTTCAAGAAGGAAAAATCTGCAAAGGAAAGAGAAGAGCCAGTGGGGTCCCTGTCCCCCATCACTCTATCGTCTCCCTCGCCTCCGCGACGACCCGTCTCGCCCGCCCGCGAGACGGTCTCTTCAGAGCCAGCTCCCCGCGGCCATGTTCAGTCCTCTCAGCTCCCTCCTGGCGAGACTGGCTCGTCTAGCCGCCTGACTCCCTCCTCACACCCCAATTATAATATGGGGCCTGTGACGGACTATGACGTCGGCGAGCCGGTTCTCATATGGGACCAAGACTCCAACCGCGTGTCGGTGTCTACCCTTCTCCCTTCCTGGAAGGAACAGGACCCCCCCCCCACCAGTCATGCCTTCTCCTTAGGGTTTGGGCTGTATGGCGGTCTTGGCTCCGAGCCCGCAGATAACAAGGCATCGCGAGACCTCATTCTAAAAAGTGCCCACTCTCAATTTCGCTCCCTGGAGCTCGCGCACCGGGTCTCGCGCCGCCTCGTTTTCAACAACAAGAAATGGAAAGAGGCGGAGGTCGGTCTTGCCGCGGAGCGCGAAAAGTCCCATGACCTGGAGAAGCGGTTGCTTGTTGCCGACAACCTCCTTGCACAGAGCCAGGGCGGCGTGATAAGTTTCCTTATCGTTGCCTTGCTAGTCTTACTCTTGCTTCTTATAGTCCCTCACTTGCCCCCCTCCCGCAGGATGCCGAGACGGCCAACAGGATGCGCTCGCGTATTGAGGAGCTGGAGGGGGAGAACAAGAAGTTGAAAGCCGAAAATCTCCGCCTCCGGAGCAGCGCGACACCCCCACCAGATCAATTCCCTGTTCCTTCCCGCTATTCCGTAGATGAGGTGGACGCCATCTGCCGGGACTCAAATATCAAGATGGCGGAGGTTGTCCTCAAGATGATGAAGGAGCTGGGAGTGGTGCGCGAGGATGCAGAGACGGTGACCGTCCGCGACCTGGTCCCCCGCTTATACGGCAAGTCGGACGACAGCTCTTCCTCTGACAGCGAGTAGCGCACCATCCACTGCAGTGACCTCTCTTCCCCACCTTTTGTCTAGTACTTGTGATTCTGGCACACTTCCTTGAAAAAAGGAGAGCGAGGTGTTCCCGCTTTATGGATATTTTGTTTAAAACTTTTTTTATATACTAATTGTCGCTTCCCTCTTTGGGGCGTCTTGTGTAATAGTTAGTCAAGAGGCAACTCTTTAGATGCTATTTTAATTGTCGCCTTGATCTTCTGCCATCTCGCATAGCTGCGAGCCAAAGGCGTGGGACTATTTTTTGGACGTTGTTTAATTGCTGCTTTTATCGTCTGCCATCTCGCTTAATAGCCAGCGCGAGGCAATTTTTATCGATTTTCGCCCCTATCTTAATTACCGCCCCCTGTTAGCGCTCGCCTCGCCGCAGGATCATCCCGCGCCGGGATCCCTGGGGACCGGCCGTCTCGCCCGGCCGGTTCCGCCTTCTAAGGCTCACTTGCGCCTGAAACAAGGAAGATCCTCCCGCCAGGCGCGAGGCCACCTATTGCGAGTGTCGGCCAGGGACCTTCTTCCCTGGCCCGATTCCTGGCCTATCTGTTTCAGGGACTTTCTATCAAACTTCTGATGATCATGGATCTTTCCCCACGCGAATTCCTACCCTTAGGCTTGTCTCCTCGAGTGAGTCTACCGCCCTGCCAGCTAGATGAGAGCCTGGTCAGCGGGTCTGCCCAGGGTCTCCTCTCCACAACTCCTCCAACCACCGAGTGAGCCTACAGCCCTGCTAGCTTGATGGGAGCCTGGTCAGCGGGTCTGCTCGGGGTCTCCTCTCCACAACACCTCCAACCGCCGAGTGAACCTCCAGCCCTGCCAGCTAGATGGGAGCCTGGTCAGCGGGTCTGCTCGGGGTCTCCTCTCCTCAACACCTCCAACCGCCGAGTGAGCCTACAGCCCTGCCAGCTAGATGGGAGCCTGGTCAGCGGGTCTGCTCGGGGTCTCCTCTCCACAACACCTCCAACCACCGAGTGAGCCTGCAGCCCTGCCAGCTAGATGGGAGCCTGGTCAGCGGGTATGCTCGGGGTCTCCTCTCCACAACACCTCCAACCACCGAGTGAGCCGACAGCCCTGCCAGCTAGATGGGAGCCTGGTCAGCGGGTCTGCTCGGGGTCTCCTCTCCAAATCTCCTCCAACCACCGAGTGAGCCTACAGCCCTGCCAGCTTGATGGGAGCCTGGTCAGCAGGTCTGCTCGGGGTCTCCTCTCCACAACACCTCCAACCGCCGAGTGAGCCTACAGCCCTGCCAGCTAGATGGGAGCCTGGTCAGCGGGTCTTCTCGGGGTCTCCTCTCCAAATCTCCTCCAACCACCGAGTGAGCCTACAGCCCTGCCAGCTTGATGGGAGCCTGGTCAGCGGGTCTGCTCGGGGTCTCCTCTCCACAACACCTCCAACCACCGAGTGAGCCTACAGCCCTGCCAGCTAGATGGGAGCCTGGTCAGGGGGTCTGCTCGGGGTCTCCTCTCCAAATATCCTCCAACCACCGAGTGAGCCTACAACCCTGCCAGCTTGATGGGAGCCTGGTCAGCGGGTCTGCTCGGGGTCTCCTCTCCATAACACCTCCAATCGCCGAGTGAGCCTACAGCCCTGCCAGCTAGATGAGAGCCTGGTCAGCGGGTCTACTCGGGGTCTCCTCTCCACAACACCTCCAACCGCCGAGTGAGCCTACAGCCCTGCCAGCTAGATGGGAGCCTGGTCAGAGGGTCTGCTCGGGGTCTCCTCTCCAAATCTCCTCCAACCACCGAGTGAGCCTACAGCCCTGCCAGCTTGATGGGAGCCTGGTCAGCGGGTCTGTTCGGGGTCTCCTATCCACAACACCTCCAACCGCCGAGTGAGCCTACAGCCCTGCCAGCTAGATGGGAGCCTGGTCAGCGGGTCTGCTCGGGGACTCCTCTCCACAACACCTCCAAACGGCCGGTGAGCCTACACCCTGCCATCTAGATGGGAGCCTGGTCAGCGGTTCTGCTCGGGGTCTCCTCTCCACAACACCTCCAACCGCCAAGTGAGCCTACAGCCCTGCCACCTAGATGGGAGCCTGGTCAGCGGATCTGCTCGGGGTCTCCTCTCCAAATCTCCTCCAACCACCGAGTGAGCCTGTAGCACTGCCAGTTAGATGGGAGCCTGGTCAGCCGGTCTGCTCGGGTTCTCCTCTCCACAACACCTCCAACCGCCGAGTGAGCCTACAGCCCTGCCAGCTAGATGAGAGCCTGGTCAGCGGGTCTGCTTGGGGTCTCCTCTCCACAACACCTCCAACCACCGAGTGAGCCTACAGCCCTGCCAGCTAGATGGGAGCCTGGTCAGCTGTCTGCTCGGGGTCTCCTCTCCACAACCCTCCAACCGCCGAGTGAGCCTACAGCCCTGCCAGCTAGATGTGAGCCTGGTCAGCGGGTCTGCTCGGGGTCTCCTCTCCACAACACCTCCAACCGCCCCTGGTACCTTACAAAGGTCACCCACCCTTTCATCGCATCAAAAGAGCACATCAGAATGATAAGCATTGTATAATAATAATAAAAAGGTGCGATGGATAGAGTGCTACGGGTAAAATCTCTTTAAATCATCACCACTCCGGGCTCATTCGAGGGATACCCCGTCCAAATCCTGGAGGTGGTACACTCCTGATTTTAAGACTTCTTTTACTACAAAAGGACCCTCCCAATTGGGGTTAAGCTTCCCTATGGAGGCCCCTCTACCCGCTGCATCTACCTTTTTCAGTACCAAATCTCCTTTCTCAAACTGCCTGATCCTTATATGCTTATCGAAATACCTTGCCATCCGGCGCTTGACCTCCTCCTGCCTGACCATTGCTAAATCCCGGAGCTCCTCCACGAGATCCAATGAGAGTCTCTGTTCTTCTTCGTTCTCTGCTCTCCATCCTTCGGCTCCTTCCTTTGCAACTGCTACTCTTGGTGATGTGACCTCAAACTCGATAGGTATGACAGCCTCTGAGCCATGAGAGAGCTTAAACGGGGTTTCCCCTGTGGCTGTATTTGGTGTGGTCCTCCTCTGACACACATCTGGCCAGCAAACCTGACAAGGTCTTGCTATATAAAACTCCATCCTTCAGAAGGTAGTATGCCGATTTGTATCTGGTATGCTTCTTGTCGAGTTCCGTCGCGGGTAACTGCCCTGATGCCAAAAAGGTTATGAAGGGGTCCATCCACGACCTCTGATGGCATACTTCCATGAGTTCCCCTTCCTCTATAGACGGTCTGAAGAGTTCCGTCACTGTTCCCCCGGCTCGAGGACCATGCTTGGCAAGTTGGTCTGCCTGAGTACTCTCCTCCCTCGGGATGTGCTGAATAGAGAAGCTTCGGAACCGCCCTATGATGCCCTTGACCTTTCCTAGATATAACTGGAGGGTGGGCTCCCTTGCCTCGAACTCCCCTTTGATCTGGCCTGCCACCACCATGGAGTCTGTCGAGACTCAATGTCTTGTATGCCCAGCTCCCGGCCAACCTGAGTCCCGCAATGACCGCCTCATATTCCGCTTGATTGTTGGTGATCGCGAAATGAATCTTCAAGCCTGCTCAATCTGGGTCCCCTCCGGCTGATCAGGATCACCCTTCCTCCAAAGGAATTTCTCCCCGACGCTCCATCCACTAGCATCTTCCAGGTTGCCGAGGGGACGCCTCCGTCTCTTGGACCTCCACTACATAGTCCACCAGGAAATCGGCCACCGCCTGTGCCTTTATGGCGAGCCGAGGAACGAAGGCAAGGTCGAATTCACTGAGCTCTATTGACCATTTTTCTAGCCTCACAGAATGCTCTACCCCCTCCAAGATGCGACGGAGGGGGTGATCTGTTACCACTCGTATGGAGTGAGCCTGAAAATACGGCCTGAGCTTTCGGGCCGAGATGATGAGGGCAAATGCTAACTTCTCAAGAATGGGGTACCCGAGCTCCGCTTTCTTCAGGACCCTGCTCACGTAATAGATCGGAAATTGTTTCCTCCCTTCTTCTCGCACAAGAACCGAGCTCACCGCCACAGTCCCTACCCCCAAATATAAAAACAAGACCTCTGCTTCCCTTGGTCCCTGGAGTAAGGGCGTCCGGGTAAGCTGTTGTTTTATGGCCTGGAAAGCCGTCTCGCATTCCGAGGTCCATTCGAATCTCTTACCTCCCCGCAGTGTTCGAAAGAAGGGCGAGCACCTCTCCCCGGCTCGAGAGAGGAACCTGCTTAGCCCGGCCAACTTGCCTGTGAGACGTTGGACTTCCTTAACATTCCTAGGGGACTCCAATTCTAGGATTGCTCTCACTTTTTCGGGGTTGGGCTCCACTCCAGATGGAGTGAGAAGGTGTCCCAGGAACCTTCCTCTGCTGGCACCAAAAACGCATTTCAGGGGGTTGAGTCTCATTTTATACTCCCTTAGGGTTTCAAAGGTCTCCTCTAGATCTAGGATATGAGATTCAAGGTCCTTGCTTTTGATCATCAAGTCATCTACATATACCTCGAGGTTCCTTCCTATCTGCTCTCGGAAGATCCGATCCATCATCCTTTAATAGGTCGCGCCCGCATTTTTCAAACCGAAAGGCATCATATTAAAGCAGAAGCATCCATCCTCCGTGACGAAGGTGACGTCCTTAACGTCCGGGGGATGCATGCGTATTTGATGGTATCCAGAAAATGCATCCAAGAAACTCATAAAGGGGAAACCGACGGCTGAGTCAACCAGCGCGTCGATTCGGGGCAGCGTGTAACAATCCTTGGGGCATGCTTTATTTAAAAGAGAAAAATCCACACACATTCTCCACTTACCCTCCCCTTTTTTGACCATTACAACATTACTCACCCACCCTGGATACTTACAGGCGGACACAAACCCCGCCTTAAGTAATTTTTCCACTTCCTCTCTAATAGGTCTGGCCATCTTGGAGGCGATGGCCCTCTTCTTCTGTTGTATGGGGCGAGTGTTTGAGTCTATATTGAGGCGGTGACAGGCGACGTCTGCATCGACCCCTGGCATCTCCGCGGCGCTCCATGCGAACACGTCAATATTTTCCTGCACGCAGGTCCTGATCTTCTCACGGTCCTCCGGGCTGAGCTCGCCACTGATTTTTATCTTTTCCTCTCGGCCTTCCTTGGTGCGGATCTCTACCTCGAGGACCTCCACGGCGGCTTTCAGCCTTGATGGCTCTTCCTCTCCTTCCTGCTCTGCCCACGCATCCTGCTCCTTGGCTTTGCCTTCTACGTTGGCCATCATCATCTCCTTCCCCGGCTGCTCTGTCTCCCACTTGCTTGCGTCGTCCTCTTCCTGTCGTGTGGCCCTTCTCTTTTCTGGCCGGGCCCCCTCCCCGGGCGACCCTCCCTCTTCTTCCATCTGCCTTTTCTCTCTCCTCCCTACCTCTTCTTTTGGCTCCTCTTCCTCTGCTGCCTCTGTCTCTTCGCCCTCCTTCCCAGCCACTTCCAGCCTCTCCACCGTGCCTAAGTTCCTTACCATTCCCCCCTCTCCCTTCGCACTTTCCTTCTCCTCTTCTTCTACCAACATCATCTCCCCGAACTCCTCTCCCGCCATTTCTGGCTCCCCCGCAATGCCTCCCACCATTACTACTCCTTCTCCTCCCGCATCTTCCTCCTCTCTTTGCTCTTCCCCGCCTCCCTGTTCTTGTTATAATTGCTCCATCCACTTTTCCAACTCCTCTGCGTCTCCCCGCCAGGAGATGGTGTTCACTGCCGTCACGTAGCATTCCCTAGCAGCCTTTGGATCCCCCCGTACCCTGATTTGGGTACCTCCTGAATTCAGCTTCAAGCACTGGTGAAACGATGATGGGACGCATCTGAAAGCGCTGATTAAGGGGCGCCCAAAGATAGCGTTGTAACTACTGGGGGCATCCACTATGACAAAGCGGCAATTCCGGGACAGCCCTCCCAGGGTCACCTGAAGTCCGACTCCCCCCTCGACTTCTTTCCTTTCCCCTGAGAACCCAAACAGTGGTCCATCTGCCGCCAGCACCCTCCGGGCCTCCACCCTCATTGCATTGAATGTTTTTTTGAAAATCACGTTCACTGAGCTTCCATTGTCTACTAGGATCCGCGACACCGTGAAGTTCTCGATGGCGGTCCATATCACCAGCGCGTCACAAAAGGGGTCCTCATGGTCGGGCATGTCTTTCCTTGAAAAGGTAATCTTTTCATCTGGAGGAGGGGATTGTGACGTCGAGGCGACGCTTCAGCGGTACATAGTGTGAAGGCTCGCCTTTCGGGCCGCCTCTATCCCCCCCCCCCCATTGATCACTCCAATCCCCCCGCGATCCCCTTCATCCGCTCGATCCACACATCGATCCTCTTCTCCTGTAACTGTTACTTCCTCTATCCGCACCGGCCTTGCTGTTCTCTCTCCTGCCCCTCGAGTTCTCCTCATCTCTAAGAAAATCTGGGCAGGTAGCCGTTGCGTGACCTTCCTCCTCGTGGAAGTCACAATATGGCAACGCCACCTCCCCCTGCCTTCCTTCCTGAGGGTTCCTCCTTCTCCCCTCCTGCTCCTGCTCCTCTTCCTCTCTCCCGGCCCCTTCCTCTGCCTCGGCCGATGGTCATGGCCTGCTGCAGGGGGGTAGGGGTGGTCTATGACCATACCCCCACCCCTGCTGGTGAACCTTCCCGGTCCCCCTGTTGGTTCTCTCCCCCCTGGGGAAATCCTCTACCTTGTCCCGGGGCAGGGCCTCCCTGCTGTCTCCACCCCAGCTCCAGATACGCCGGCGCCCTTGGCTCCTCTCTTCTCCTTGCCTCCTGTTGTCTCCCACCTGACTCCCTCGACTCTACCTTAGTAAGCCTTGCCAGCTTCTTCGTAAATGCTGGGTTTGCCGCCTCCATCGCTATTTCCTTTGCCGCCTTCTCCATCAAGCCCTCAAAAGACAGCGGCGCCTTCCGGGTGAGGCTCATCTTGAAGAATCCTTCTCGTAGTCCCACAGTAAAGGCCATCTGGAGGGCAAACTCTGGCACCTCCTGTATATCCAAAATCTCTTCTTGGAACCTATCCACGTACTGAGCCAGCGATTCATCCGCCTTCTGCTTAATCAAAAAGATCGATTCCGGTTCTTCTTCCTCTTCTTAGATGTGGAGAAACCGGAGCTAGAAACTCCTACTTAAGTCCTCGAAGCAGTATATCGAGCCTGTCGGGAGTTGATGGAACCAGTCCCTAGCTTTGTCCTTTAGGGTGATCGCAAAAAGGCGGCACTAAAACGCATCCGTCATGGGCCTGATCGAGACAGCGTCTTCGAACCACTGCAAGTGATGGAGGGGATCATCCTTCCCTACATAGTAGTTCATCTCAGGCTCTCGGAAGCCCTCCGGGACGGGAGCGGACAGGATTAGCTCGCAAAAAGGGGACCCTCTCGCCGCCGGCCTCACCGCCCCTACTCGCGCGACGACCTCTCCTGGCGAGATGGTACTCACCGGGCTTGGAAACAGCACCCTCCCCGCCATGTCTCTCCCGCTCCCTTCCACCATCACCTCCTTTCCCGGCCTTCTCCCCGGGCATCCTCTCCTACTCGCGCCGAGACGAGTTCTTCCTGAGTCGCGAGAGCTGGCACTTGAGACAGTAGAGTTGAACAATCTCCCTGCCGCGAGATCCCTTGCAGTAGATCCATGATCCCCTTGATTGAAGCCATAAACTCCGCTCTCCCTACAAATCCCCCCTGGTTATCCGACTCCCCTCCTTCTCCTTCTCTGTGATCTCCCGTCATGTGGTTGCTCAAGGTTCTTCTCTTAGGGCTGCGCTCCACGCTCACCGCACCAAAAATGTTGGAACCATCTTTCTGATCCCTCCTATAGTTTGAAACAGGATGTAGCCCACACGTACTCTCCCTGCGCTACCCTCCTGACGAGAGTCAGTGACCTAAAAACAGACTGAGGGGGCCCAGCTTGGAGGTCCCGCCTCTTACCCGGAAGAACTGAAAGCCTTCCCCTCCCTAGCCAGTGCTGAGCTAGGTGCCTGTGAGGAAGATAGTGGAAAGGTTCAACAACCTTTTCTCAGGCACCTTATCGGTCTATTTATAGGCCTCTGAATCTGCTCTGCAAATAACACTTCTGAGTTAACTTGAAATGACCAAAACACCCTGGACAGGGTCTGCGACCAGCCAAACTCCGCTGTTCTGGAGAGCTATACGTAGACCTCCAGGGGTAAAAATGTAAAACTACCCGGGGCACAAAGGTAAAATCCTCCTTGTGGGTAGAAAGGTAAAGACATCTCTTTTCACATGTGGCGAGTGGGGAAAAGGCTGACGGGCGAGACGACCACCCTGCCCATCTCGCCGGCTACTCGCCTGGTGGGCCATCTCGCCCCCTAGGAGGTCTCGCCCACTAAGGGGTCCCGCCTACTTATGGGGGCGGTCCGCACCTCTCGCCTCTTGCAGGTGGGCCCCCTCCCATCTCGCCAGTTCCCCTTTCTCGCTTGCTGGATCACCTCTCGCGAGCCCAAGGTTGTACAACAGTTTTTGCAAAGAGGAAGAGGTGCAGCGGTTTCAAAAAACGATCGAGTTTTTCACCCCTTGTTCATAACCATGAAATGAAAAAATGAATTTCCTTGGCTTAATAGGGAAGCCCTATTGGGAGTTACCAAATGAGGTCAATTATTTCTCATAAGTCTCAAATTGAAATCCAAATAAAATTAAATCCCATCAACTTAATTGAGATTTAAATATCATGTCCATTCATATGCCAAGGGTGAGTCCGAGTTCGCGACTGTAGTTACGAGACGATCTGACACACCTATCACAGGCTTCGACCGTTCGCACGACTAAATTAAAGCGCGCTCGTAAGAGTCTGAATAGACCAAATACTTGTGTACGAATTCACCGGGACGTCTCGATGAGTCAAGTCCACTTAACGAGAAAATTTCCAAAAAGTTGGAGTTCAACAGTTCTCAAGCACAATCTCTAGTGCGGTCTATAGGCTAGACTTAGTCTAAACACAACTATTTTCTCCTGAAGTTATTCGCTGGACACTATCAGGTAGAGACTAGAGCAGCCCTGTTGGTGACATTTCTAGCTCTATATCATGTGGTTACCCTGTCTAACCGCACAGCTCATGTGGCTAGTTTTTTATCTATCCACCCAATTGCATGTGGCAGACGTTGTATTTCTTTCTCTCTCCCTTTTTCTATAAATAAGGGGCATATTCATGCATTATGTAATTTTTTGGAGCAATAAAGTTATGTTATTTAGCTCTTTTCGCACAGATTGGGAGGGGAAGCGATCTAAGATCAACCAAGTGTGTGGCAAGACTTCCTCGCTGCAACTTGGGGGGTCTGTTTGAGTTCTGGCACGAAGGTCTCTAAACTCTAAATCCTCAGCGTAGTGTTCTTGTTCGGGAGAAGTAGAGGTGTGCTACATCTTCGGTCCGAACTCCAACCCGTGTATAAATTTAATTAAAGTGCGATAAAATAATTAAATTAAATGCAATTTCTTTATTTTAATTATTTGAGTACCTTATGTTCATTTCCAGAGAAGGTGCCCAACATCAAAGTTATAGAGGACAACATGAGCTTTCCAAAATGGGGCGGCACCACACATAGTGACCACTATTGCCATATGCATTTTTCTCTCATAAAGTGATTATTTTGGGCTGAAAATTTGTGTAAAGGATATAAATATTATTTTCTATCTCTGGTATACATTTGGGAATTTTTGGAATAAAAATTTCTACAATTTTTTGGTAAAATACACTTGTATGATGAGAAATAAATAATTGAAATAATCACTATTCCAAATTGTGTGTTGTAATTTTGGCGGGTCCTATGAGTATATCTTAGTAGAACATCTTTATATTTGGTTTTATATAGACATGTGTAGCCCTTGGTTTTACCTTGCTATTATTTGTGTTTGAGGCTTATTGTGATTGTTTGTGACTACTTATTTTATATATGCTGGTAGTGCTTCCAGTTTTATACTTTCGCTGTTGTTATATACTATCTTATATACTCTGATGTGGTTTTGTGATGTTGGTCAGCATGGTAAGCATCACAGGATGATGTATGGCCATGTTGAGTGGTCTCATGGTGGCACGGTTACACCGTGCATAAAATCAGCTCTCTAATTTGATAGGGGGATTGTATAGTGGTTGGAGAAACTTGTGGGTTTCCTTTGTGAAGGCCCCATTCTTAGACGGGCCTGCGTTGGGCCCGTTAAAATGATGATCTTGAGGGCTTTTGTAGGACAGATGAATTGAATTACCCATCACTTCATAGTTGTGGTTACGAACCATTTAAGTTATGTCAAGTTTCCCGTATACATTAAGTGACACGTCAGGCTACGTTGAGGAATTACCATTTAAAGCTCATATGTGAAACCATACCTCCATCACGATGTTTCGAGACTGAAAGTGAAACTACACTTCCCGTCGCTACATTTTGGACAAGTGACATGTTCTCCGTCACATGACTCAGGACGAAGTGGTGGAACGGCACACAGTCCCATCACTACGCTCAAGTACACGGGCCAAATCGGTCCCCTATCACTTTTGATAGGACAATTATAAGTAATGTTCATCTTGTGGCTATGATTGATGATGAAAGGCAATTTCATGTTTCATGTCACAAATAATCTAGGTTGTTTGCTTTTAGAGCTTAGTTTGTGGACTTTGGGGTGTCAACGACACCCACGTTGATTGTATGGATTATGCGACACTTAGTGTGTCCCTTTCAGTGTTTGTTATGCACGCGAACTTGCGGAAGAGCAATGTACTTACAGTCTCACCCTAGAATTCACTAGGATGGTCCGGGGGGGGGGGGGGGGGGGGTGTTGTGTTGGTCAACCTCATATTGACCTTTGTTTCTCACTCATATGTTTCTGGTTTTAGGTTGAATAACTCGTAGTGGAGCCTACAGGGTCAAGCCCAAGTTTCTATTGTGACAGTGGAATTTACGTTTCTCTTGAGTACTTTTATTTGAAAGACATGTAATGCCTTGAAACTGAACTATTTTCAGTCTCAGTCTTACTATGGGACATTCATGATTTGTGGTGAGAATTGATTAAGCCCCCGCTTCTTTTTTTAGCTTTGAAATGATGAGTTTGTTTTCTTGTATCAATTATTATCAATTTTTGTTTGTTAATATTTTATGCCGCATGGTTCAAGCCATAATCATGTTATATTCTATTTGCAGGTCAGAGATGTTACTTTTTGTTAGTGACAGTAGAAAATACACCAGTCAGGAGGAGGTGCAGACTACTTCTGGGACGGCAGCCCAAAGTAGGTGAAGCTTATTATGGCATGAGTAAACATAATCAAGTCTGGTGTTAGCGAAATTTGAATGGAGTCACCGGGTGGAATGGAACACTATTATTGAGTAACGAGGGTGCATGATGCATGAGTCTCGATTAATTTCTATGCTGATGACAAAGAAGATAATGCGGCTGAAGAACTTGGAGAGATTTATTTGCCACATCTTCCTAACTTGTACATGATTAACAGTTAGATAAATTAAGGGTAGGAGAAAAGTTAAGCACTTAAGCATTAGCTCCCATTAAACATGTAAGAGATAATGTTGGATGCTTAGCTTTTTGGAAGTCGGTAAAGAATTTTATATTTTTCATGAAAATAATATTACGATGGAAAAATAAAATATTTTAATGCTCTAATATAATCAATATCCTCTTATTTTTTGCAAAAAAATTGTAGGTAGGAGTAAATCACGTATAGGAACCTAGAGAAGAACCGTGTGCTATCCGATCGTATAATAGACAGTTCATAAAATTTAAAATACATTATTTTTGTTTGACTCTTTTTAGTAAATACGGTTAATGGATTAAGGCTTCGTTTGACACAGTGGTGGTGGTCATAAACGCATAGGTTAAACCATCATTTGATAAGGTGCACCTAACGAATTTCATCCGTTTGAACGTTCATAAAAGTGGATGAAAGGACGTTAACGAATGACAGTTTTAACCCCCATGTTTATGACGGCCACCATCATGCTAAACTCGGTTTGGCGTGATGGTGGCAGTCATAAACGCATGAGTTAAATCCTCATTCATTAAGGATCACCTAACAAACATCATCCGTTTGAACATAAAAGTGGATGAAGTTTCTTAGATGGACGTTAACGAATCAGACTATATTTGGTTCGGCAGTGGCGGGTGCATTCGGTGGGTTGAAACACCACTTTGAAACCGGAGGGGAGAGGTGTGGGGTCGAAACGGAGCATATCAGGACAGTTTCCTCCTTGCTGTCGGTGCAAACGCCGCCGGTGGCCGTTTGTTTACCCACCGTCCGAGGGCGTTTGCTCCAAACAGAAGCGACGAAACGCCAAACCAAATGAAGCCTCGAGCCATTGGATCGTTTAATAGAAAAACATAATAGAGGTTTTAGTTTTAATGGAGTTTTACTCTGCTTTTCATTCATCAATCAAACAGTGATACAAAGCCCTTTAAATAGGGCTGATTACATTAACTGCTAATCTATAATTAAAGTAGTTGACAGGAGAGAAGATGGATTGGTAATAGCTTAACATTAATTAGCGCTTCTGATTACTAGACTTGACGGTTGATGATTCTTGGATTCGACGTATCTCCCTGAGTTCGACGAATCTTGCTAAGTTCGACAAATTGTGCTTAGTTCGACGAATCTTGCTGAGTTCTATGAATTGTACTGCATTCGACGAATTGTGCTGAGATCGATGAATCTTGCTGAGTTCGACGAATCTTGCTGAGTTCGACGAATTGTACTGAGTATGACGAAACTCCCGAATCTTCAGACGGTGCTGATTTTATCTCTTTTACCCCTCTAAATTGCAACGTTGATGACGCCAATCTTATTCCTGAGTTCGACGAATCTCTCTCGAGGCAGCAGCTTTGTAAGGAGGTCGGCAAGCTGATCTTCAGTCGGGCAGTAAACAATGTCGATCTCCTTCTCTAGAAGTTCTCTGATGAAGTGCCATCGAATATCGATGTGTTTGTTTCGATTGTGGTACACTGGATTTTTTGAGAGAGCAATGGCCGATTGGTTATCGCATAGTATCCTTACTCCTCCTTCTGCATCAGAACCATAGATTTCATTGATTAGACGTTGTAGCCATACAGCTTCACAGGCGACATTGTTTAGGGCCATATACTCAGCTTCAGTTGTTGAGAGCGTCGCCGATTGTTGCTTCCTTGAGCTCCATGAAATAGGATTTGATCCAGATATAAAGAGGAATCCACTGGTACTCTTGCGTTCCGAGAGGTCACTAGCCCAGTCGGAATCGGTATACCCTATGAGGGTATCATTTTGGTTGTGTTTGTAGAAAATTCCCAAATCTTTGGTTCCTTGTAGGTAGCGGAGGATATGTTTTACTGCGACACGGTAGGATTTGCTTAGGTTGCTCACGAATCTTGCGACAATGTTCACAGCATTGTCAATGTCTGGTCGTGAGTGAGTGAGGTAAATTAGTGAGCCAACGATGCTCCTATATTCCTCTTTGTCTGAAGCTTCCTCCCCTTCCCATTTGGTTGTGGGCTTATCGGAAGTGGACATAGGTGTTATAACGGGATTGCAGTCTTGCATTTGGAATTTACGAAGGAGGTTGGTAATATATAGCTGTTATGAGATGAAAATACCGCCCGAAAGGTATTTGATCTGGAGTCTGAGAAAGAATCGGAGAGGGCCAAGATCAGTCATCTCATACTTCCTTTGCATATTATCCCGAAAATGTTGAATGTGTTCGGTGTGTGTTCTAGTGACGAGTAAGTCGTCAACACAGATGATGAGTTTGGTTTTACCTGTTTCTTAATGTAGAGAGTAGGCTAATTGGAGCTGGGAGTGAATCCTTCCTGAATGAAGTAGGAGTTTATGTTGTCATGCCATGCTCGTTGCGGCTGTTTGAGCACATACAGGGCCTTGTGGAGTTTGTATACCTTCTTGTACCGGCCCTCATTGTGTACAAATCCTGGTGGCTGAGATACATATACTTCTTCATGGATGGTTCCATTGAGGAAAGTGGATTTGACATCAAGTTGGTAGATTGGATAGTTGTGCTGTGCGACAATGACAAGAAGGAGGCAAATTGTTGTCATTCTTGCCACAGGCGCAAATGTTTCATTGTAGTCTTCACCCGAGAGCTGGGAGTAGCCTTTTGCAACCAATCGAGCTTTATATTTCAGTATTCTTCCTTCTTCATTCGGTTTTATTTTATAGACCCATTTTAACCCGATGATGTCTCGACCAGGAGGTCTGGAAACGAGGGTTCAGGTGTGGTTCTTTTCAATGGCAGCTAATTCTTCTTATATTGCAATGTTCCAGTGTTCTTCTTTTGCAGCAGCTTCATAAGTGAGGGGAGTTGATGAGCAGAGAGCGTACTCGGCTCTTTGGTATATGTCTTCAATTGATCTGATTTTGAGAGGCAATGTATAACGTCCCGAATCGTTCTAGGCCCCTAGTGTGTGTTTTTTTGAGTCAGGAGGGTTGACTCGAGTCCCTACCCGTGTGCGTCGAGTTGAGCTCGACGAGCCGTGTCGAGACTGACGAGCTGTGTCGACACCAAGTGACACGGGTAGTGACACGGCCGTGTCCCTACCCGTGTGCGTCGAGTTGAGCTCGACGAGGCGTGTCGAGATCGTCGAACTGTGTCGACACTAAGTGACACGGGTAGTGACACGGCTGTGTCCCTACCCGTGTGCGTCGAGTTGAGCTCGACGAGCCGTGTCGAGACCGACGGGCTGTGTCGACACCAAGTGACACGGGTAGTGACACGGTCGTGTCCCTACCCGTGTGCGTCGAGTTGAGCTCGACGAGAAGTGTCGAGATGCAACCCGAGAAGTACACGGCCAATGACACGGCCATGCACACGGCCGTGTCATGGGGACACGGGTCGGGATACGGGCGTGTCCCTACCCGTGTCAAACATTGAACCGACATGGAAACTGTCGTTGCCGCTTCGCCAGGCAGGACACGGGTAAGGACACGGCCGTGTCCCTACCCGTGTCACATTTTATATATAAAGGGGAGAGAAAACCCTAGCCGTTTTCATTCTCATTTCTTCCCCTATTTCCTGTGAGAACTCCTGGTGAGAGGGAAAACTGTTGGAGCAAGTTCTACCGAAGGAGATCCGCCATCGCCGTGAAAGAGAAAATGCCGCCAAGGAGAACTACGAGATCCATGGCCGGAAATGGTGGTACCGCTGGAGACAATGTGAGTTTCCTACCCTCTCCCTTGGTGCTAGATCTATAGTTATTTTCCTATGAGAGACATCGACTCAAGAGAGTCTTGATGGTGAGGAGGAGTTTTCTAGGAAAGGTCATGCTAAGACTTGTGTCTTAGGTTTTAGATCTCTTCAACCATGCCCTTCTTCAATGTGATGATAAGGGATGGTTTCGTGAAGAATATTGGCCTCTCGAGGGTGAATAAGGGAGGAGGTTTTCTGGAATGATTTGGGATGATCGTATTGAGGAGGAAGATGAACCGATGTCGTTCATGCCGCCTTAAGATGCGCGCAGAATCTGTATTCTGCGCGCAGCGAACTTCGTGGCCATTTTTAAGTGTGCCATGGCTAGATCTGGGCTTTTGGCTAAACACGAAAGTTGAAGCCCTTGAAAATACCTTTCCAACGAGTGGTTGCACGACTTCTGGTGAAGTCTGTAGCCACGGGAAAGTCTAAACGAAAATGGGGTTCTATAAATCTTGTATGCAGAAACTGTGTTCTGTACGCAGCGGACTTCAGGTCCGATTTCAAATAGGATAATGTCAAATATGGGTTGAGCTCTGAATATGAAAGATGTAGTCCATGGAAATACCTTTCCATCGAGGGGTTACACGACTTCACCGGATTCCTGTAGCCTCGGGAATCTCCGGTCGAAGTTGCTGTCCAGATTCAACCTGCGCCTAAATTCTGGGCTTAATGTTAGATGAATTTTGATTCGGTGGAATTAATAATGCATGATACTTGCCTTGGATGAACCCTTATGATTAATCAGTTGTTGCATGATTGAAGTTGCTTATTAATCAGATTTCATATTATCAAATTGTGAAATAATCTTATTTAAACGAATCGAATTGGTAGGAATTGAAAGATTGATATTGTGCACTTCATGTTTAAATTATGACATTATCAAATGAAAAGTGAGATAGATCTTTATATGCGCATCATGTTTATATTACATTGTCATCATTTGGAAAGTCATATAGATGAATAGATTATGATCATGGACATGTTTGATTAATGAAATGAGTCTTGTAGTCCAATACTTAGAGAGTCGTCTCCTACGGGT
Source organism: Platanthera guangdongensis (assembly GCA_039583875.1). Classification (NCBI taxonomy): domain Eukaryota; kingdom Viridiplantae; phylum Streptophyta; class Magnoliopsida; order Asparagales; family Orchidaceae; genus Platanthera; species Platanthera guangdongensis. The sequence goes on along the minus strand of CM077160.1, from coordinate 126,368,597 downwards.
AGTATTGTGAAGGGATGTAAGTGCGGTGTTGACCGTCACTTGTTTTGGTTGTGTTGAGATAAGGTGTGGATGGATGGTTGGGCTGTGTCCTCGTGTTTACTTCCGAGGCCCCTTCCATGATATGTTGATGTGGTATTTGCATGTGGTGTGAGTCGACATGCGGTGTCGTAATCCTGGGTTAAGGATAGTGTGGCAGGTCTACGGGCTCGCCAGTCGTCACACCGACGGGAGTTGGCAGTTAGACTTGGTCGGTTTGGGCTGTGTCCTCGGTGTTCACGTCCCGAGGCCCCTCCGGCCATGTGAACGGTTGGGCTGTGTCCTCGTGCTTTCTTCCGAGGCCCCTTCCGGGTCACACAAGGCCAGTTCGGGCTGTGTTCTTGGTGCACATCTATCCAAGACCCCGCTGGGCCATAGTACGCATGGGCTCCGCTGTTGTGTTCTTAGCGTTGAGGCGTACGGAGGCCTAGGTGAAGTAGTGTGATACCCGCCTAGTAGTAGAAGTGCCCGTTCTACTGTCACCGCCTGGCCACGGCGGCTGATGCCTGAGAGGTTAGCTACCTGCTCGAAAAGTGGGAACTATAGTCTGTGTCGACATAGCAATTGCATGGGTGTGCATGGGTGAGTCATTGCATAGCATTCATAGCATTTCATACATTGCACAACAAGATCCTCATCGTATAAGTTTGTATGGCACTCCTATACGATGAGTTACTTTATGTAACCCGATCCTTAACTTATAAGTTTGTATGAGCATTCTTATAAGTTAAGTTACTTTCCTGCTGTAGATTTTCTTACACTTGTTGGTACATGATGATAGCTTGTAGAACTGCTAGATTATACATTATATTCATGTACCTTGCCACCTGCTTATACTCCTTTACTTGCATACTTGTTATATACTATACTCTTGTTCCTTTTCTCCGCCCGGTGCCGAGGAGTCGCCGGGGGAGCGGATGTGAAACCACTTAGTCGTTTTGACTAACGGTTGCTACGTCTTCCTTTTTAGGAGATCACGCCGCAGGTAGAGCCGCCGCTGACTACGCAGCAGGACAGCCAGGCCAGGACGACAGAGCCTGATGTGACGGTGCCGTCGATACCGTCGGTTACTGATGTTAGTATTTTGATTACTCTGATGTAGCCCGTTTGGGCAATGATTAGCTGTACTCTGATATTTTGTAGAAGCATGTTTAGCTTCTCATTATTGATGTTTTGGACATTATATATTACTTAGTGTGGATTTTGAGTTCTCTTGCTTATAAGTTTTGGTTGGGTTGACATTTATATTGATATGGTTGTAGCCGGCGGAATAGGCGTCTTGTGGTACAGGTTAGCCCGTGTGCTAATGCTACCGCAAGGCGGCTGTTCCGGGCATAAGACTCCCCCCTTCGCGTTGTGTTTTGGGATCCGGGAGGGGGGGTCTTACAAATGGTATCAGTTTGCCACGATCCTCAACTAAGAAGTCATTCAACAATGGTGCCACCCCCGTTTGGTTAGTCAGTTTGAGGACAAACTGACTTAGCGGAAGCAGTGGTGTGCCCATATGTAATTCACATTAAGTTTGTCCAACTTTGACCTTAAGTTTAGACAACCTGACCATAAATTTGTCGTGTATGTGTAGGTTCCACTGCATGTTGAGCCGATGGGGGGTACTCCTACCCCTCCCATACCCACTCAGTTCGAACAGTCTGAGTTGGGGCAGACGCTCACCGCCATTCTTGATGCTTTTAAGGCACAGCAGGCTCCGGTGCAACAACAAGCCCCGAGCTCCAACTGGCTGAGCACCTTCCGGGCTCTCTCCCCTCCCGTCTACCTTGGGACGGAGTCAGCCGTACGTACAGAGGAATGGCTAGACACGATACAGGAGTTGTTGGCCGGTATCCGTTGCCCAGCCAACATGGCAGTGACATTGGCAGTGTCCGTCTTGGACTTACATGCGAAGAGGTGGTGGAAGTCCCTCATGGGCTCTACCTTCCAAGGCCGGATCTACACAGAGATAAGTTGGAGTGAATTCTCGGGTGTTTTCTTGGAGCACTTTATCCCTACATCGGCCCGAGATGAGCTTGAGCAGAGGTTCCTTCTACTAAAGCAGGGATCAAAGTCGGTTACAGAATACCAGCGGGAATTCCAGCATCTCACAAGGTTTGCGGACTCTTATGAGTTGGATGACAGAGGTTATGCCAAGCGCTTCTATAAAGGGCTGCGAGATCCCCTAAGGCAGTCCCTTTTGTTTATAGCGGATGGTAGCTTGGCGGAGATCATTGATATGGCGAAAAGATTGGAGGCGGACCACCTGGGATGTAGTAAGAGGCCTACGGAGGACGTGATGGAAGCCGGCCCAAGTAATAGAAGGAGACGGGACTTCAGAGGAGGAAGAGGTTATCAAAGAGGTGGAGGGCGTGTCCACCGAAACTATAGGGTGGAGCATCCAGTTCCGCAGCCTCCTGCGTTGCCTCCACCCCCACAGCCTCAGCGATTTCAACAACCTGAAGGGCGTCGTGGTCTGGTGTGCTTCGAATGCAACCAGTCGGGCCACATCCGGCGTTTTTGCCCGCAGCTATATGGGAACGCCCCTCCTGCTATCCCTCCTGCTATCCCTCCTGCTCTCCCTCCTGCTCTCCCTCCAGCAGCTCCACGAGGGCGGGGATATATGCGTGGTCGAGGATGAGGACCGCCAAGAGGAAACCCCGGACCGGTCCGGGATCAGGTGTATGCGCTTGACATGGCGCAGGAACGGAACCCACAAGATGTGATTGCAGGTATGATTTAATTAATTTACATATTTGCATGGTCTAACTTGAATTGATTAGAACTTACTAGCCACTAGCAATAAGTTTTGGTTGTTGGTACTTAAGCACCGTGATTATTGGCGGGAAGACAGCCTATGCGTTGTTCGATACCGGTGCCTCACACTCCTTTGTGTCCGAGGATTTCATAAAAGACATGGGGGATGTACAGTACTTCACTGGCATAGCCCGACGTGTACGCCTTCCGGACGGCTCGGAGATGATCGCGACCGCTAAGTGCGAGTTGGAGTTATTTATTGATGGGAAAGCCTTTGATACGCCGGCCACGGTTCTGAGAATGCCGGAGTTTGACGTCATTTTGGGCATGGCATGGCTGGATTGACACTTCGCGAGGATCGACTGAGCGGAGAAGCGGATCTATTTGAGACATGGAGACTCTGACGTCATCTTCCAAGGTATTGGCTTCGCGCCTCGTATGATATTATCTTCTATTCATGCTGTAAAGGCTCATATGAAGGGGGATGAGGTCTTCATGATCTGGTTCGAGTTGAAGGAGGAAGCGTTGAAATTAAAGGATGTACGGGTTGTGCGAGATTTTACCGAGGTATTTCCTGAGAAGCTACCAGGATTACCTCCGCATAGAGAGGTTGACTTCCAGATCAATCTAGTACTAGGTGCCAAGCCTGTATCCAAGGCTCCGTACAGAATGGCTCCGAAAGAACTCGCGGAGTTTAGAGTTCAATTGCAAGAACTGGTGGATTCAGGGTTCGTTCGCCCCAGTTCATCACCATGGGGAGCCCCTGTGCTATTCGTAAAGTAGAAGGATGGAACCCTGCGATTGTGCATAGATTATCGGGAACTCAGTCGGTTGACGGTGCGGAACACTTATCCACTACCTCGGATCGATGAGTTGTTCGATCAACTAGTGGGAGCACATTGGTTTTCTAAATTGGATTTGCGCTCCGGATACTATCAGTTGAGGATACAAGAAGGGGACATCCAGAAAACGGCCTTCAGTTCGAGATATGGTATGTATGAGTTCACAGTAATGTCGTTTGGGCTCACAAATGCCCCTTCGGCCTTCATGAGTTTGATGAACAAGGTGTTTGAACCGTATTTGGATATCTTCGTCATTATTTTCATCGACAACATCTTGGTCTACTCAAAGACGGAGGAGGAGCATGTCGAGCACCTGACCTTGGTTTTGAAGAAATTGAAGGAGCATGCCTTGTATGCCAAGTTTAGCAAGTGTGAATTCTGGCTTAAGGAGGTAGCCTTCTTGGGGCATGTGATCAGTGGAGCAGGATTAGCGGTGGATCCAGCAAAGGTGCGAGCCGTGAAGGAGTGGTCGCCCTTGAAGTCGGCGGCCGATGTACGAAGCTTTCTTGGACTTGCTGGGTACTACCGCAAGTTCGTGAAAGGATTTTCCAAGATTGCCCTTCCCCTTACCTCCTTGACGAAGAAGGGTGTGCCATTTGAGTGGACACCTCAATGTGAAGCGGCATTTCAAGAGCTGAAGGATAGGCTTACCTCTGCCCCCATCCTTGCACTTCCGTCGGGGAAGGAAGGATTCCAAGTTTACACGGACGCATCATATCAAGGGATGGGAGCGGTATTGATGCAGCACGGGCACGTGATCGCATATGCTTCAAGGCAGTTAAAGAAACATGAAATCAATTACCCGGTTCATGATTTGGAGTTGGGAGCAGTGGTGTTCGCTTTGAAGGTCTGGAGGCATTATTTATATGGCGTCCACTGCGAGATCTTTTCCGATCACAAAAACTTGAAGTATGTTCACACTCAGAAGGAGTTGAACCTGAGACAACGGCGGTGGTTGGAATTTCTATGCGACTATGAGTTCACCATGAACTACCACCCCGGGAAAGCGAACTCGGTAGCCGATGCCTTGAATAGAAAAGCGCCAGGCTCTAGCCCAGAGTCTCGGCTAATGAGTATGGAGTTGGCTCGGATGATCGAGGAGATGGAAATTACTCTAGTATTCAAGGCTCCTTCGGCAGAGTATGCGGAGTATTTGGCCAACATAAGCATAGTTTGTGATATCCGAGACCGGATTCGGGTGGAGCAAGGAATGGATGCGGCCTTGGCCCCGGCAATCAAGGCAATTGAAGATGGGACCACCGATGAGTACACACTCAAAGACGGCCTCATTTATTTTCGTGGCCGACTCTATATTCCCAAGGGCGGCAAAATTCGGGAGGATATCTTGAGAGAGGCACATTCCTCTCAATATTCAGTGCACCCGGGTATTGCTAAGATGTACGCCGGATTGCGGAAGAGCATGTGTTGGCCGGGAATGATTCAGTGTGGGTTATTGTTGATCGACTGATAAAGGTAGCCCGGTTCATACCAATGAAGAAGGAAGCACACGTGGATGTTTTGGTATGCCTTTTTGTGGAGCAATTTGTACGGTATCATGGCGTGCCCAAGACAATTGTTTCGGATCGGGATGGTCGGTTTACATCCAATGAGTGGAAGGCGGTACAGGCGTATTTGGGCTCGCGCCTAACCTTTAGTACTGCATTCCACCCACAGACGGACGGGCAGTCTGAAAGGACCATCAGGACACTGGAAGATTTATTGAGGTTATGTGTGTTGGACAGAGGAGAGCCGTGGGAAAGACTCTTGCCACTAGTGGAATTCTCCTATAATAATAGCCATCAGGCGAGCATCGGCATGGCGCCCCATGAAGCCCTTTACGGAAGAAGGTGCAGGACTCCCTTGTCTTGGGTGCAAGATGAAGATCCGAAGGCATTGGGAAACGAATACATAGATGATACTGATGCGGCGGTCAGATTGATACGGGATCGCATGGAGAGGGATTGGAGGCTCAAAGTCGACAGGCGAAATATTACAATAAAAAGCACCGGATGGTGGAGTTCCAAGTGGGCGAAAAAGTGTTCCTCAAGATTCGGCCGATGCATGGAGTGTCGCGGGTGCGTGGAGTGAAAAAGCTCAGCCCAAGGTATGTTGGGCCTTATACTATATTGGAAAGGATTGGCCCGTTGGCCTATCGGTTGGAGTTACCACCAGAACTAGAAAATCTCCACGACGTGTTCCATGTATCGTCGCTTCGAAAAGCACTGTTGCGGCCAGACCAATATTCCCACTACTGATGGTGCAGTGGCGTCAGATAGGTCTGTGCGACTAGAGCCGGTGCGGATTGTTAACAGCGAGACAAGAACATTACGCCGCAAAAGTGTTCCCTTAGTGAAGGTGCTATGGTTGAATCATGGGAAGAAGGAGTACACATGGGAGCCAATGGATTTAATGCAGCAACGCTACCCGGAGTTGTTTGCTCAAGGTAATCTTATTTAAAAGCATATGTTAAATTTCCTGTTATGCTCTTCTCCCCACAGCCTAAGCCTGATTTCGGGGACGAAATCTTTTATTTTGTTTATAGGATTTGTAACGTCCCGAATCGCTCTAGGCCCCTAGTGTGTGTGTTTTGAGTCAGGAGGGTTGACTCGAGTCCTGAGAAGTGCAGGGAATTGGACTGCACTTGTGGAGAAGTAGAGAAATCAGTGTAAAAAGACACGGGTAGTGACACGGGTAGTGACACGGGTAGTGACACGGGTGGTGACACGGGTAGTGATACGGGTAGTGACACGGGTCGCGACACGGGTAGCGACACGGGCGTGTCCCTACCCGTGTGCGTCGAGTTGAGCTCGACGAGCCGTGTCGAGACTGACGAGCTGTGTCGACACCAAGTGACACGGGTAGTGACACGACCGTGTCCCTACCCGTGTGGGTCGAGTTGAGCTCGACGAGGCGTGTCGAGATCGTCGAACTGTGTCGACACTAAGTGACACGGGTAGTGACACGGCTGTGTCCCTACCCGTGTGCGTCGAGTTGAGCTCGACGAGCCGTGTCGAGACCGACGGGCTGTGTTGACACCAAGTGACACGGGTAGTGACACGGCCGTGTCCCTACCCGTGTGCGTCGAGTTGAGCTCGACGAGAAGTGTCGAGATGCAACCCGAGAAGTACACGGCCAATGACACGGGCATGCACACGGCCGTGTCATGGGGACACGGGTCGGGACACGGGCGTGTCCCTACCCGTGTCAAACATTGAACCGACATGGAAACTGTCGTTGCCGCTTCGCCAGGCAGGACACGGGTAAGGACACGGCCGTGTCCCTACCCGTGTCACATTTTATATATAAAGGGGAGAGGAAACCCTAGCCGTTTTCATTCTCATTTCTTCCCCTATTTCCTGTGAGAACTCCTGGTGAGAGGGAAAACTGCTGGAGCAAGTTCTATCGAAGGAGATCCGCCATCGCCGTGAAAGAGAAAATGCCGCCAAGGAGAACTACGAGATCCATGGCCGGAAATGGTGGTACCGCTGGAGACAATGTGAGTTTCCTACCCTCTCCCTTGGTGCTAGATCTATAGTTATTTTCCTAGGAGAGACATCGACTCAAGAGAGTCTTGATGGTGAGGAGGAGTTTTCTAGGAAAGGTCATGCTAAGACTTGTGTCTTAGGTTTTAGATCTCTTCAACCACGCCCTTCTTCAATGTGATGATAAGGGATGGTTTCGTGAAGAATATTGGCCTCTTGAGGGTGAATAAGGGAGGAGGTTTTCTGGAATGATTTGGGATGATCGCATTGAGGAGGAAGATGAACCGATGTCGTTCATGCCGCCTTAAGATGCGCGCAGAATCTGTATTCTGCGTGCAGCAAACTTCGTGGCCATTTTTAAGTGTGCCATGGCTAGATCTGGGCTTTTGGCTAAACACGAAAGTTGAAGCCCTTGAAAATACCTTTCCAACGAGTGGTTGCACGACTTCTGGTGAAGTCTGTAGCCACGGGAAAGTCTAAACGAAAATGGGGTTCTATAAATCTTGTATGCAGAAATTGTGTTCTGTACGCAGCGGACTTCAGGTCCGATTTCAAATAGGATAATGTCAAATCTGGGTGAGCTCTGAATATGAAAGATGTAGTCCATGGAAATACCTTTCCATCGAGGGGTTACACGACTTCACCGGATTCCTGTAGCCTCGGGAATCTTCGGTCGAAGTTGCTGTCCAGATTCAACCTGCGCCTAAATTCTGGGCTTAATGTTAGATGAATTTTGATTCGGTGGAATTAATAATGCATGATACTTGCCTTGGATGAACCCTTATGATTAATCAGTTGTTGCATGATTGAAGTTGTTTATTAATCAGATTTCATATTATCAAATTGTGAAATAATCTTATTTAAACGAATCGAATTGGTAGGAACTGAAAGATTGATATTGTGCACTTCATGTTTAAATTATGACATTATCAAATGAAAAGTGAGATAGATCTTTATATGCGCATCATGTTTATATTACATTGTCATCATTTGGAAAGTCATATAGATGAATAGATTATGATCATGGACATGTTTGATTAATGAAATGAGTCTTGTAGTCCAATACTTAGAGAGTCGTCTCCCTACGGGTAGTATTGTGAAGGGATGTAAGTGCGGTGTTGACCGTCACTTGTTTTGGTTGTGTTGAGATAAGGTGTGGATGGATGGTTGGGCTGTGTCCTCGTGTTTACTTCTGAGGCCCCTTCCATGATATGTTGATGTGGTATTTGCATGTGGTGTGAGTCGACACGCGGTGTCGTAATCCTGGGTTAAGGATAGTGTGGCAGGTCTACGGGCTCGCCAGTCGTCACACCGACGGGAGTTGGCAGTTAGACTTGGTCGGTTTGGGCTGTGTCCTCGGTGTTCACGTCCCGAGGCCCCTCCGGCCATGTGAACGGTTGGGCTGTGTCCTCGTGCTTTCTTCCGAGGCCCCTTCCGGGTCACACAAGGCCAGTTCGGGCTGTGTTCTTGGTGCACATCTATCCAAGACCCCGCTGGGCCATAGTACGCATGGGCTCCGCTGTTGTGTTCTTAGCGTTGAGGCGTACGGAGGCCTAGGTGAAGTAGTGTGATACCCGCCTAGTAGTAGAAGTGCCCGTTCTACTGTCACCGCCTGGCCACGGCGGCTGATGCCTGAGAGGTTAGCTACCTGCTCGAAAAGTGGGAACTATAGTCTGTGTCGACATAGCAATTGCATGGGTGTGCATGGGTGAGTCATTGCATAGCATTCATAGCATTTCATACATTGCACAACAAGATCCTCATCGTATAAGTTTGTATGGGCACTCCTATACGATGAGTTACTTTATGTAACCCGATCCTTAACTTATAAGTTTGTATGAGCATTCTTATAAGTTAAGTTACTTTCCTGCTGTAGATTTTCTTACACTTGTTGGTACATGATGATAGCTTGTAGAACTGCTAGATTATACATTATATTCATGTACCTTGCCACCTGCTTATACTCCTTTACTTGCATACTTGTTATATACTATACTCTTGTTCCTTTTCTCCGCCCGGTGCCGAGGAGTCGCCGGGGGAGCGGATGTGAAACCACTTAGTCGTTTCGACTAACGGTTGCTACGTCTTCCTTTTTAGGAGATCACGCCGCAGGTAGAGCCGCCGCTGACTACGCAGCAGGACAGCCAGGCCAGGACGACAGAGCCTGATGTGACGGTGCCGTCGATACCGTCGGTTACTGATGTTAGTATTTTGATTACTCTGATGTAGCCCGTTTGGGCAATGATTAGCTGTACTCTGATATTTTGTAGAAGCATGTTTAGCTTCTCATTATTGATGTTTTGGACATTATATATTACTTAGTGTGGATTTTGACTTCTTTTGCTTATAAGTTTTGGTTGGGTTGGCATTTATATTGATATGGTTGTAGCCGGCGGAATAGGCGTCTTGTGGTACAGGTTAGCCCGTGTGCTAATGCTACCGCAAGGCGGGTGTTCCGGGCATAAGACTCCCCCCTTCGCGTCGTGTTTTGGGATCCGGGAGGGGGGGGGGGGGGTCTTACACGATGATGACTCAGAATCAGAGTCAGGGGCATAGCTTTCCTGACTTGAGGAATATGGTTCAGGGAGGGAGTTGAGACTGGTACTCATCTCAACCTACACCGTTGGAGATGATTATGACATGAGTTTTGAGCCCCAAGACCAGGTATCTGCTTCATCAAAAGTAGTGTCACGTGATATAATAATTTTGTGAGTAGATGGATCAATGAGACGATACGCTCTGCTTTGCTCGCTGTAGCCGACGAACACACATTTGGGACTGGATTCATCCAGCTTATCCTTCTTGTCTCTGACTTTGTGTGCATATGCAATGCAACCGAACGTGCACAGGTGAGCTACACTCGGTTTGCGTTGATGAAGTGTTTCATATGGAGTGGATTAATGCAGGGCCTTGGTCGGACATCGGTTGAGCAGGTACGTGGCTGTTGAAGCAGCCTCTGCCCAGTAAGTTTTTGGGCAGGATTTATGTAGCATCATTGTTCTTGTCATCTCCACCACTGTTCGATTTCTTCTTTCGACGACACCATTCTGTGGTGGTGTGCCAGCGGTGGTAAGTTCCCTTCTTATTCCTGCATATAGACAGTAGTTAAAAAAAGCAGTTGAAAGGAATTCACCTCCCCTATCACTTCTGATGGCTTTAATTTTTCTGTCGAATTGATTCTCTACAAGATTTTTGTAGAGCTGGAAGCATGAGAAAGCATCTAATTTTTGGTCAAGGTGGTAGAGCCACGTAAAATGACTATAGTCATCAATAATTAGGAGGTAGTATCTCTTGCCTCCCAAAGAGGGAACAGTGGCAGGTCCCCAGACATCAATGTGGAGAAGTTCAAGGGGATTTGTTGCTCTTCTGTTGGAGGATTTGGGAAAGGGCTGTCTATGAGATTTTCCTCTTGCATAGGTATCACAATTTTGGGAGGAGAAGGTGGCAGAGGGAAGCCCAGCTGCCATGTTTTTGCTTTGTAGTTGAAGTAAGTAACCATAGTTTAGGTGTCCCAAACGTTGGTGCCAGAGGATGGTAGAGGGTATTGAAGAACTCTGGCTACATGCAAGTGCTTTAGAGGGTAATGGTAGTGGAAGCTAGAGAGTGTATATGTTGCTGGAGTTTATCTTAGCTGAGACTATTGTTTTATTGCTCTCTTTCTCTACTATGTGACAATATGGGTGATAAAAAATGATCAGGTAACCATTCCGAGATAGTTGTCCTATGCTCATTAGATTCTATTAAAGTGAGGGCACATAGTGGACATTATTTACTAGTTTTGTTTCACCCTTAACTGAAACGAAAATGGTTTTCTTCCCTTCAATTGGTCTTTTCTTCCCATCTCCTAGTATCACTTCTGATTTGAATGTCTCATCAATGGTGCTGAAGTAGTGTTTGTAGTGAACCATGTGGCTTGAACAGGCGCTGTCCAGGAACCATTGTGTTTGTGAGTTGGTGTCAATCTTGGTTTTGCAGATGTATAGTGGGAAGGCATATTTTTCTCCTTCAAGTTCTTGTTCAGTGAACTTGGCTTCTTGCTTCTTTGCATGCCAGCAATTCTGTGCAGAGTGATTTGGAATTTTGCAGGATTTACACCTCCAAAAGCAGTCTTTGGATTGGTGGTTGTTCTTTTACAGATAATGCAAGCAGAGGGTCTTGTTGTTGATTGATTTCTCTTCTAGTGTCCCCCTTTTGAAATCTTCATCCTTTTTCTTTATTTTTCCAGTGTGGAGGTTTTATGTGTTGGCTCGGGTCGGGTCTTCTCTTCTCACTGCCTTTGTGTTTGAGATTTAATTTGGTGTGGAAGACCTTTTCTAAAGGCAAAGTGACGTATTTGTGGAATAAGTCTTCATGAGATTGTAGAGAGCCAAGGAGGTCTGTGACAGTAAGAGTTTCAAGATCCCTGACCTCCATAATCGATGAGACGATGTGGTTATAAGATTTTGGAAGGGATCTAAGTATCTTCTCTACAACAGATACCTCATCCAAGGTTCCTCCAAGATTCCTTATTTGGTTTACAATACTTGTTGTTTTGGCAAAATAGTCGACGGAGGTTTCTCCTTCTTTCATAACTAAGGAATCGATCTGTCTTCTTAATGACTGTAATTTGTTTTTGATTATCTTTTTTGTACCTTTGTATTCGCTCGCCAGGCGCTCCCAGGCTTCTTTGGAGGATTTGGAACCCATGATCAATTGGGTAAATGCTTGTTGAGACGGCCTGTTATATGAGATGGAGTGCCTTGTCATCCCTTATTACTTCTTCTTTTGTGCATTTCACCGCCTCCCCTGCTACTCCTTTGTCGGTGGTTGTTGTACCTTTTGCTGTGGTTGAGATTCCTTTTTCGACAAAGCACCATAGATCCTGGGAACGGAGAAGCGTCTCCATTTTATCACACCAGAATTCATATAGTTCGCCGAAGAAGATTGATATCGAGGAATGAGTATACAACGCCTGTATGTTTGTAGATGATGATGAGGCCATGGATGGGCTGCCGGAGGTGCTAGCTCCGATGATTGGAACAGCCAACCTGGCTCTGATACTACTAATAGAAAAACGTAATAGAGGTTTTAGTTTTAATGGAGTTTTACTCTGCTTTTCATTCATCAATCAAACAGAGATACAAAGCTCTTTAAATAGGGCTGATTACATTAACTACTAAGCTATAATTAAAGTCGTTGACAGGAGAGAAGATGGATTGGTAATAGCTTAACATTAATTAACGCTTCTGATTACTAGACTTGACAGTTGATGATTCTTGGATTCGACGAATCTCACTGAGTTCGACGAATCTCACTGAGTTCGACGAATCTCACTGAGTTCGACGAATCTTGCTGAGTTCGACGAATCTTGCTGTGTTCGACGAATCTTGCTGAGTTCTAAGAATTGTGCTGAGTTCGACGAATCATGTTGAGTTCGACGAATCCTGCTGAGTTCGACGAATTGTGCTAAGTTCGACGAAACTCCCGAATCTTCAGACGATGCTGATTTTGGCTCCATTTGGTTCAGCGGTGGTGTGTCGATTTGACGGGTAGAAACGAAGAGTTCCAACTGGAAGGGGGAGGTGGATGCTCCAAACAGAATTTTTGGGATGTTTCTCAAGACGGGAGAGTAAAAACGGAGCAAACGACGCCGAATGTTCATTTATTTACCATCCATCCGACAGCGTTTACCCAAAACGGAGCTGGAAACGCCCAAACAAATAGAGCATTTATCTCTTTTATCTTATCAAACGGCTCACGGATCTTTCATTTTTGTGCTTTTTGACATTACTTGTAGAATGACCACCACCGACAAAATGCAAGAGGAGGATGAAAGAGCACGTCTACCAAGTTAATAATGCATGAAGAGTGCGGCGACACTGCTGCCTCCAGTGGCGTAAGAACCAGCAACGGCACGAATCGCCATCTCCACCAATTTATCTCAGTTTCCGCCGGCTGTTTCCGCTAGGGTTTTCCTGCGGAGTAGGCAAAGTACGAGATGTTGAAGGCGAGGATAAGCATGTTGAGCAGGAAGACAGTTCTGCTTCTCCTCTGCCTCACCGTTCTCGCCCCTATCGTTCTCTACACCGATCGGCTCACCACCCTCTCCAATTCCATTTGTGAGTTTATTCTCTCTCGCCCTCTCTCTCTTTCTCTCTCGCATTGAATGGGCTGAAAGAAGCCCTTGTTAATGTGGATTTTAATTTCTTGGATTTCAGGGAATAACGATTTCGAGGAAGAAATCACAAATCTGGTAAAATAAAATGGAGTTCCCCCAAATTTTATTTTATCTCCCGTTTGATTTGTCATCGTTTTCTCTTTCCGATTACAAAAACTAACCTGAAACCTTTATTTTTTCTTTCGATTTGCGCCCAATTGATTTTTAACGATTTGTCATCAATTTTAACAGTGTTTTTATTTCTTGTTGTTCTTCTTCTTAATCGATTTTTCTCTGTTAAAATTTGCTAAATAGTATCGTTTTCTTCTTCTTCTTCTTTCAATTCTCAATGCAGGAATCCTCTGATCTAATTAAAGATCCAACTGAAATAACTATTTCTATTGATTCCAGTAATTCGCACCAGATTTCAGATGCTGGTGTGGTACAGAAAATCATTGGAGGTATGCTTTTTCTTTCTCATATGCTAGTGTCTAGAAATTAGGGTTGATGATGCCCTTATTTGAAATACTGCAAGGGGATAAGGATCTGAAAGGGAATTTCCTTTTAAAAAAACAGTGATTATGATATATTGAATTTAAATTTTTAGAACACAAGAGTCGAGCGCTGTCAGCTACTGAAGAAGGGATTGACATTAAGGAGCGTTTGATCAAACCTGTAACTGAGAAAGAAAACCACATTGATGATATCCAAGAACCCATATTAGTACTTGGAAAAAGAGAAGATGATGCTAAGAAGACAAAGGGCACAACCCCAAAATTAGAGGAGCAGGTAATACAGTGGCAATTTTTGAGAGAATTTAATTAAGGTTCTCTTATCCAAGCTGTTAGTTTAATATCTGTTTTTTTTTGCTTTTAGGATATTACACATGCTGGATTTATGAAGCTTCATCTTCTATTTGATTGATTTTTGTGACAATTACTCATTTATTTATACTCTTTCCAAACCTATTCACCTTTATTTGTTGATTAGCTATGATAGGTGTCATGAACATGAAGTCGTTTGTGAACACCCGACCTCACCTAAGGAATTTCATACACTTTTATGTTCAAAAATAAATTTTTTTGGGTGGCGTTGTCATGCCAAACATATATTTCATGACGGTATTGTTTTTGTCCAAACTCACCGGACCAAAAAATTGCGCCAAACGAAGCCGTAGTTGAAGTGTAGTTAGGCCTTTTATCCTTTTAAACATGAAAAATTTGTAATCTAAGTTGTTGCTATACTTCATCTTCTGTTCTTTCCACTTAGATATCGCTGATTGAAGGTGTTATTATGCTAACTCTCTTTACATTGTAAATGTTATTGGACAAGTTATTGCTACTCTACAGAACATGATTCTTCATTTGATTAGAATTTTGCTATCAACTTGATTAGTATTCGTTGTCAGATAAAGAAAAATGACAGACCAAACAAGAAGGCGGCTAAGACCACCAACTCCATGAATCATCAGAAGGAAATCACAGAGAAGCAAAATGTGAATCCAACAGGATCCGATGTTACAGTCCGTCAACTTAAAGATCAGCTGATACAAGCCCGAGTGTATCAAAGTCTTTCATCAACTCGTAGCAATCCACATTTCATTAGGGAGCTTCGTGTCCGGATCAGGGAAGTCCAGAGAGCACTCGGAGAATCGACAAAGGATTCCGAGCTATCAAAGAAGTATGCGCTCTACATTTTGTTTTCCATCTGAAGTGCTACTATTAATTTATCTTTGATTGGCATCGTGTGTTTCAGCGCTTATGAAAAATTGAAGGCGTTGGAGCAAATTCTGGCTAAGGGAAAGCAGATCCAAGATGATTGTTCCGCCGTTGTGAAGAAACTCCGTGCATTGCTTCTGTCAACAGAAGAACAGCTGCGAGCTCATAGGAAACAGGCTATGTTTCTGAACCAGCTTGCAGCGAAAACCCTACCCAAGGGTTTACACTGCCTCCCCTTGAGGCTTTCAACAGAGTACTACTCTTTGGATGCAAGCCAGCAGATGTTTCATAACGAAGAGAAGCTCGAGGATCCCAATCTCTTCCATTATGCGCTCTTTTCAGATAACATATTAGCAGCTGCTGTGGTCGTGAATTCAACTGTGTTTCATGCCAAGGTGAGAGTTATGAACCATGATTTTTTTCTTAAATGCATTAATCATATAATTCTTACCATAAACCTCCTTTCCTTTGACATGCAGAAATCTGAGGACCATGTTTTTCACATTGTGACTGATAAGCTTAATTATGCTGCGATGAGGATGTGGTTCTTATCCAATCCATCCAAAAATGCTACTATTCAAATTCAGAGGGTTGATGAGTTTACTTGGCTGAACGCAAGCTACAGTCCTGTTCTGAGCCAGCTTAACTCTCAGGCAATGATTGATTATTACTTCAAGAGTCAGCGCGGAAATTCTGATCAGAACCTGAAATACCGAAACCCGAAGTACCTATCAATTCTCAACCACCTGCGTTTTTACCTTCCCGAAATGTTCCCCAAGCTTGACAAGGTGGTGTTTTTGGATGATGATATTGTGGTGCAGAAGGATTTGACATTGCTATGGGCAATTGATCTGAAAGGGAAGGTAAATGGAGCAGTGGAGACATGTGGAGAGAGCTTTCATAGGTTCGATCGGTATCTCAATTTCTCGAATCCTTTGATCGCTAAAAACTTTGACCCACGAGCTTGTGGGTGGGCGTACGGGATGAACTTGTTCGATTTGGCCGAATGGAGGAGGCAAAATATCACAGAAATCTATCACTTTTGGCAGGGATTAGTAAGTTCCTTCTAATGTTCATTTATGTTTCATTTTTGGTCCTTCAGTAGCTTGTCATTTATGCTGTTTATGCTACTTGTTTATATGGCCATAACCATCCATGAGCTTATTCTTTACTGAGCTTTGTAAGCTTAAACCAAAGGCTTACTTACACCTTAATGCCCATCTCATTTTTGTACTTGTGAAGAAATTTCTCTTTGGATCATCGAGTTTTATGGGTCTAGGCATTATTCTCTGCAGAACCAAGATAGAAGCATGTGGAAGCTAGGAACTCTTCCTCCGGGTCTAATTACATTTTGGGCGCGAACATTCACCTTGGATAGGCTGTGGCATGTGCTCGGTCTCGGCTACAATCCTGACGTGAACCCAAGAGATATCGAGCGTGCAGCAGTCATCCACTTCAATGGAAACATGAAGCCCTGGTTAGAGATCGGCATTCCCAAATACCGCAACTATTGGTCAAAATACGTCAATTATGAACAGGTTTATCTCAGAGAATGCAACATCACTCCCTAAAGTTTCAGGTCTCTTTCTATTCTCTCTTCTGTTTTGACCTCTGCAACTAAAGTGCAGATTTGCTGAACATGAATCTAAAGAATTAGCTGGGCAGAAACAAAAAAAAATCTTTGCAGCAGCTAATGAATGGCTCAATCTGGCTCGGGCTATGTTTTGTTCTTTCATGATAACATCGAGCTCAATCCTGTGTCGATAATTACACTGCCGATTTGTCAAATTCTGATGTAATTTTTGTATTTTAGTCATCCAAAATTTCTTTAGAGCATGAAATGAAGAATTCACAGGATAATTAGGAGCACAAAATTTCTTTAAAAATAAACCGGTGATAGCTGGAAAGAGTACTAAAAGATGAGTGTCCCCACAAGGGTTTGGCTGGCTGTCCACGTGAATGGTTAGGTGTGGCTGAAATGAAGGGCCCACACTCATGCATTATTAACTTGGTACGCTGTGTTGAAATGGAGGGCCCACACTCATGAAGTTTTTTGTGGGCGGTGGTATTAGCATCGCAGTTTTGGCTAGTCGCACCGCATTTTTTCCTAGTTTTTTTGTGCCTTTTAGAAATACGCCTTGTACATGCATTTTTAGAAAAAGTGTTCAACACGATGAGATCTACAACTTTCGTGTTGAACAATTTTTCTAAAAATGCATGTACAAGACGTACTTTGGAAATACGCTCAGGTTTCACGTCTTTTGTAACTACTCTTTGTACATGCATTTTTAGGAAAAATGTTCAACACGAAAGTTGTATATCTCGTTGAGAACTATAATTTTTGTGTTGAACACTTTTTCTGAAAATGAAATGTACAAGGCGTATTTCCAAAAAGTCCAAAAAAATAAGAGAAAATGCGGTACGACTCGGCAAAATTGCGGTGCTAATAACTGCGCCCTTTTTTTTTTGCTTTGTCGCAGTGGTTTGTAGTCCAGCACAAGGTGGTGGTGGGCCCATGTGGGCCATCTATGTTGAAAATTAAATATTTTCACGAGCAATAATCAAATTATATGATGCAGTCATAATCATAAAATAGATAAAGATTTTAAAATGAAGAACTCGAATCTGGTAACACAATCATGGAATGATTATGGCTCCATTTGACATGGTAGTGGTGGTGGTGTGAATGTGATGGTTATGAACCCTTCTCGTTCATGACCTCCCGACCTCACGTAAAGAATTTCATATACTTTTATGTTTGAAATTATTTTCTTTTCTTGGTGACCGGTAGGGCTGATATCGAGTCGAGTTCAAATGATTTTGGCTCAGCTCGAAATCGAAATTTTCAACTCGAACTCGGCTCAAAATCGACTCCAAATCGAAATTGATTTCGAGTCGAGACGACTCGACTCGAAATAACTCGATTCCGAGTCGGCTCGAAATCGAATCGGCTCGAAATCGAATCAAGTTGGCTCGAAATTGAGTAATTTTTCGTTTTATTCATACTTTGCTCAAAATTAAATTGGACAACCTATAAATTTAGCAAATGAAATTCTTAAAACTTCATTCTTTTTATTTATGTTTAAATTTTATTATTTTTAATCTTAAAATAAGAATATATTAATAAATACATAATTTTTTAAATTAATTTGAGTTGATTCGAATTATATTTCGAGCCATTCAGGGCTGACTCGAAATCAAATTCGAGTCAAATTGAATCGACTCAAATTGAGTCGAATCAATTTTAATCGATTCCGATTTGGCTCAATTTTCAAACGATTTTCGAGCGACTTTCGAGTTTCAAATAATATGCTCAGCCCTAGTGACGAGGCATAACCAATGTCATGCCAAACATAAATTTTATAGTAGTGGCGTTTTGGTTCAAAGTCATTGGAGTAAAACTCTGCGTTGGGCTTTGTTTGGCACAACGGTATTTGGGCGGTCGCGAACGTGGTGGTTATCAGTCATTGCTCGTGAATGCCCGATCTCACCAGAGGAACTTCATTCACTTTAATGTTCAAGACTAGTTTTCTTTTCTCCATTGCATCTTGTAATAAACTTGAATGGATAGACTTGGGTGTTTGATCAAATTGAATGACCACAAATACATTTGCTAATCTAAACTTGAGGCCCCCTTCACTGATATCATGTGCTCTATCTAGCTTGAAAAGCAAACCCTAACAATTCTCCCATGTCCTGATTTGGTGGGGGAGCTCCCAGATGTGATTACCTTTTTAGGAAAATCAAGCTTGCACATCTAAGCTGTCACTTGCAATGATAATGTCATCCTCCCAAGATGTGGCAATAGTCGATGTGTCCTCCATTGTCTCTTTCTCCATCTAGTTTTGTAAGTTCACGAGTTCTTAGTGCCACCCTCTCTCAATCCCTCCACCAAAATCTCAAATACACATGTTTTGACTTAGATTTTTCACCTCTTCAATTCATATGCTCTTTCTAACTCAAATAAATGTCTTTTTTTCTCCATTGAATTTCATGATGAATTCACTCCATGGCTCTTTATATGTTATTGTAGCGAGTGAATATCTTTTGTACCTTAGTATGGTAGCATCAATATATTTTTGACGTGTTTACTCGTCTTGTTGTTTTGTAGATTGCACTCTATTGTGTTAAGATAATTTTCTCTTATGTGTGAAAAAGACTAGTCAACTTTGATCATTCTTTTCAAACATTTGTTTTATGAAAGTGTGAAAAGGAGTAACCGCATTTGACTTTTAAAACAACATGCGTTTTTTGACCACTTCCACCTCCTTAGTTTTGGCACTATAAATAGGCATGAAGTGTAACATCCCATGTTACTTCTGGACCCCTCAACTTAGATTGGGTTAGGCATGGGGTGAGATTTGAGGAGATCAACTAGGTTTGACCCTAGGTAGTGGGTGGTAGCCATGTGGGGCCCACTATAAGACCATAGTCAAACTAGGTCAAACTAGCCTAAGTGGGGACCCTAGCCACACCATGACCCCACCACATTGCCCTAACCCTAAAGACAATCTAAGTGGACCCTAGGGTATGTCACTGGGTCAACATTTAGACCCCAATTGACCAAAGTCAACCTTGGGCTTAATTTGGTCAAACCCACACCCATAGGCCTAATTAACCTAAGTGGGGCACCCCCTTGACCCAAACCAAGTTGGGTGGTGCCACTAGACCTATTTCCACCAAGTGGGGTCAGTCCACCCACCATGGTTGACCAGTCAACCCCAAAAGTCAATTTGGTCAACAATTTGACCTAAGGAATGAAATGAAGGCCAAGCCATTTCCCCTTGGACCAAGCCCACTAAATTGGCCCAAAGTCAGCCCAAGTGAACAAGACCAGTCCTACCCCTCTAAATCAGGAGAGAGAATACATGCAAGGGGGTAAAATTGGAATTTTTGGGAGAAGAGGAGAGAGAAAAGGGAATGAAGCAAATTTTGGCCACATGGCCACCCTATCAGCTGGTTTAGGCTGCCCAAGACTAGGTGGCTGACCTCCCCTCTTTAATTCCAGCAGGAAACCAGAGCTGTGAGCCACATGGCAGCTGGGTGAAATCTCCAAAGCTCAAAACCGAGCTAACATTGGAGTTATCTCCACTTATAGGCCACCTCAGTCCAAACAAACCTCACCATTAGTTCCAGAAGGCTGAAAGGAGTGGAGTTCGACTGTTTAATCATGGAGAACGGTGGAGATTTGAGCTTTCGGGGTGGAGCTCGCCGGCGCACCACCACCACGGCAAACCGCCGCCTGACCCGCAGCCAAGCCCCGATTCAGGTGCGTTTCACCTCACCTCTTCCCGTACTAACTTTCTAGATCGACCTAGGGAGATATCGGGCTCAATCGAGCCCGATGCCATGTGAGGAAATGGAGAAATTCGAGCTTTTCTTTTCTTGCTCGGGTTCGCCGGAGGAGCCAACTCCGGCGGCCCCACCGCCGGGAAACGCTAGCCCCCACCTTAACGAAGGTGGTGGCGATATCCGCCGGCGGTGGTGGTGGCTCAGCTGGCCGGAAAAGGCCAGCCAACATCGTCCAGGAAGAATCAATCTTGGCCGTTAAATCATCGGGGACGATGACCAGATCCCGTCGGTTTTACTTCAAGATTCGTGCAAACAGATAAATGAATTAATTTAATTATTGATAAATAGTGTATGATTCTGTCACACTTTTTCAGTCACTATGCATGTTAAATTTAGGCCTCTTAGAGGCATTTCCAGAGCTTAGCCCCTTAATGAAAAATATAGCCTAGGGTCTTACCTTTAATATGCCACCCTAAACTTACATTTTGGTGTAGTGTACAGTCTTGTAGGACATTTCTCCTAGGACTGGTCCTAGAGTAGGGCAGAAATTAAATTGGATGCCCTGGTCACAATATTAGTCACCATGGCCCCAAATTTTGGGCACATGCATGATTAGGGCATATTTACCTCCTGCCAAAATTTAGGAATTTTTGGAAAATAGTTTCCTATAGTTTTTGATAAAATATCAAAATATAAATAAATGGCATATATGGAGTTCTACTCCTCCCCATGGCCCCAAATTTTGGTGGTGGGTCAGTGGGGTCATCCTTGGTGCATGATAAAATTTTCAGCACCTTGGGTTCACTGCATGTGGGAGAATCCACTTGCATGTGCTAGCCTATGTTAAGGCTTGGTGTGCAAATAACAAAAATGCAAATTGGTATCTTTAGCCCAATGGTGGCATGCAAGAGTCATGAAATTAATTACAGTGGTTCATTAGGGTAAATTTCACCCCTCAAATTAATGAGGGAATTTTTGGAATCAAAATTCCATTTATTGGAATTTATTTTAATTATAGCTATTTTGGAAATAAAATTGGAAAATAGGATTTATCCAAGTACAAATCCAAACAACTTTGCCAAGGCATAGATAACATCACATTTGACTTAGGAAAAATATGATTCCTCTGTTTTGAAGAATTTTTGGAGTAGATACCCTAAATTTCCCATTTTACCCTTATTTTGTAAATTCTTGAATTGATGGATTTATACCTCTGAAAAATTTGGAAATTTTTCTACTGTCATAAAATGTTATTATTAGTCTTGCACAAATTTCTCAGAATTTAATGGATGCATTATTTGTGTTAAAATTAGTATAATGGCATTTTGGTAAATATCTTATAATGGAATCCTATAGGCCATCTTACATTAAGTGTTGATGATTCTCTGCCAATAGTCTTAAATTAGTGTTCTAAAGGCTCTGTAATTTTTCTGGAATTTTTGAGTACATAATGCCTATACTTCATTTGGAAAATGGAATTTATGTGGTATTGATATTAAATAGAAAATGGTAATAAATAATTTCAGGAAAATTATGAAATTCTGTAGGCAGCAATATTTTGTCAATATACATTTCAGGAAAAATTCCCTAGGTCAGTGGATACTTAATCAAACTACCTCATGTGTAAAGTGACCTAGCATTTAAATTAGAAGAATTAATTAAATGACTATTTGGCCAAGAAAAATTGTGAGAATCCTTAGGGTAGTTCCCTTAGTCCATAATACCTTAGGATAAATATTTAGAGGCAAGATGCCTTAAGTTTTTGGAAGATCACATTTCTAGGGTAATCATAGGTCATTGTCTGCATATAACACAAATAGGTCCTGCCTTAGGGATTACCAGGGGATTGATTATCGGCAGAAATAAGGGAGAATTCAACATGAGTAACCCTGGTAGGTAGAGTTGCCTTAGGGAGGGATCAAAAGTGCACGTTTTGGTCACCAACTGGAGTGGGGGATCGGCGGAAGACCGTCGGTTCCCGGTAATACCTTAAGTCACTAGGGTTATACTAAAGCAATAAGGAGAGCAGGGGAGATACATGGGTAGCCATCAACTAAAATAAGTATCCTTGCGAAAGGGAACGCTGGGCGTAATCCCAACACAGTTCTTAGTGCCCCTTGAGAGCCCTTCACAGGGAATACCGGGGGCAGTCCTGGGATTAACCTTAAATCTCTAAGTATAATAAACCGTAGACAAGAGTAGTTTAATAGGTTAGGATATGGTTGTACCTTCTCGCCCGTGTTTGGGTTGGAGAGATTCATGACATATGCTCACCCGTCTAGGGTTGGAGGGAGTTGGTATAAAGGCACTGATGTGCGATCTCACCCGTTTGGGGTTTGAGAGAGTTGGCATAAAGACACTAATGTGCATTCTCACCCGGGTTTGGGTTTGAGGGATTCAGGACGGGTTTTGGTCCTGCGAGTGGGAGGCTCGGTATGAATTACTTGCATGTGCATAAATATCGTGGCGGGGCATGCAGTACTGGCCGTTCGTCACACCGATGGCAGTACGGTGCACCAGGCAGTTGTGGGAGTTAGAGGGGCCAGTGGGTTGTTTTACACTGCGGTCTGGAGGACGACCCCCGATAACACACATCCGACCCAACAAGACTGACGGGTTTGTCAGCAAAGTACGTACGCGAGACTCTAGAGTGCACCTTGGACGTGTACAGAGGCGTATGAGAGGGGTCTAAGGCTTGGTAGTGTGCATACCGGTCTAGAAGCGGAGACGCCCGCTCCGCTGCTGCCGTAGCCACAGCGGTGGTACCCGAGAGTGATGCTAGCTCTCAAAAAGTGGGAACTAAAGGTCTGTGATCACAGAGTCGTTGTGTGTGAGTTGCACTTGCCTGCGCATAAAATTGCATCATTTCATTCATTCATATTAGGTCATACGCTTCATAGATCCTTATCATATAAATTAGTATGAGCTCTTTTATATGATAAGTTAAATTTCCTGGAAATCCTAACTTATATATTTGTATGGGCATTTATATAAGTTAGGGTACGTTTGTGATGATAGCATAGTGGTAGCTTAGCTTATTTACTTGTTCATACTGCTGTTTCTTTACTTTCCTTTACTGCACTGCTCTTACTTACTACTTGTACCGTACATAGAATTGCTAGAGTAGAATTACAGTACTTATAACAGCATTAGTTAGATATTGTCACCTGCTTCCACATTGCTACCCCTTGTTGTCCTCCGCTTCGTCCTCCCGCTCGGTGCCTAGGAGCAGCGGAAGCGTGGTGGGCCCATAACCCACAGGTCCCAGGATCGAAACCTGGCTCTGATACCTATTGTAAGACCCCCCTCCCCCTTACCAAGTAGGGCTACCGGGTCTTATGCCCAGAACCGCTGTCTTACAGTGGCACTAACTCACGGGTTAGTCGACACCGCAATACACCGATTCTGCCGGCTAGTACGATCATTAACCTGTAGGCCAATATGAGAAATAAGAAGTAAAACTGAGTATAAAATGCCATCAGTCCACGAGTCACAGTACAATCATATAAAAGAAATGAATAGTACAATAGTCCACAGAATAGTACAGAAGAAAGAGTAAAAAGGGCTTATGCCCAGTACATCAAAATCTCTCTCTCACAAAATCATAAATGCGGAAGCTATGCTAGAATATCGCTCTCGTCCCACCCATTCCTATGCAACCTCCACAGGTCGCAGCGCCGCAAAACGTGGCTCCTCCCCCTCCAGCTGCCACTCCATTCCTACATACGGAGATGGGGCAGACCCTGACAGCGATTTTGGATGCCTTTAGAGCCCAGCAAGTCCCGGCTCCACAGCCAAATCCGGGGTCGAGCTGGCTGAGCGCATTCAAGAGCCTGTCCCCTCCGACGTACCGTGGGACAGAGGACGCGGTGAAGACGGAAGAATGGCTGGAGGCCATACACGAGATCTTAGCGGGCATCAGCTGCCCAGTCGGCCAGGCAGTACCTCTAGCCACCTCTGTGCTGGAGGCTCATGCAAAGAGATGGTGAAAATCAGTCCGGGAGACTACCTATGCGGACTTTGAGCTGTCAGAGATTTCTTGGGAGGAGTTTGGCGATGTGTTCCTGGAACACTTCGTCTCTGCTACGGACAGGGATGCTTTGGAGGAGAGGTTTTTGAACCTCAAGTAGGGGACCAGATCAGTGATAGAGTACCAGAGAGAGTTCTCCCACTTGGCCAGGTTCGCGGGGATTCAGGACACCGACGATAGGAGGTATGCAAAGAGGTTCTACCGGGGCCTCAGGGATGATCTGAGGCAGGCTCTGTTATTCATTTCTCATGGCACATCCAGGCAGATCATCGAGATGACGAAGAAGCTGGAGGCTGACCAGCTGATGGTGCGAGCCGGAGGGAAGAGACCATTTGATGGATCGACATCAGGTGAGAGCAGTAGGGGCTCTCAGAGAGGCAGGACCATCGGATACAGGAGGGGTGGGGGACGTCGTCGTCCCAACTTCAGGCAGGAGCAGGGGCCTCCTCCAGCATTGGCTCCCCCACCTCTACAGATGCATGATCCAAGGAGATAGGATGACCGAGGCCACCGACAAGTGGTTTGTTACGGATGCCGCCAGCCTGGGCACATCAGGTCGGAGTGCCCGCATCGTTTCCATCCCCCTCCTCCTCCTCCACCTCCAGTGGCCCCAGTACAGCAGGGCCGAGGACGAGGCCGAGGACGAGGCCGAGGCCGGGGATATCATGGCAGGAGACGCGAGCAGGAGCAGATTTACGCCTTGGACCTCACAGAGCCGAGGAATCCCGAGGAGGTCATCACAGGTACTTGAAGTTAATTATGAGTTTTCTTGAATTTTTCATGATATATATATAGTACCTGGAACCATAGAACAACAATTAACTTTCACATAAACAAACCTCAGGCATAGTCATGATCAGCGGCAAGCCCGCTCATACTCTTTTCGACACGGGTGCTTCACACTCGTTCGTATCCGAGGCCTTCATCGACGGACTCGAAGGTGTGGAGAGGTTCCCTGGACTAGAGATGAGGGTACGCCTACCCGATGGGTCGGAGCTGCGGACTACTGCACATTGTGACATGGAGGCCGAGATTGGCGGCAAGGCTTTTGAGGCGCCGGCAACTATCCTGAAGCTGCAGGACTTTGACTTGATCTTGGGCATGGCCTGGTTGCATCGGAACCATGCCCAGATAGATTGTCCGTCCAGGAGGATCACGCTGAGACATGGCGACTCCCATGTTATCGTTGAAGGTATCCAGCCTATTTGCCACCTACTGTTATCTTCTGTGCAGGCTGTGAAGGCCCATGAGCAGGGTGAAGAAGTTTATCTTGTCTGCTTCGAGATGGTGGGGACAGAGGCGACTATCTCAGATATTCCGGTGGTTCGGGATTTCTCCGACGTATTCCCGGAGAAATTGCCCGGGCTACCGCCTGCTAGAGACTTGGATTTCAGGATTCAGCTAGTACCGGGAGCGAAGCCGGTGTCCCGGGCACCCTACAGGATGGCTCCTAGAGAGTTAGCAGAGTTCAGAACTCAACTGCAGGAGCTAGTCGAGTCAGAATTTGTACGACCCAGTTCATCGCCTTGGGGAGCACCAGTTCTTTTCGTGAAGAAGAAGGACGGATCACTTCGATTATGTATAGATTGCCGGGAGCTGAACCGGTTGACAGTCCGAAACACCTATCCTCTGCCTCGGATAGATGAGTTATTTGACCAGCTACAGGGAGCATTCTGGTTCTCCAAGTTAGATTTGCGATCCGGCTATTATCAGCTCCGTATCAGGGAAGAAGACATACCGAAGACGGCTTTCAGTTCGCGCTATGGATTATACGAATTCACGGTGATGCCTTTTGGGCTCACGAATGCTCCTGCTGCATTCATGAGTCTGATGAACCGTGTTTTCGAGCCTTTCTTAGATCGCTTCGTGATAGTATTCATCGACGACATCCTTATTTATTCTCGGACTCAGGAGGAGCATACAGAGCACTTGGCACAGGTCTTACAGAGGCTGAGGGAGACCCAGATGTACGCAAAATTTTCAAAGTGCCAGTTCTGGTTGCAGGAGGTGGCATTCCTGGGGCACACGATCAGTGGGGCTGGGTTAGCAGTGGACCCGACCAAGATAGAGATAGTGAGGGATTGGCCACGGCCGAAGACCGCATCTGACATCCGTAGTTTCTTGGGACTAGCAGGCTATTACCGCAAGTTCGTGGAGGGGTTCTCGAGGATAGCACTCCCCCTCACGTCCTTGACGAAGAAGGACACAGATTTTGTTTGGTCAGAGCGGTGTGAGACGGCTTTTCAGGAGCTGAAGGACCGACTCATCTCATCCCCCATTCTTGCGCTTCCATCTGGGAGCGAAGGATTCCAGATCTACACGGACGCCTCCTATCAGGGGATGGGTGCAGTCTTGATGCAGCATGGACACGTTATCGCTTATGCTTCGAGACAGTTGAAGAAGCATGAGCATAACTATCCAGTACATGATCTAGAGCTCGGGGCTGTGGTTTTCGCCCTGAAGATATGAAAGCATTACTTATATGGGATTCATTGTGACATCTTTTCAGATCACAAGAATCTCAAGTATATCGATACGCAAAAAGACCTAAACCTGAGACAGAGAAGGTGGCTGGAGTTTCTCTGTGATTATGATTACAAGATCCACTATCATCCGGGAAAAGCGAACACGGTTGCGGATGCTTTGAGCAGGAGGGCCGGCACTTCTGGACCGGAGCCCCGATTGATGTCCATAGAGCTGCTTCAGATGATGGAGGACATGCACATTACCGTGGTGTCCGAGACCGAGCCAGTGGTATATAGAGAGTATTTGAGCTCAGTGATCAGCTGCGATGATATACAGGAGCGCATCCGAGCACATCAGAGGCTGGATGCTGCGTTACAGCCGATTTTCAGTGCCCTAGAGAGGGGCAAGGTTGAGGATTACACGTTACAGGATGATCTTCTTCGGTTCCGGGGGCGCATCTACATACCAGCAGGGGGCAGTATTCGGGATGACATACTCCGAGAGGCACATTGCTCGAGATATTCAGTGCACCCCGGCATCACCAAGATGTGGGCAGATTTGCGGAGGTCTATGTATTGGCCCGGGATGAAGAGGGAGATCACGGATTTTGTGACCCATTGTGAGACCTGCCAGCGTGTGAAGGCAGAATGCAAGAGCCCGGGAGGTTTACTACAGCCACTGCCAGTTCCAGAGTGGAAGTTCGAGGACATCGCTATGGACTTTGTACACGGATTGCCTCGCTCCCACTCTGGGCATGATTCTATATGGGTTATAGTGGACAGATTGACCAAAGTAGCGCGGTTTATTCCAGTTCGGAAGGATGCCCCAGTTGCAGTTCTGGTGAGACTATTTGTGGAGCAGTACATCAGATATCATGGTATCCCCAGGACTATTGTTTCGGACCGTGATGGTCGGTTCACTTCGAGCGAGTGGACGGCCGTGCATGCTTACTTGGGATCTCGGCTTACTTTTAGCACCGCCTTCCACCCGCAGACCGACGGACAGACCGAGCGGACCATCCGGACCATGGAGGACCTGCTCAGATTATGCATATTGGATACGGGGAGGCCTTGGGAGAGGCTGCTACCATTGATCGAGTTCTCGTATAATAACAGCCACCAGGCTAGCATCAGGATGGCTCCGTACGAGGCGCTTTATGGGAGGAGATGCCGGACACCGCTATCATGGGTACAGGATGTGGATACCAGGGCTCTGGGATCTGATTATATAGAGGACACTGAGGCTCAGATTCGATTGATCAGGGATCGGCTACTGGAGGCCCAGAGCAGGCAGACAAAGTATTATGATGCTCGGCACCGGAAGGTGGAGTTCCAGGTTGGAGACAGGGTATTCTTGAAGATACGTCCAGTACACGGTGTTTCTCGGGTGCGGAGGCACAAGAAGCTCAGTCCACGATACATGGGGCCATACCTGATCCTGGAGCGGATCGGCCCCTTGGCTTACTGACTGCAGCTGCCACCAGAGTTGGGTGCATTACATGACGTCTTCCATGTCTCTTCCTTGCGAAGAGCTCTCCTTCGGCCGGAGCAGCACATCACTACTACAGCCGGACCGGTAGAGCCTGACAGATCAGTGAGATTGAAGCCGATCCGGATTGACGATACAGCCATCCGAGTGTTGCGAAAGAAGAAGGTCCCTCTTGTGAAGGTGTTGTGGTCCAACCATGGACGGGAGGAGCACACTTGGGAGCCGAGAGATCTGATGCTGGAACAACACCCGGAGCTATTCGCATCAGGTACATTTAAGTTATATCTTTAAAATTCTTGATGATTCTTGCAATTAGAACCCCGTAGACCCGAACTTAAATTTCGGGGACGAAATTATTTTCTTGTTTATTGGAATTTGTAACATCCCATGTTACTTCTGGACCCCTCAACTTAGATTGGGTTAGGCATGGGGTGAGATTTGAGGAGATCAACTAGGTTTGACCCTAGGTAGTGGGTGGTAGCCATGTGGGGCCCACTATAAGACCATAGTCAAACTAGGTCAAACTAGCCTAAGTGGGGACCCTAGCCACACCATGACCCCACCACATTGCCCTAACCCTAAAGACAATCTAAGTGGACCCTAGGGTATGTCACTGGGTCAACATTTAGACCCCAATTGACCAAAGTCAACCTTGGGCTTAATTTGGTCAAACCCACACCCATAGGCCTAATTAACCTAAGTGGGGCACCCCCTTGACCCAAACCAAGTTGGGTGGTGCCACTAGACCTATTTCCACCAAGTGGGGTCAGTCCACCCACCATGGTTGACCAGTCAACCCCAAAAGTCAATTTGGTCAACAATTTGACCTAAGGAATGAAATGAAGGCCAAGCCATTTCCCCTTGGACCAAGCCCACTAAATTGGCCCAAAGTCAGCCCAAGTGAACAAGACCAGTCCTACCCCTCTAAATCAGGAGAGAGAATACATGCAAGGGGGTAAAATTGGAATTTTTGGGAGAAGAGGAGAGAGAAAAGGGAATGAAGCAAATTTTGGCCACATGGCCACCCCATCAGCTGGTTTAGGCTGCCCAAGACCAGGTGGCTGACCTCCCCTCTTTAATTCCAGCAGGAAACCAGGGCTGTGAGCCACATGGCAGCTGGGTGAAATCTCCAAAGCTCAAAACCGAGCTAACATTGGAGTTATCTCCACTTATAGGCCACCTCAGTCCAAACAAACCTCACCATTAGTTCCAGAAGGCTGAAAGGAGTGGAGTTCGACTGTTTAATCATGGAGAACGGTGGAGATTTGAGCTTTCGGGGTGGAGCTCGCCGGCGCACCACCACCACGGCAAACCGCCGCCTGACCCGCAGCCAAGCCCCGATTCAGGTGCGTTTCACCTCACCTCTTCCCGTACTAACTTTCTAGATCGACCTAGGGAGATATCGGGCTCAATCGAGCCCGATGCCATGTGAGGAAATGGAGAAATTCGAGCTTTTCTTTTCTTGCTCGGGTTCGCCGGAGGAGCCAACTCCGGCGGCCCCACCGCCGGGAAACGCTAGCCCCCACCTTAACGAAGGTGGTGGCGATATCCGCCGGCGGTGGTGGTGGCTCAGCTGGCCGGAAAAGGCCAGCCAACATCGTCCAGGAAGAATCAATCTTGGCCGTTAAATCATCGGGGACGATGACCAGATCCCGTCGGTTTTACTTCAAGATTCGTGCAAACAGATAAATGAATTAATTTAATTATTGATAAATAGTGTATGATTCTGTCACACTTTTTCAGTCACTATGCATGTTAAATTTAGGCCTCTTAGAGGCATTTCCAGAGCTTAGCCCCTTAATGAAAAATGTAGCCTAGGGTCTTACCTTTAATATGCCACCCTAAACTTACATTTTAGTGTAGTGTACAGTCTTGTAGGACATTTCTCCTAGGACTGGTCCTAGAGTAGGGCAAAAATTAAATTGGATGCCCTGGTCACAATATTAGTCACCATGGCCCCACATTTTGGGCACATGCATGATTAGGGCATATTTACCTCCTGCCAAAATTTAGGAATTTTTGGAAAATATTTTCCTATAGTTTTTGGTAAAATATCAAAATATAAATAAATGGCATATATGGAGTTCTACTCCTCCCCATGGCCCCAAATTTTGGTGGTGGGTCAGTGGGGTCATCCTTGGTGCATGATAAAATTTTCAGCACCTTGGGTTCACTGCATGTGGGAGAATTCACTTGCATGTGCTAGCCTATGTTAAGGCTTGGTGTGCAAATAGCAAAAATGCAAATTGGTGTCTTTAGCCCAATGGTGGCATGCAAGAGTCATGAAATTAATTACAGTGGTTCATTAGGGTAAATTTCACCCCTCAAATTAATTAGGGAATTTTTGGAATCAAAATTCCATTTATTGGAATTTATTTTAATTATAGCTATTTTGGAAATAAAATTGGAAAATAGGATTTATCCAAGTACAAATCCAAACAACTTTGCCAAGGCATAGATAAAATCACATTTGAATTAGGAAAAATATGATTCCTCTGTTTTTGAAGAATTTTTGGAGTAGATACCATAAATTTCCCATTTTACCCTTATTTTGTAAATTCTTGAATTGATGGATTTATACCTCTGAAAAATTTGGAAATTTTTCTACTGTCATAAAATGTTATTATTAGTCTTGCACAAATTTCTCAGAATTTAATGGATGCATTATTTGTGTTAAAATTAGTATAATGGCATTTTGGTAAATATCTTATAATGGAATCCTATAGGCCATCTTACATTAAGTGTTGATGATTCTCTGCCAATAGTCTTAAATTAGTGTTCTAAAGGCTCTGTAAGTTTTCTGGAATTTGTGAGTACATAATGCCTATACTTCATTTGGAAAATGGAATTTATGTGGTATTGATATTAAATAGAAAATGATAATAAATAATTTCAGGAAAATTATGAAATTCTGTAGGCAACAATATTTTGTCAATATACATTTCAGGAAAAATTCCCTAGGTCAGTGGATACTTAATCAAACTATCTCATGTGTAAAGTGACCTAGCATTTAAATTAGAAGAATTAATTAAATGACTATTTGGCCAAGAAAAATTGTGAGAATCCTTAGGGTAGTTCCCTTAGTCCATAATACCTTAGGATAAATATTTAGAGGCAAGATGCCTTAAGTTTTGGGAAGATCACATTTCTAGGGTAATCATAGGTCATGGTCTGCATATAACACAAATAGGTCCTGCCTTAGGGATTACCAGGGGATTGATTATCGGCAGAAATAAGGGAGAATTCAACATGAGTAACCCTGGTGGGTAGAGTTGCCTTAGGGAGGGATCAAAAGTGCAAGTTTTGGTCACCAACTGGAGTGGGGGATCGGCGGAAGACCGTCGGTTCCCGGTAATACCTTAAGTCACTAGGGTTATACTAAAGCAATAAGGAGAGCAGGGGAGATACATGGGTATCCATCAACTAAAATAAGTATCCTTGCGAAAGGGAACGCTGGGCGTAATCCCAACACAGTTCCTAGTGCCCCTTGAGAGCCCTTCACAGGGAATACCGGGGGCAGTCCTGGGATTAACCTTAAATCTCTAAGTATAATAAACCGTAGACAAGAGTAGTTTAATAGGTTAGGATATGGTTGTACCTTCTCGCCCGTGTTTGGGTTGGAGAGATTCATGACATATGCTCACCCGTCTAGGGTTGGAGGGAGTTGGTATAAAGGCACTGATGTGCGATCTCACCCGTTTGGGGTTTGAGAGAGTTGGCATAAAGGCACTAATGTGCGTTCTCACCCGGGTTTGGGTTTGAGGGATTCAGGACGGGTTTTGGTCCTGCGAGCGGGAGGCTCGGTATGAATTACTTGCATGTGCATAAATATCGTGGCGGGGCATGCGGTACTGGCCGTTCGTCACACCGATGGCAGTACGGTGCACCAGGCGGTTGTGGGAGTTAGAGGGGCCAGTGAGTTGTTTTACACTGCGGTCTGGAGGACGACCCCCGATAACACACATCCGACCCAACAAGACTGACGGGTTTGTCAGCAAAGTACGTACGCGAGACTCTAGAGTGCACCTTGGACGTGTACAGAGGCGTATGAGAGGGGTCTAAGGCTTGGTAGTGTGCATACCGGTCTAGAAGCGGAGACGCCCGCTCCGCTGCTGCCGTAGCCACAGCGGTGGTACCCGAGAGTGATGCTAGCTCTCAAAAAGTGGGAACTAAAGGTCTGTGATCACAGAGTCGTTGTGTGTGAGTTGCACTTGCCTGCGCATAAAATTGCATCATTTCATTCATTCATATTAGGTCATACGCTTCATAGATCCTTATCATATAAATTAGTATGGGCTCTTTTATATGATAAGTTAAATTTCCTGGAAATCCTAACTTATATATTTGTATGGGCATTTATATAAGTTAGGGTACGTTTGTGATGATAGCATAGTGGTAGCTTAGCTTATTTACTTGTTCATACTGCTGTTTCTTTACTTTCCTTTACTGCACTGCTCTTACTTACTACTTGTACCGTACATAGAATTGCTAAAGTAGAATTACAGTACTTATAACAGCATTAGTTAGATATTGTCACCTGCTTCCACATTGCTACCCCTTGTTGTCCTCCACTTCGTCCTCCCGCTCGGTGCCTAGGAGCTGCGGGGCGAGGTGCGGAGGAAACGACTTAGTCTTTTTGACTAACGGTCGGTGACCAACTATTTTTAGGAGCCCGTGGAGATGGAGCACCAGCACGTCGAGGAGGCAGGACATGAGGAGCAGATACCACTTCAGCAGGCTACTACCACTACTGTGCGTCCTCAGGTGGGACAAGAGCGATGTTCTAGCATAGCTTCCGCATTTATGATTTTGTGAGAGAGAGATTTTGATGTACTGGGCATAAGCCCTTTTTACTCTTTCTTCTGTACTATTCTGTGGACTATTGTACTATTCATTTCTTTTATATGATTGTACTGTGACTCGTGGACTGATGGCATTTTATACTCAGTTTTACTTCTTATTTCTCATATTGGCCTACAGGTTAATGATCGTACTAGCCGGCAGAATCGGCGTATTGCGGTGTCGACTAACCCGTGAGTTAGTGCCACCGTAAGACGGCGGTTCTGGGCATAAGACCCGGTAGCCCTACTTGGTAAGGGGGAGGGGGGTCTTACATGAAGGAGGAGGGGTAAAACATCCACTTCTCTTCAAACTCAAGAATTAGAAGATTTTTAGAGAGCTCTTTGTGACAACCGTCTTAGTTTGGGATTGCTTTCTGATGACGTTCTACGTTGTTGACGGGGAATACTTCGGCAACACGCATTGGATCTGGAGTAGATTTAGACAGATTCAAAGAGGCATCTTGAAGAGGATTTGTGTAATTCGGCTCATCCGCCACTGTCGGTAATCTGCAATTTTCTTGCTACTATTTATTATGAAATATTGTGTGGTGTGAAGTTAGTGAAGATCTTGTGTGGATTGAGGAGCGAAATCCTTGTAATTGCTCATTGTTTTCATACATTTTTAGTGACGGCTTTTCGGGTTGAACTCTGATCGTCCTGTGGTTTTCACCTTATTAGATTTTCACGTTAAATCTCTGTCACTTTTCTTCTTATTATTTTGTGCCGTTTTTTGGTTGTGTATCGGCATGCCGCTAAACGGTCGTGTAGGTACTTGATCAAACTAATTTATAGGTGTTCTGGTCAGGCTTGTGTGCTCTCTAGCCCAACAAGTGGTATCAGAGCCAGATTCATTATCAGAGCAATTATCGGGCTGACCTGTCTGAGATTTGAGATGAGTCGATTGACTATTACAGATTAGGGATCGGGTGTGGTAGATGACAGCCATTGGTCATCTCCCTATCCTCTTTGATTACTTTCTTTGGAATATTCAGCTCAATGAACTGAGGTCAGTCAGATTAGTGACAGAGCACGATGAAGTCTACTTCAGGTTCAGGCTCTTAGCAAATGGTTAAATTGAACGACTACCATCATTGACACTTACTGATGGAGGATCTTATCTATGCGAAGAGATGACATGCTCTTATCTTTAAAGAGATGCCTAAAAACATAGATCTAAATAAGTGGAAGGTGGATCACCGAAAGCTATGTGTATTCATTAGACGGTTTGTAGAGCTGACTATCTATAATCATGCTGTGAGCATCATTGATGTGAAGATCCTTTGGAAGACTTTAGAAACTCTTATGTCAAGAGTACTGACATCAACAAGATATATTTATTGAAGAAGCTTGGAGAGTTCATGTATAAATATGACTTACCAATCTTGGATCATATGAACGAGTTCTAAGGTATTATTGATCAACTTACTACTATGAATGTAACCTTTGAGCACGAGGTCAATGAACTATGGCTGCTGAAGTCTCTTGCAGACTCTTGAGAGGTGGTTAGAGTTTTTCTAATCAACTACTCTCTTAGAGGCATCATTACTATGGAGATTATCAAGATCAACATCATAAACGAAGAGGTGAGAATGAAGTCTCAAGGAATATCAGGCTCTTCTTCACGAGCAGATATCCTCTCTATTGAGCCTAGAGAGAGACAGAGAGGCAGGAGCAAGAGTTGAGGAATGAATAACGAGAGGGGCCAATGTAAAGGAAAGTCTAGGTTCCGCTACCAGAATGTGGAGTGTCACTACTGGCACAAGAAAGATTATATTCAGGAAATTTGTTACACTCAGAAGAATGACCAGAAGGAGGGCAAGTCCTCAAATGAGAAGACAGGCATGCATACGACGACTGCCACTTCTGTAGAGGCGGGCGATGTCATCATTGTAGGAGACAATGTTACTGTTGCACTCTCATGAGATGATTAGAGCTGGATTGTTGATTCAGGTGTCTTTGCACATGTCTCATACAATAAAGAGTTGTTTGCTACATACACGACTCATGACTGTAGAGTTCTTAAAATGGGCAACAATGACACGTCTAAAGTCAGCGGGAGGGGAGACATGCACCTTAATACGAGCACAAGAGGTTTGCTAATTCTTAAGGATGTGCGTCATGTACCCGACATCCGCTTCAACCTATTTTCAGTTGGGAAGCTAGGTGATGAGAGACACTTGAGTGTATTTGGTGGAGATTTTTGTAAGTTAATCATGGGGTCACTAGTAGTAACTAGAGGTTATAGAGATATTGGTCTATAATACATGGAGGGGAGGTCTAAAACTGCACATGCCAACACTGTCAGAAATGTTGTATCCATATCTCTATGACATAGGAGGTTGAGCCACATTTACCAGAAGGGTCTGAGATATCTCGCCAAGAAGAAGGATATATCTGATCTATTTATGGATCAATTGAAGAGATGCGATGATTGCATGAGTGGAAAGCAGAATAGAGTACCATTCCAAATCCACACTTCCACCAGAAGATCCGAGCCACTGGAGCTCATACACACTGATGTTTGCGGGCCTCTGAAGGTCTAAACAAGAGGAGGAATGTCTTACTTTGTGACGTTC
Organism: Platanthera guangdongensis; assembly: GCA_039583875.1. Lineage (NCBI taxonomy): Eukaryota > Viridiplantae > Streptophyta > Magnoliopsida > Asparagales > Orchidaceae > Platanthera > Platanthera guangdongensis. The sequence goes on along the minus strand of CM077160.1, from coordinate 126,332,945 downwards.
ATCGATGATTATTCAAAAAAACTTTGGGTCTACGCTATTAATACCAAAGTTGAGGTCATCGATACTTTTTGCAGATTCCATATTGAAGTGGAAAGACAGTCTGTGAGAAAGCTAAAATGCATCAGGTCCGACAACAAGAGAGAGTATATTGGTCCATTTGATGAGTACTGTATAAAGCAAGGGATCATACATGAAAAGACATTGTCCAAGACGCAACAGCTGAGTAGCATAGCTGAAAGAATGAATAGTACCTTGATGAAGAAGTTGAGGTGCATGTTGTCTAGTCAAAACTACCTGGCATGTTTTGGGGTGAGGCTTTATACGCAGTTGCACATGTCATCAACTTCTCTCCCAGCTATGCATTACAGGAGGATGGTCCTAATAGGGTTTGGTACGGGAAGGACCTTCGTATAATCACCTAAGGGTCTTTAGTTGCAGGGCTTTTGTGTACGTCCCTCACGACGAAAGATCGAAGTTAGATTCCAAGACCCGATAGTGCATTTTTCTGGGATATGAACGCAGTGGTGTATTTGTCTATATGTTCTTTGATCCAATTGGTAAGAAACTTGTATGCAGTCGTGATGCTATATTTTGCAAGGATCGGACTATGGTTGATCCTGAGATGACTAAGAAGGCTGACTCTTGCACTAACACATAGTCTTATATGATTGGAGGTGACAATACTGAGGAGGCCATAGAGCCTGAGTCGTTATAGGGCACTGAGCCACTTCTAGATCATGATGACGCTATTAATGGAGAGCCTACATTAGACATCACTGATGATGTGCCTCCACTAGCAGCTGAGCTCGCTTTTCGGAGTTCTGATAGAGTCAGACACTCATCTTTGAGATACTTCACTATCAAGTATATTATGTTGACTGATGCAGGGGAGCCGAGTGCGTTGATGAGGCGGTGCAAAGCTCAGAGAAGAAAACATGGATGATTACTATGTATGAGAAGATGCAGTTTCTACATGAGAACCACACTTATGATTTGATGAAATTGCCTAAGGACAAGAAGGCTTTGAAGTATCGATGAATTTTTAGAGTAAAGCAGGGAGACCCTTCGACACCACTCAGATATAAGGCCAGATTAGTGGTGAAGAGTTTTAGTCAAAAATAGAGAGTTGATTTTGATGAGATCTTCTCTCCTATTGTGAAGATGTCGTCTATCCGGGCAGTTCTTGGCATTGCTGCGAGGCTTGACCTGGAGATCGAGCAGATGTATGTGAACACCTCCTTTCTGCATAATGATCTTGTGGAGGATCTTTATATGGTGCAACTTGAAGGATTTAAGGTCAAAGGGAAGAAAAGTCGGGTATGTCATCTGAAGAAGAGTTTATATGGCCTGAAGCAGGCCCCACAACAATAGTATAAGAAGTTTGATGCTTTATGGGAGAGATCGATTTCAGGAGGACCACCCTTGATCACTGTGTGTTTATAAAGCAATATTCTACAGAGGATTTCATCATCTTACTCCTCTATGTTGACGACATGTTGATAGTTGGGAGGAGCATTGCTCACATTACCGAATTGAAGCGGCGGTTGAACTCCACATTTGCGATGAAGGACTTGACAACTGCGAAGACCATCCTAGGGATCCATATTCGGAGAAATATAGGCTCCAAGTTGTAACACTTCCCCTATAATGACCATATAATATGGTTCCGGCTGGGGCCCCACAACATATAGACGCCACAGCTTTAGCATTAAAACGTGATATAAAAGAGCAACACATCTCAAAACTCGGAACACAAATAGCAGAAAACCCACAAACACTAGAAGTTATCTACTATCACAGGAGCATCAAAACAACATTAAGGCCTTACAACAATCATGAGTCCAAAAACTGAAATAACAGCAATGAAAGCAACATGCTTTAATACTCCTAAACTACCTCGACATGCAAGCAGATTACAGTTCATGGAGCAAAGTATTCAACAAAACAAAAGTAAATAAAAGAGAATTCACTTCATGAGGCTTAGGCCTTTTTGGCCAGCGAGCTTGCTCCCACTTGCGATCCTTGCCATGTAAAAATTTGTTGTAACGTGGGTCAGCAAAGACTGATCTCAACTGTGTAACCAACACATCTCCTCTCAGCCATCCCTAGTGGACCCCGGGGCACTCCATCACCATGCAGGTCAGCACTTCGTATGCAAATGTATATATACATAGAGAGTAAAGAAACATGTTGAGATGTCACTGTTAGAGTTACCATGATGATCTGGAAGTGATCAAACATGTAATCTCACTGCCAACGCGATATGAGCCTGCAGGGTCGCACATAAGAGATGTGGAGAAGTTGGATAATTGACTGTCTTGGTAAAGGTTGCCAATCACCGACCTGAATGGGGGTTGTGGGCAAAGTGTTGCCTTGAAGGATCGTCGGGTTGGGCAAATGTTGCCTTGGAGGGCTGGTAAGATTGTCGTCCGATGGTCGATAGCATTCGTCGCGAATCGTCTTTCTGATTCCCGCCGATCGACGAGAATCATCTCTTTGATTCTCGCCGATCGACGAGAATCGTTGAGAATCAATATGTTGATTCTCGACGATCGACGACTTCGACATGTATCGTCGACCGCGGCTCGACGGTCGATAAGATTCGACGTGTATCGTCAAGTGAAGCTCGACGATCGGCGAGAATCGTCGAGTATTGTACTCTGATTCTCGCCGATCCATGATGATGCTCGCCGATCGATTCTCGTCGATTCTCGCCGACCTCGCCGATTGATACTCGCCGATTCTGAACCTTATTCTTGGGTGGTCTGTGGATAGCGATAAGCCTAGGTTTATTTATACCTTTGGTATAAATACAACACTTAGGGTTTTCGGGTACTAGCTGGATTTTCTCCTGTAGCGAATCGAACCCGACGGAAGAGTTCCGCTCGTTCGCTCCGCCGATCCCGATTCCCGCCGCCTGAAGAGTTCCGCCACCGTGTTCGCTCCGTCGACCTCCTCTTCTCCGGCGACTGTCGCTGGTGCTGCTCTTCCTGGCGCGGACCTAGCAGTCCGTGGATTAGCAGAGGTGCGGTCTTCTCCTTCCCGATAATCCGTGCGGCGGATAGATCGGCGTTCTCCCGCTCGTGTGGACTTCTGTAGAAACGTGGACATTATTCCACGTAGAACTCGCCGCTAGCAGGAAGAAGAAATTTGGAGCATCTCCGTTGAGTTGTGACTCAGCGCCACTGAGATAATTTTTGCCTAGTTTTTGCTAACTTCTTGATTCAACGTTCATAGCCCGATCCACATCTCTTTGGGTTTTTCTTGATGTTTATTTTTCTGCTGCGTGCACAAGCGTTGTGCCATCCTCATAGAGAAACCCAACAGTGGTATCAAAGCGAGGTTTCGGCCATGATCGTTGTTTTGGAAGTTTGTTATTCCAGTGCGTGTAAACCTAGGGATTTAGAACTGTTCTAAATGTCTAGATTTAGTCTTGGTTCCCTCCAAGAACGTCTGGAATTTCGTGGGAATTTCTAAGTGTTAGAAATTGTTGTCTCCTTAGCAGTAACCATCCCTCGATTTTGCTTTGGATTTTGAATCCAACAAAGAGAGATGAACTTGTCTACTGCTTTAAGTTGAGTTGTCTTCGCCTTTGTCCAATGCATGTAAATCTGAGGATTTGGAAATTTCCGGATGTTCAGATTTAGCCCTTCCTTCTGTCAAATGTTGATGGTGTTAGGATGTGCACATAAGGGATGCATGTGGTTTTAGTAGAATTGTTTTTCTTTGGATGTGCACATTGATCAAATGTTGATCATGGTTAATTGTTAACCTATAATTGAAAAATCCCTTCATCTAATATTAAGTGTTCGGATGCCTTCCGATGGATGACACTCTTCCTGCCTCGATCGATGAAGTGTGGGCTTGCCAAAGCAAGGTGCATTAATCTATCTTGGTAAGGGTGCGAGCGGATAATTGTGATATCCCACTGTCGACATCGGGTCATACTTAACTAGGTGACCTCAAAGGTTGAGTGCCTAGAGGCATAGGGTTGGCATGCACCATATGATGGATGTGAATAAGGAGTTATTCACCAACCATACAAGAATTGCATGAGGATGCAATTGGCAAGCGTTGCCTACCTAAATCACCGCATCGTGAGAGGAACGCCAAAGCGGACTCATAGTGTTGGTGAAATATGGATCTTGTCCACTAAGAGAGTAGCTCGCATGAATTCTCCGAATTGTTAGTGAGGGCTATCATTTCGAATAAAATAGTGAGAGTATTTTTAATTGAAGTCCAAATTAAAATAAATTGTATTTGGAATTTTGGTACTGATTTTATTCTACATAAATTCTTGTAGAATTCCATGGCAAGTGTGTCACACTCCACGTTGTCTCTGAGAGCCATCCTTGAGAAGGATAAGCTCAGTGGGACTAATTACATGGACTGGTACAGGAACCTGAGAATTATTCTCAGGCAAGAGCGAAAGCTCTATGTCTTGGAAGAAGAAGCCCCTGAGGTGCCGACTGGGAACTCTTCCCGTGCTGAGAAAGATACTTATAAGAAGTATACTGACGATGCTTTAGATGTCGAATGCCTTATGCTTGCCACTATGAACTCTGAGCTTCAGAAGCAACATGAGAACATGGGGTGCAAGGAGATTGACAAGCATCTCAAGAAAATGTTTCAAGGGCAGGCTCGTCAAGAGAGGTTCGACATCACAAAGGCGTTGTTTCAGTGTAAGATGGGAGTTCGAGACTCAGTAGGGACTCACGTACTCAAGATGATTGGGTATATAGAGAACCTTGAAAGGCTGGGTTTTCCTCTTAGTCAAGAGTTGGCCACGGATCTGATCCTGCAATCGTTGCCGGACAGTTATGAGCAGTTCGTCTTGAACTACAATATGAATGAGATAGACAAGACACTGCCCGAACTCCTAGGCATGTTGAGAACTGCCGAGATCAACATGAAGAAGGCCAAGCCTGCCAGCCCCATACTGATGGTGCATAAGGGCAAGGGCAAGGCCAAGGGTTCTAAGAAGACGAAGGTAGGACCTAAGTCATTTCTTGAGCCCAAGTCTTCAGCACTGATGAAAAGGAAAAGCACGGTGAAGGAAGGGAAATGCCACCACTGTGGCAAGGCTGGTCATTGGAGGAGGAACTGTCCTTCGTACATTTAGGGTCTGCAAAAATTGAGGGGAGGTATGACTTCCGCTTCAAATGTTTACGTTATAGAGATAAACCTTTCTGCTCCTTCATCTTGGGTATTGGATACCGGATGTGGTTCTCACATTTGTACAAATGTGCAGGAACTGGGAAGGAGAAGATTGCTGAGTAAAGGGGAGGTGGACCTCCGCGTCGGCAATGAAGCAAGAGTTGCTGCTGTAGCCGTAGGGGTTTATCGTCTTTCTTTGCCCAGTGAGCTTGTAATAGAACTAGATAACTGTTATTTTGTTCCGGCCATAACTAGAAACATTATATCTATTTCATGTTTGGACATGATTGGATTTTCTTTTATAATTAAGAACAATTATTGTTCTATATTTAAGAATGATGTTTGTTATGCTGTAGCCCAATTGTTTAATGGTCTTTATGTTTTGAACTTGGACCATCTGATCTGTAATGTAGAAAATAATAAAAGACTAAGAACAAATGACTCAAACCCTACGTATCTCTGGCATTGTCGTTTGGGCCATATCAACGAGAAGCGCATATCCAAGCTCCATAGAGATGGACTTTTGGACTCATTTGATTATGAATCATTTGAGCGATGCGAGTCTTGTTTGTTAGGCAAGATGACTAAAGCTCCTTTCACTGGTTATACTGAGAGGGCTGAGGATCTCTTGGGTGTTGTACATAGTGATGTATGCGGACCCATGAGTTCCATGGCTAGAGGTGGGTATTTCTACTTTGTTACATTTACTGATGATTTCAGTAGATACGGATATGTGTATCTTATGAAGTGCAAATCCGAGACCTTTGAAAAGTTCAAAGAGTTCAAGAATGAAGTAGAAAACCAGCTGGGTAAAAGGGTTAAAGCACTCCGATGTGATCGAGGTGGCGAATACCTGAGTCATGAGTTTCGTGATCATCTGAAAGAGTGTGGTATTGTATCACAACTCACTCCACCTAGAACACCACAACATAATGGTGTGTCTGAGAGGAGAAATCGTACTCTGTTAGACATGGTACGTTCGATGATGAGTCATGCAGACTTGCCTGTTTCCTTTTGGGGTTTTGCTTTAGAGACTGCTGCAATGACATTGAATCGCGCTCCAACGAAAACGGTTCTGAAGACACCATATGAGATATGGACTGGGAAGCGTTCTAGTATGTCGTTCATTAAAATTTGGGGCTGTGAGGCATACGTGAGACATCAAATGCCTGACAAGCTGGAACCCAAATTGTATAAATGTTATCTGGTGGGTTATCCTAAGGAAACGAAAGGGTATTACTTTTACCTACCGTCTGAGGGCAAAGTGTTTGTCGCAAGGACTGGTGTTTTCTTGGAGAAAGAGTTCTTATCAAGAAAGACTGAAAAGGTAGAGCTTGAAGAAGTTCAAGAACCACATGTAGTGAATGAACCGGAATTGGATTCTGAGACAGGACTACAAGATGTTGTAGCTAGAGAACCTGCTCAGGGAACACAAGTCCTGCATAGATCTGGTAGACCGAGGTTTGAGCCTGAGAGATATGGATTTCTCGTGTCTCAAATAAGTAATATGTTGCTTATGGATCATGATGATGAGCCAGCAACCTACCAAGAGGCTATGAATGGACCGGACTCCGACAAATGGCTTGAGGCTATGAAATCCGAAATGGACTCCATGTATGCAAACCAAGTTTGGAACTTGGTGGAACCAACTGAAGGGGTACGACCCATAGCAAGCAAATTCATGGTATTGACTATGATGAGACCTTTTCCCCTGTTGCCATGGTAAAGTCCATTAGGATATTGCTTGCTATTGCTGCGTATTATGACTACGAGATCTGGCAGATGGATGTCAAAACGGCTTTCCTTAATGGAAACCTCCTTGAGGAAGTGTACATGACACAACCCGAGGGTTTTGTATCCCCAGATGAAGCCACTAAAATATGCAAGCTGAATAAGTCCATTTATGGACTGAAACAGGCCTCTCGAAGTTGGAATCTTCGTTTTGATGAGAAAATCAAAGAGTTTGGTTTCATCAAGAATGAAGATAAGCCTTGTGTTTACAAGCGAATCAGTGGGAGCATTGTTGTCTTCCTGATATTGTATGTAGATGACATACTGTTGATTGGGAATGATATTCCTACCCTGAAAGTTATTAAGAACAACCTAGGGAACTGCTTTTCAATGAAGGATTTGGGTGAAGCGACTTATATACTCGGTATTAAGATCTATAGAGATAGATCGAAGAAGTTGCTGGATTTGACCCAGAGTACGTACATCGAAAAGGTGTTGAAGCGGTTCAACATGCTTGAGTCCAAGAAAGGATTTTTGCCCATGTCTCATGGTGTGAATCTCTCTAAGGACCAGTGTCCAAAGTCTTGTGAAGACAAGGACCGCATGAAGTTGATTCCATATGCTTCGTCAATTGGATCAATCATGTACGCGATGTTATGTACTCGACCCGATGTCTCCTTTGCTTTGAGCATGACTAGCAGGTATCAGTCAGACCCCGGCGAGTGTCACTGGATTGCAGTCAAGAATATCCTGAAATACTTGAGAAGGACTAAGGATGTGTTCTTGGTGTATGGTGGAGAGGAAGAGCTCGTTGTAAGTGGTTACACGGATGCTAGCTTCCAAACTGATCGAGACGACTCCAAGTCTCAGTCAGGTTTTGTGTTTTGCCTGAATGGAGGAGCTGTGAGCTGGAAGAGTTCCAAGCAAGAGACAGTTGCTGATTCTACAACAGAGGCCGAGTATATCGCAGCAGCTAATGCGGCGAAGGAGGCTGTATGGATTAGGAAATTCATCGGCGAGCTTGATGTAGTTCCTAGCATTGTTGGTCCCGTAGTTCTCTACTGTGATAACAATGGTGCAATTGCACAATCTAAGGAACCTAGATCTCATCAGCGCTCCAAGCACATACTTCGGCGGTTTCATCTTATTCGTGAGATTGTCGAACGAGAAGATGTAAACATTTGCAGAGTGCCGACTGAGGAGAATATTGCGGATCCACTAACAAAGCCTCTCGCGCAGAGAAAGCATGATGGTCATACTAGATCGATGGGTATACGATACCTAAATGATCAACTCTAGCGAAAATCTTGTGGGTTGCATGTAATCTTATATTTTGTTGGCTGTTTGTTCATATGATGAACTGTGTACCTAGTTTTTCTCTTATAATTAATGACAAGTTCTTTTATTATATCTTTTTCTATATGATAGTTAAATGTTAACATAAAAGATACCCTTAGAATGTTCGCTTCCATGGGACATCAAGTACGTGACTTGAATGTGAGAGCCCATGATTTATTTGAAGCTTCATTCTTAAAGGTCCCTGGTCGAGTATCATCATAGAAGCTAAGGGTGATGATGGTACATGGAGACTAGCACGTGTGTTGACTGATGACCGGTTCTCACAGGTCATGATATTGTGATATCAAGTCATCACGTGGGTACTTGTTAGTGAACAAGTTGTACTGGACAGACCCAACCTGAGAGTACTCTGTGGATTGTCATCCAATCGTGTCACGAGTAGGTCTCAATTGACAATGGTGTTGTGATCCTTTGACCTGAAGTCACAACATTCATCAAGTGAGGAAGAGCGTGCTTTGATGCCATCTAAAGTCTTCCTTGAGAAAGGTTGATGATAAGGGTGGTTGTTGGGCATGTTACGAATCATTTGGGTGTTTGTGTGTGAGCAGATATGGGATTTGTCCTCCTGTATGACAGGAGTTGCATCCATGGGCCCCTTGATGGAACTGGACTGAGAAATGCATGGCCATGCTTGGTTGAGTCAATATGTGATATTGGACTCACCATTCTCTGGAAGTCCGTCCTGGATCAAGAAACTTGGATTGAGCTATTACGAGGGTGACACGGTCCATGCCTCTAGTTCTTTCCGGATGTAAGGGACAAAGGGACAAAGACAACGCTGATACATTGGTCATAAAGGCTTATGAGTTATAAACTCTTATTGCTTGGGGAGCAATGATGCATTGCTAGATGCCGCTCATTGTTTGTGAGGTTTTTGCTTTGATACTTTCGAGATCAAGTGGGAGTCTGCTGGAGTTACCATGATGATCTGGAAGTGATCAAACATGTAATCTCACTGCCAACGCGATATGAGCCTGCAGGGTCGCACATAAGAGATGTGGAGAAGTTGGATAATTGACTGTGTTGGTAAAGGTTGCCAATCACCGACCTGAATGGGGGTTGTGGGCAAAGTGTTTCCTTGAAGGATCGTCGGGTTGGGCAAATGTTGCCTTGGAGGGCTGGTAAGATTGTCGTCCGAGGGTCGATAGCATTCGTCGCGAATCGTCTTTCTGATTCCCGCCGATTGACGAGAATCATCTCTTTGATTCTCGCCGATCGACGAGAATCGTCGAGAATCAATATGTTGATTCTCGACGATCGACGACTTCGACATGTATCGTCGACCGCGGCTCGACGGTCGATAAGATTCGACGTGTATCGTCAAGTGAAGCTCGACGATCGGCGAGAATCGTCGAGTATTGTACTCTGATTCTCGCCGATCCATGATGATGCTCGCCGATCGATTCTCGTCGATTCTCGCCGACTCTCGCCGATTGATACTCGCCGATTCTGAACCTTATTCTTGGGTGGTCTGCGGATAGCGATAAGCCTAGGTTTATTTATACCTTTGGTATAAATACAACACTTAGGGTTTTCGGGTACTAGCTGGATTTTCTCCTGTAGCGAATCGAACCCGACGGAAGAGTTCCGCTCGTTCGCTCCGCCGATCCCGATTCCCGCCGCCGGAAGAGTTCCGCCGCCGTGTTCGCTCTGTCGACCTCCTCTTCTCCGGCGACTGTGGCTGGTGCTGCTCTTCCTGGCGCGGACCTAGCAGTCCGTGGATTAGCAGAGGTGCGGTCTTCTCCTTCCCGATAATCCGTGCGACGGATAGATCGGCGTTCTCCCGCTCGTGTGGACTTCTGCAGAAACGTGGACATTATTCCACGTAGAACTCGCCGCTAGCAGGAAGAAGAAATTTGGAGCATCTCCGTTGAGTTGTGACTCAGCGCCACTGAGGTAATTTTTGCCTAGTTTTTGCTAACTTCTTGATTCAACGTTCATAGCCCGATCCACATCTCTTTGAGTTTTTCTTGATGTTTATTTTTCCGCTGCGTGCACAAGCGTTGTGCCATCCTCATAGAGAAACCCAACAGTCACAGACATCAAACACGTTTCTAGGTTGAACATTTAATAAAAAGTGAGTCTACAATGCAACATATATACAAACCTGGGTTTCACTCAAGGCACCCTATAGCCCATGAAACTAATATATCATCACACATCATCACATCATATCACACGGGTACTTCCATTTTCCCCTAACGAAATTCAAGCCGCCACATGGAACTCGTGCCTAGGCCCCACCCGCTCATGGGTCTCAAAACTCGGTCTTGCATGCAAGCTCTGATTTCTCATGTCGGGATTCCGTCATACAAACAAACCGATGCTAAAAACCCTTGCTTGACCCCACCCGCTCGTGGGCTTCATCGCCCGGGTTTGTCAAAAGCTTGATGTTCTCGTCAGTTTCACAACAGGGGACTTGTCTCGCCGGGACACTCTTCACACATGACTTGCACGTCATGCGCTATCCAGCCGATCATAAAGACAAACCATGCCATCGTACATCAATCAACAAACATAGCCTTTTCCTCCCTAATACACAATTCGTTCTCACAAGAAAATAAGGAGGGACAAACATCACAAACGGTTTCTTGCTGCAAACAGATTTCTAGCAAAATCCTTAAGGCTCGGTATGTAAAATCACCGAGTCGGACTAACGGTCACGACTACGGCTTCACCCACATTGCCTAATCCACTAGTGGAGTGGATTTCTAATGCAATATCATGTCGAGGATGGACACAATCGTCCCAGTGGCTCCTCTTGAACTATGGCAACCCAAACCCCTCTCATCTGAGAGATCCGATGTCTAAATGCTTGAAATAAAGCAAGAATAAAACGGATGTCATGCACACATCCTAAAGACTGAGAGGAGAAGTGTCGTTACCTTACGACTCCTCTTCCTAGCCATGGAGATCCTGCTTTGCACGGATGAAAATGTGCGCCTTCAAGTCTCTCCGTGGATATGGCCTCGGTTCGATGAACGGAGCCTCGGAGCTTCGTCAATGGCGGAGAAAGTCCTTCTTCCTCCTCCAAATCCTCTCTCCCAAACCCTAACTCCCAGTCAAAATGAGAAGAATGAGGGAAAACAACCTTTCAACCCTACTTAAGTCTCGTGGATGGAGTGTCCTGTGCCATATGATTACATCCCAAGAAGGATCAGACGACCTAAAGTCCGCTGTTATAAAACTGCTCCTGCATGCTACCACCGGGCGGTAGCTACCTACCGCGTCGCGATAACTTCCTGAGCCGTCGGTCAAAACAATGCAGCGCTACTGCCTGTGGTAGCAATACCCCGCGTAGTAGCTCACTCAATGCTTCAGTCTCAACGCAAGAAGGCTACCGCTAAGCGATAACTAACTAATGTCGCGTGCTAGCACTCGACGCACTCAACGCCGCCCACTTAACGCCTCCACTCAACGCCTGAAGGCTACCACTGAACGGTAATTAGGTAACATCGTGCACTACCACTCGACGCAGTCGACGCCTCCTAATCAACGCACCTAATGCCAGGCTACCGCAGGGCGATAGCGACCTACCGCCGCGCGGTAACGCCCACAGCCTCAAGTCCAGAAAACTGGGGTGTTACAACTCCTCCCCCTTAAAAGAATTTCGTCCTAGAAATTAAGCATGCATTTAAACAAGAAAGCATACCTGATGCAAAGAGATCCAGAAAGTCTTCCCGCATCACTTGTTCACGCTCCCAGGAGAATTTGTCTTCCATGTAGTTATCCCAGCGCACTTTTACGAGCTTTACCTCTTTATTCCACAACTGTCGAACTTTTGAACACTCTATGCCGACTGGATGGACTTTCGTCCTCAAGTACTCTTATACCGGCACCGTCACCGACTCGACCACAACACTTGTCTCCATCAAAGCTTTTCTTAAAACTGAAACATGGAAGACGTCGTGCACTCCAGTCTGATCCAGGAACAACGCCAACCGATAGGCTGCTTCTCTAATTCATTCCACGAATGCAAACGGCCCCAAAAACCTCGGACTCAACTTCTTGAGTCGGCGTATCCTTCATGCACTCATGAATTGTTCGCACCAACTCGCAAGCATCAACCACCACCTCTTTTCCTAAAAATTTGGTGTCTACCACCTCTATCCATGACATCAGTGTTCGACAGCTCCTCCCATACAAAGCCTCGTTTGGCGCAATCTTGATACTCGCCTGAAAACTATTATTGTGGGCATACTCCACCATGAAAAGGTGATCTTCCCACCTCTTACCAAAATCAAGGGTACATATTCTCAGCATATCCTCCATTGTACGATTCGTCCTTTCCGTTTGACTATCGGTTTGAGGACAAAACGTTGTACTAAATTTGAGCTTTGTGCCCAAGACTCTTCTGTATCAATCACCTGTCTTTAGACGTGAACCGTCCATCACATTCACTAACAATACTCTTTGGAATTCCGTGCAACTGCACAATATTGTGAGCGTACAGTTCTACCAGCTTTTCCACATTGTCCTCCTTCCGATTCGGGATGAAGTGAGCCACTTTGGTCAAGTGATCCACGATCACCCAAATCACATCGTTACCCTGCTGAGACCGAGGTAAGCCATACACAAAATCCATGGAGATGTCATCAAATTTTCACTCAGGGATAAGAAGAGGCTTCAGGAACCAGCTCGACTTCTAACACTCATCCTTCACTAAGACACAAGTTTGGCACCGTCTCACATACAAAGCTACATCTCGCTTCAATACATGCCACCGAAAGGATTTTTTTCATATCCAAGTATATCTTTGTACTTCCCGAATGAATGGAGTACTTCATGAAATGGACCTCAAACATTAACTCCTCACGGAGCTTGCTGAACTGCGATACACATACCCTTCCATCCTTCTTTAAGATCCCACCAACCATCTCCCAGGTATTACCCTCGCCTTTTTGAGCTTCCACCATAAATGGATGGAACTCTACATCTACATTGGTCGCTTCCCGAATACGATTAGACAAGTCATTCTGCAACTCTATCCAGTTCAACCGAGCCATACTAGACTCGCCTCTTGCTACACAATGGATGCCAAGAGACTCAAAATCCCGCACCAAATGCTCATCCTGAGCTTCAATCCAATTCCCTTGTTCAGAATATTTCCTACTCAAGGCATCAACCACCACGTTGGCCTTGCCCGACGTATACTGAATCGCCATGTCGTAGTCTCCAAGGAACTCGACCCACCTACGCTGCCGCATGTTCAAATCATTTTGATCTAGTAGATACTTTATGCTTTTGTGGTCCGTGAAGATCTCCACCTTCACACCGTACACATTGTGCCGCCATAACTTCAACGCAAAAATTATCGCCGCCAACTCCAAGTTATGGACAGGATAATTTCTCTCATGAGGTTTCAACTGTCTAGACCCAAAGGCTATCATATTGCCATGTTGCACTGACATGCAACCCAAATCGCAACCTGACGCGTCACTGAAAATCTGAAATCTTTCAGTCCCTTTAGGGAGACTTAGGATTGGAGCCGACATCAACCTTTCTTTCAAGATATCAAACACTTGATTGCACTCTTGAGTGCACACAAACTTCTGGTCCTTACGAGTCAGAGTAGTGAGGGGCAGAGCTATCTGCGAAAAGTTTTCCACAAATATTCTATAGTACCCGACTAGTCCAAGGAAACTCCTGACTTCCTCCACGGTGCTCAGAACTAGCCAATCCCTAATGGCCTCAACTTTTGTCGGATCCACCGTCACCCCATCACCACTAATCACATGAACCAAAAATATCACCCTCTCCAACCAGAACTCGTAGTTCGAGAACTTTGCATAAAGCTGGTTCTCTCTCAGAGTCTGCAAGATTATTCTCAAATGAGCCTCATGCTCCACATTTGATTTGGAGTATACCAAAATACCGTCGATGAAGACCACCACAAAGGAGTCTAAGTACTCCTGAAACACTCGGTTCATCAAATACATGAATACCATTAGCACGTTCGTCAACCCGAACGACATCACCGAGAGCTCGAAGTTGCCATACCTCGTACCAAAAGCTGTCTTGGGTATGTCCTCATCTCGAATCCATAACTGATAGTACCCTGACTTCAAGTCCAACTTAGAGTACACCAATGATCCCATAAACTGGTCGAACAGGTCATCTATCTGTGGAATCAGATACTTATTCTTGACGATCAGTTTATTCAGTTCACGGTAGTCTATGCACAGCCGCATACTGTAATCTTTCTTCTTCACAAACAACACTGGTGTGCTCCATGATGATGAGTTGGGTCTGATATACCCCTGCTCCAATAGTTCCTGCAACTATACTTTAAGCTCAATCAACTCCTTCGGTGTCATCCTAAAAGGAGGACATGACACCAGTCTAGCTTCTGGCACTAACTCAATTGAGAAATCGATCTCCCGTTAAGGAGGTGCTCCAGGAAGCTCCTCAGGAAACACATCCTCGAATTCTACTACTACCAGCACTTCTCCAATTGATAGATTGGAAAGTTGAACTTCTAACAGTACTACAATAGCTACTCCTCCCTGGTTAACTGCCCACACCAATTGCATGACCGAAATCAGGGAGCATGGCACTCCAATGAAGCCCTCAAACTTGACTTCTGCCTTTCCTTCACTCCTCATGGTAACCACCTTTGACAAACAATCAATGCTAGCCCGCTATTCTGCAAGCCAGTCCATATCCAAGATCACATCGAACTCGGCCAGTGGTAGGACCGCTGCTACCAACAGGAAGTCAACTCAGTCTAAAATCCAACCAATGCGTCCTTTCGTCCCGGTGGTCATGAAAGATCCATTGGGTTGTGCACCCTAAGCTCTGCGCTCGCCAAAAAAGGCTCTACTCCAATTCTCCGGATAAAGCTTTCTGCAAGAAAAGAGTGCGATGCTTCCGTGTTGAACAATACCCTAACGGGTTACCCAAAAACTAACACAAAGCCTAATACACAGGCAACACAAATAAAAGTCTCAAAAGTCTAAAGCCAACAAACAAACTTAAACTTTTCCATACCTGTCACCACATCGAGTTGCTGAATTGCTTCCTGTTGCCCAAGGTTGTAAGCTCTTGGCTGCACGGACTGGAAATGTGAAGCGCTCAACTCCGCCATTTTCCCTTTTTCCGCGACGTTGGGGCTGGAACGCACTGACTGCTCCTACCTTGGCTCTTGTTCACCACCACCCTCGGTACAAAATCGAGCTATGTGGCCTGACTTGCCACACGTGTAGCACGTTGGTGGTCCCTTGAAGCGAGATCCCCCTGACGTTACACTGCTCTTCTCCCATGACCTAAAGGGATGAGGCTTCTTCTTTCACTTACTCCCTTCAGACTTCCCTTGAGATTGAGAAGGCTTTCCCTCTCCTTGCTTCACTGCAAGTCCCTTGCGACATTGGGTTCACTCCAAGTCACTTTCCAACATCCTGTTGGCCTCAACCAACTCATTGAAGCCTGCATTCTTCATAGTTATAAGGGGTTGCCTCAAATTCTCTCTCAACCCATGGTAGAAGAGGTTGTCTCTTTCCTCATCATCAGTCATGGTCGTTCACGCATAATGACCCAAACGAGTAAATTCCTAAACATACTCATCCACCGTCTTGTCACGCAAGACCAAACACATAAATTGCATCTGAAGGGCTAACCTCGTCGACGAAGGGATATACTTCTTCAAGAAGGCATTCCGGAACTCTTCCATGGACAGGGTGCGTCCAGGAAACTGGCGTCTGCTATGGCTCATCCACTACAGCTTGACATCACCTTCTAACATGAAGGTCGCGAATTGAGATTGCTTCTCTTCTGGCATCTCTGCCTCCCTCAGAAGTTCCAGAATCCTTGCCTTCTAGTCCCCCGCATAAGTCGGTATGCCGACTCCCTTGAACGTTGGAGGATAGAAACTCAAAAAGTACTTCATCTGTCGGTCTCCTTGCCCAACAACCACTCTCTCAGCAAACGACTCTGCCTGCCTAGCTCCTCCGCCTGGTATGACTGGTGTCGCATTTGGAGTAACGTGAGTCATTACTTGTGCAACAGGGGTCACAACTTGTGCTGCCACTGCAGCTTGGGCTGCTACCATTGCCTCTGCAAGCATGTGACAAAAATCAGTCGGGGTTACACCCATGCCCATTGGACCCGGAGCAGTAGCACTGCTCGCCGAAGGCTCCTCTTGCGGCCTCGATGTCCCCGCATTGTCGCTTGTACCCTTAGAAAAGGCATGGTAAAACAAGAATTAGCTTCTATTCGCAAAACTTAGACACTAGGACACTCATGGTCCTGCGATACTCCTATGTGAATAACTTTTTTACACGATCCGATTATGCTAAATCGACCACTAAACCTTACCATGGACACTAACCTGACTCTGATACCAAATTGCAACACCTCTCCGGTAATGACAATATAATATGGGTCGTGATGGGGCCTCACAACACATAAACATCACAGCTTTAACATTAAAAAATGATATAAAAGAGCAACACATCTCAAAACTCAAAACACAAACAACGAAAAACCCACAAACACTAGAAGTTTTCCATTATCACAGGAGCATCAAAATGGCCTTAAGGTCTTACAACAATGAGTCCAAAAACTGAATTAACAACAATCAAAGCAACGTGCTTTAGCACTCCTCGGCTACCTCGGCATGCAAGCCGGATTGCAGTTCATCGAACAGAAAATTCAACAAAACAAAAGTAAATAAAAGAGAATCCACTTCATGAGGCTTAGGCCTTTTTTGCTGGCGAGCTTGCTCCTGCTTGCAATCCTTGCCCTGTAAAAATTTGTTGTAACGTGGGTCATCAAAGGCTAACCTCAACTGTGTAACCAACACATCTCCTCCCGGCCATTCCTAGCGGACCCCGGAGCACTCCATCACCATGCAGGTCAGCACTTCGTATACAAATGTATATATATATAGAGTAAAAAAACAGGTTGGGATGTCACAAACATCAAACATATTTCTAGGATGAACATTAAATAAAAGAGGGCCTACAGTGTAGCATGTATGCAAAGCTGGGTTTCACCCAAGGTACCATATAGAACATGAAACTAACATAACATCACGCATCATCACATCACATCACACAGGTACTTCCATTTTCCCCTAGCGAAATTCAAGCCACCACAAGTAACTCTTGCCTAGGCCCCACCCACTTATGGGTCTCAAAACCCGGGTTTGCCTGCAAGCTCTGAATTCTCACGTCAGGATTCCGTCACACAAACAAACCGATGCTAAGAACTCTTGCTTGACCCCATCCGCTTGTGGGCTTCATCGCCAGTGCTTGTCAAAAGCTTGATATTCTCGTCAGTTTCACAGAATGAGACTTGTCTGGTCGGGACACTCTCTACACATAACTTGCATGTCACGGGCTAGCCAGCCGACCATAGAGACAAACCATGCCTTCGCACATCAATCAAGAAACATAGCCTTTCTCTCCCTAATCCACCATTCGTTCTCACATGAAAATAACAGGGGACAAACATCACAAACGGCTTCTTAACGCAAATGGACTTCTAGCAAAATCCTTAAGGCTCGTTATGCAACATCACCGAGTCGGACTAACGGTCGCAACCACGGCTTCGCCCACAATGCCTAATCCACCGGCGGAGCGGTTTTCTAATGCAATATCATACCGGGGACAAACACAATTGACCCGGTGGCTCCTTTGGAACCATGACAACCTGAACCCCTCACATTTGAGAGATCCGGTGCCTAAATGCTTGAAAGAAAGCAAGAATAAAACGGATCCCATGCGCGCATCCTAAAGACCAAGAGGAGAAGTGTCGTTACCTTATGACTCCTTTTCCTAGCCATGGAGATCTTGTTTTCCACGGTTGAAAATGTGCGCCTTCAAGTGCTCTGCATGGATCTGGCCTCGGTTCGATGACCGGATCCTCAAAGCATCGTCAATGGCGGAGAAAGTCCTTCCTCCTCCAAATCCTCTCTCCCAAACCCTAAATCCCACTCAAAATGAGAAGAATGATGGAAAACAACCTTTCAGGCCTACTTAAGTCTCTTGGACGGAGTGTCCTAGGCCATAGGATTACATCCCAAAAAGGATCGGACGGCCTAAACTCAGCCATTATGAAACTGCTCCAGAATCCTACCGTCAGGCGGTAGCCACCTACCACACTGCGATAACTTCCCGAGTCGTCAGTAAAAAAACATGCAGTGCTACAACCTGCAGTAGCAATACCGATGCATGGTAGCTCACTCAATGCTTCAGTCTCAATGCAAGAAGGCTACCGCCAAGCAGTAACTAGACAACATCGCGCGCTAGCACTCGACGCACTCAATGCCTGCCACTCAACACCTCCACTCAATGCCTAAAGGCTACCGCCGAGCAGTAATTAGGTAACATCGCACACTACCACTCGACACACTCGACGCCTCCTACTCAACGCACTCAACGCCGTGCTACTGCATGACGATAATGACCTACCGCCATGCGGTAATGTCCAGAGCCTCAAGTCCAGAAAACTAGGGTGTTACACAAGTTACTTTAGTTATCGTAAGAGAGATACATTAGGAAGGTGATGCAGAGATTCCATCTGGATCAGGCGAAGAAGGTGAGCACACCGCTTGCAGATCACTTCAGACTTACAACGGAACAATGCCCAAGCACACCTAAGGAGAAAAAGGAGATGCAGATGGTCTCTATGCTTCTGTAGTTGGAAGTCCTATGTATGCGATGGTGTGCACCGGCCTTGGTATAACACACATTGTTGGGACTGTTAGTAGATTTTTCTTCAATCCCGGAAGAGAACATTAGAGCGCTGTGAAATGGATTCTAAGGTACCTACATGAGACATCAAACTTGACATTAAAGTTCGGAGCTAGTGAACCAGAGCTACTGAGCTATAATAATGCTGATATGACTGGAGATTTCGACTCTAGATGATCGACTTCTGGGTACCAGATCCTGTTTGCAGGGGGAGCTGTGTCGTGGCAGTCTTGACTACAAAAGTGCGTCACAATGTCTACTACAAAAGCAAAGTTTATTGTAGTCAGTGAGAGAGAAAAAGAGCTTTTTTTGATGAAGCATTTCATTAAGGAGTTGAGTTTCACTCAGGAGCGCTACACACTTCAATACGACAGTCAGAGTGCAATTCATTTGGGGAAGAACCCCACTTTCCACTCGAGGTACAAGCATATTGATACACGACATCATTGGATACACAATATTTTAGAGCAGAGAGAGCTGAATTTGCAGAAGGTGTACACATATGATAATGGAGCAGATATGCTTACGATGATCGTGTCGAGAGCAAAGTTCGAGCACTGCATGAGGATTGTCGGCATAACGGTTCCCTCCACATAAAGGTAAAATGGGATAAAAGATTTCAGATACAGTTATCATTCTTTATGAAAAAAAAACTGTTGAGTTTGAGTCTCATTAACTCGAATTTGGTGTTGCTGACCGAATGTGGAGACATGTTGATGGAAGATTTGACGAGAGGCGAATTGGAGACTTGGGGAAAGATTATCAGAATGACAAGTTTTCTTCACTTAGTCGAAAAATGGGAGATTTGTTAAGATAAGTTTCTCTTAAGTGTGAAAATGCTAGCCAACTTTGATCATGCTTTTCAAGCACATGTTTCATGACAAAAGTGAAAAAAAGTAGCCACCTTTGACTTTTAAACCAACATGTTTTTTTGATAAAAAGAAACTTCATTCACATGTCATCTATCACCTCTACCTCCTTAGTTTTGACCTTATAAATATGCATGAATGCGGAGGAGTAAGACATCTACTTTTCTCCAAACTCACGCATTGACAGATTTCTAGAGAGACTTTTATGACAATCATCTTAATTTGAGAGAGCTTTCATACAGCGTGTAACATCCCTTAAACAACTAGACCCCTAGGATTTTGTTTTGTCATGACTAGGTCATGACAAAACCACCAGAAGCTCAAAGGACCATGTGAACAAGGCCAAGGTGAAAATCACCTTGGTCTGCCTATAACTCAGCCTCAACATTTAGACCTAAGGTCTGACCTTAGGGCTACACCTTGATCTCAGGACCCTACCGCAACACCACAAACACCTTGGAAAGTCCATATGGTCACTAAGGACCCAGTGTGGGCAGTCAAAGTGGTTAAGTTGACCTAAATCAACCCTAACCCTAAATGTGTCAAACTAGCCTACTTAGGGTCAATTGACCTTCCCCTAGCCAAGTGGACCAAACCACTGCCCTCCTAACCATAAAGTGAGGCCAATGGGTCACCAAGGACCATTGGGGTCAACCCAAGAGTCTATGTTGACCATAGTCAACTCTAGCCCTAATTTGGTCAAAGTACCCTTCCTAAGAGTAGGTGACCTCCAAAGTGCCAAGAAAACCCTACCCAACCCTTCCTAGATCTTAGGGGAGGTCAATGGGTCACCAAGGACCCATTGAGGTCAACCAAAGAGGCTAAGTTGACCCAAGTCAACCATAGCTTCAAAAAGGGTCAAAGTGCCCTAACTAAGGGTCAAGTGACCCCCAAGATGCCCAACCAACCCTACGAAAGTCTTCCTAAACCTTAAGGGAGTCAAATGGGTCACCAAGGACCCATTGGGGTCAACCCAAATGGTCATGTTGACAAAGGTCAACTCTATTTTAGTGTTAGGTCAAATTAGCCTAAATGGGCTAACCCAAGCTCAAACCCATTTCCCCCACTTGGGCTAACCTCATTCTTATTATTAATATGAGTTAGTGGGCTGCCACTAGGATGGAGGAGACATCAAAATTCGGCCATGGTGAATAGGAGAGAGAAAGCTCCATTTTTCTCTTTAATGGAGGAGAGAGAAAGTGAGAAAAGGAGGCCATTCATGGCCAAGGGAGAGCAAGGGCCTCTCCAATTGATTCCAAAGGCTGAATGCATTCCCCCTCATCAGTTTTGAGGTAGCCATGGCTAGCCACCCAAGGTGGCTGAAATTAATTTCTCCCATAAGGAAGAGAGAGAAAGAGGGGAGAGAAAGCCATTAATGGCCATAGGAGATCAAGAGCCCATCCCCTCACCTCCATTTGCTGGATTCATCTTCCCTGGATAATTAAGAGGATACTAACAGCCATAATCAGCCCTTAATGGCCGAGTTCAGTGAACCCAAAGGTGGCCGAATTTTTCACCTTCATGGCCAATAATGGCCATTGGTGCTACACCCTTCCTCTCCCCCATTTAGCCCTTTTAAAAGCATCCCTGTACTCATAGGAGGAGTTTCCACAATCCCACCGAAGGAGTCAAGCCATTTGGTAGTGCTGTTGTAGAACACCCGAAGCTCCAAAATCTGGCCATGGCGCACCACCACCAAACCCGTTGACAAGCACGGTTGAAGGTCCTCCTCTACTCCTTCTATGGATAGATATAAGGAATCTTTTAGGATGAAAATCGGGCTCAAATGAGCCAGATCATGTGATGATTTTTCCATGGTTTTTCTGAAAAAAAATGGAGTATGGGGTTCACCAGAAACCACCCCTTCGGCGGTCGTGCCGCCGCCTGGCGATAGCCCCCACCTCAACGAAGGTGGTGGCGGTGGTGGCCGGCCAGGGAGGTGGCCGTGTGGCCGGGAAATGCTCTTGGAATAGGCTCTAGGTTCGGCAAATCATGGCCCTTGGCTGGAGGAAGAAGATGACCAGGAGCCAGTGGATATGTTTTAAGATTCGTGCTGATCTGGATTTATTTAATTCCTGTTCTATCAATTTCTAACTGTTTGCTGGGCTGTTTTCAATTAAATATTAAAAATACTTAGGCCCCCTACAGGAAAAATGACCAACATGAATACTGTAGCCCTTGAAGTCTAGCTTAATTTAGAATTGGTTTGAACCAATTTGGGTAAGTGGTTTGACCACAGCACCCGTTTTGGTGAGGACTATACCTAGGCTAGACCAGATACTATTGTGAGTGCCCACATCAATCCAGCAATCCAAATGACTTGAAACTTTGGATGGAGGTCATTCTTACCTATTCCTAGAACATATAAAAAATTAGGAATTTTTGGAAAACATTTTCTTAAAATTTTTGTAGAAATTTAATATATAATGTAGGAATTATTTAAAAGGTCTAATGACCCCAAAACCCTCCCAAATTTTGGTGATTGGTCATTGGGGTCTTCAGAGGGCTCTGGTTAATATTGCATATCATTTGGAGATGGTTTGAGTTGAAATCATGCAAACCCTAGCCTTGCCCTAATAAGGCTATTTAGGTCAAATAGTGCACTTTGGGTTTTGAGTGACCAAATCACCTCAACAGAGGTTGAAATGGGGTACACTAACTTGGAATGGCTTGTAACTCTTTACTATGGAAGATGAGGTGGATTGGGGTGAGTTTGCCCTAGAACCCAAGACCAAACCCTAAGAATGGTCTTTGGTGCCTTGTGAAGGGCATGTGATCAAAAGACCTTGTGTGAACTTGAGACTTGGTAGAGTGAGAACTAGAGTAGCTAAAACCACCTGGTAAAATTCTTAAGGAATTTGGGAATGGGTAGACCCCTCTAAACCCTAACCCTAGTTTAGGGCACAAAAATTGTAGAGATAGAATAGGTTACTAAAACTTACTGAACAGTAATGAAACTTGGGTAGAGTAGTCTTAGAGTCAGTAGAAGCCTCTGGAAATTATTGTAGGGTGTTGGGAAGATATTAACTTATACTTGTAGTTAAAATCTTTAAGTTGCCCCTAAGGATAATTGTGATAAAATCATGGTTAAACTAGCTTAAAATGTTATGAAGCTTGGTCAGTGAGGATTTATGATCATAAAATAGCCATGGTAAATTTTGTGTAATTTTTGGATAATAGTTTAAGGTACTTCTCTATTTAATTCCATTTATTGTATTTATATAGAATTAATTAATTAGGAGCTTAAATCTTGCTAAAGAGTTGAGAAACTTTGGATTTTATGTTCAATAGTCATATTATGTTTATAATATATTTTGTGGAGCATTTACTTGTCTGGTGTTGGTACATCATGTTCAAACTTGGAGTTTTGGATTACTAGAATAATTAAATAAATTACCAGATAAATTAGAAAAATTATGAAATTCTAGATTTAGGCTAAACAAGGTCATGTCAGCCCTCCATTAATTATTATAGAGTTACTGGATGAATATTTTAGGTACCTCTCATTTCACACGTCATATAGCATAGGTTGGTCTGCATTTAGTAAAACTGCAAAATTTAATTTGGAATATGAATCGAGGCACTTGAGTTGGGGTTAGATGTTTGTTGGTTTGGATAATTAAAAATGAGTTCACCATTGGAAGATAGGATGAGTAGAGTGTTGGTTTGGCTAGTGTTAGGTGATGCTCGGGATCGACGAAAGATCGTCTTTCCCGTGAGGAGGAAGTGTCAAATAATCTAGGGTTAGATACGGTACAACAAGTAAGGGTTTGGGAAATATGATAGCAACCAATAATAATAAGTGCCTTGCGAAATAGAGCTTTGGGCGTAATCTCATCGTAGTTCCTAGTGCCTTCGAGAGCCCTTCACGGGGAATACCTTGGGCAGTCCTGGGCTAACCTAAACAGTAAGAATAAAACACTTCAAGAACAACTAGTATAACTAGGGTTACACATTCACACACCCCGTAGGCTCGGGAGGTTGATTAGGTTGTTTTGATTGCCATTCAGACGGTTTGTTTGGAAGGTATATGCACGGACGGATAGTCCGGGGAGCCAGCGACTCAAAAGGTTTTGGATACAAATTAAGGTGGTGGGTCTTCGGTATCGGACGGTCGTTCATGTTGAATTCTGTGAAGTGAAAGTGGGTGAATGGAAGGCTTGGGAAACCTATCCGCGCGGACTACGCGGACTGGGTTGGCGGACTGCTAGGTCGGCAGGGATGTTGCAGGCGGTTTGCTCTGTGGCGGCCTGGGCGGTCTGTTCGCGCGGACTACGCGGACAGCAGCGGCGGTCTGACAGGCCAGTGTATGCTCAGCAGGCGGTTTACTCCCAGGAAGTAACCGGGCGGATAAGAATGTTATCCGCGGAGTCCGGCTTGAAGCGGACTGAAGAACTGGAGCTCGACAGACCGGTTTGGCAGTTGCCTTGGTCTTGCTCTAGTGAAGCGGCAAGTAGAAGTCGCGGAGACCGCCGGTCAGCGCGGACAGAAACTGGAGGTCGCCCGGTATGGCGGGCTAGATCCAGTGTCCGCCTGTAAGTGCGGACTGGCCCTTGCGGCCAGCGGACTGGACTTGGTGGGAATTGAACCAAGTCCAGGATGGCTCAGTCCGGGGAAGATCGCGCAGTGGAGCGCGGGCTGATTTCTCAGTCCGCCAAGCTTAGTAGAAGTGTTGTTGCCTTGTGTGCTAGCTTGGGGATATGCGGACTGGAGAATTGCTTGTGCAGGAGCGTGCGGACTGGAGCCAGAGTCCGCTGAGTCCGGTTGAGCCTTGTGATGAGGTTATGGACTCAGGGAAGCGGACTGGAGTTCGCTGTGTACGCGGACTGGATCGGCGTGTCCGCTGAGTCCGGCAATGCCTTAGTGATTAGGCAATGGATTTGGGATATGCGGACGGAAGCCGGGTGTCCGCTGAGTCCGGCAGGTGCCTTGATGGCGAGGCTGCGGGCTCGGGTTTTGCGGGCTGATGCCTTGTCCGCAGAATGACGGACACGGCTGTTGTGAGTCCGCGCGGCTTGGGTTGCGGTCTGGCGACCTGACGGACTGAGCGGACTCCACAGCAGTAGGTCGGCGGCTTGTTGATTGAGTCCGCGCGGCTTGTTTTTTGTTCTTGTCTTTGTAACTGTCTCTGCTCTCCCGGTGTTGGGTTTTGGTGAAGCATGTCTCGCCATGTATGTCTCGCCTTGTAAAGAAGGTTGCTCTTGATCAATAAAGAAGCTTGTGCTGCATGTGTTGCTGGTTGTTACTGCTTTGTTGAGATAACCCCTGCTAACTCCACGATCCGGGAAAACTTTCAACATATAAGTGGGCGTATTCTCCTTCGGTTTGTTGAGTTTTCAGCAGGGTATCCAAGGGGGCGTCTGCGGTTTATTGAATTTTAACATGGTATCAGAGCGAGGTTGTTGGAGTGGTCAAGCAGTGCTCAATGGAAGTAGTTGCTCTTCTGAAGAGGAAACCAGTGGTAGAACCATGGCAGTGGAGGATGCAAGTTGTCTTGGTATTGATCTTCTTACAGAGGCGAACTGTGAACGGTGGAAGTCCTGTATGAAGAGCTTTCTTCTTGGCGAGGACCTTTGGGAGGTTGTATGCGGAGCAGGAAGACAAGAGGATACTGCTGGCAATGCTGAGGCGATGAGAGCTTGGAAGGAGGCAAATGCGAAAGCGGAGTCTATTCTCAAGCAGGTGATCTCATCGGAGCTCTTGGACCACATCAGTGGATGTCGGTCAGCTGCGGAGGTTTGGACTTCCCTTGATGGGTTGTTCAGGAAGAAGGTGAAGGTTGTTGCGGATGATGGTCCCTCTACTTCATATCAGGAAGAAAGGAGTGTTTCTCCTAGGCGTGATAGGAAGAGGAAGGAAGGACCACGGTGCTATAAATGCAAGCAGCAAGGTCATCTTCGGAAGGAGTGCAAGGTTACCTTGCTCTCGGCGAACGTTGCTCAGGTAGGGAGGAAGGAGAAGAACGTAGTTGGGACTTCAACTAGTTCTGAAGCTGATCGGCTGGATGCCAATGATAGTGCAGCTATCTGGCATGAAAGACTGGGGCATGTAGGGATGGACAAGCTGAAAGCAATGGCGGAAAGAAGACTCGTAAGAGGCTTGCCTAGATTGTCATCCTATGGCAATGGTCGGGGGTGTGCGGGATGTCAGGAAAGTGGAGCCTATCGCTTCATGGTCTACAAAGCACAATCCAGGAGTAAAGCACCATTGGCGGTTGTCCATTGTGCTCTGGTGGGACCGACCGTCACGGCTAGTCTTGGAGGCAACAGGTTCATGCTGATATTGGTTGATGACTATTCTGGGTATACTTGGGTATACTTTATGAAGAAGAAGTCCAACATGGTACGCTTGTTTGTGGAGTTCAAGAAGCTTGTCGAAGGCCAGCTTGGCCGGAGGATCAAGGTGTTGAGGACAAGTTTCGGTGGTGAGTTTGCCTCAACCGAGTTCTCACGCTTTTGCAGGAAGCAAGGGATCCGGATGGAGCTTTCTTGTGGACATACTTCACAACAGGGTAGTATTGCAGCTCGGATGATCCGTTGGTTAACGGAGACCTGCAAGTGTTGGCTTCGGAGTAAAGGCGTTCCGAAGGCTCTTTGGGCGGAGGGAATAGCCTGTGCTACTCATGTCATCAACCGGATGCCTCTTAGTCCGATCATAATGAAGACTCCTTATGAGCTAATGTTCGGAGTGAAGCCCTCAGTGAAGCACCTTCGGGTGTTTGGATCTACCTGCTATATACACTCTCTGGGTGCTCTCAAAACAAAGCTAGTCTTTGTAGGGTATGATGAGCAGAGAAGAAGATGGAGGTGTATGGATCCTGCGACGAAGAAACTCATAGTGTCGAGAGACATTATTTTTGATGAGTTGACGCCGTATTGGGGTAGCTCTTATGTGGAGCTAGAGTTAAGCAGGTCAGATGGTGGGCTGAAGGAGGCTGCTGCTAAGGAAGTGGAGTTGCCTGAGTCACCAGGTGCTCTAGGTTGTTCTAGCTCCGGGGCAAAGGCGTCAGAGTCGGGAAGAAGGGGGAGCGATGCTCCAGGACCTTCTGGCTCAAAGGCGGAGGCTTCCTGTTCAGGAAGCAAGGGGAGCGATGTTCCAGGCTGTTCATGTTCAAGAGGGGAGTCTTCTGGTTCAGGTAGCAGGGGGAGCGTTGCTCCAGGTGCTCTTGGTTCCAGTAAGGAGGCGTCTTGTTCAGGGAACAAAGGGAGCATTGTTCCGGGTTTGCCCGGGAACGGAGCTGGTTCAAAAGCAGCGGAGGTGGTTAGCCATGATCAGGTTCTTCGGAGATCGAAGAGGATCAGTAAGCCACCAGCTCGATATAGCGAAGGGAACACGGCGGACTTAGTCCCGTGTTTCCTTGTTAGCCCTCAGGTCGAGCAAGGGACTTCTGGCTGTGATGACCCCACTAGAATCAAGGAGGTGGTTGACACCAAGTCTGATGAGGTGACTTCTCTCAGAGGCAACGAGGCTTGGGCCTCTGAGTCCAAGGAAGTTGGTGATACTCCTATGATGCATGAGTGGAGGTTGAAGCTGAAGAAGGCAGAGGGAAGCATGGCTCCTTTTGGGAGATGCTGGAGGGCTCCCTCATGGTCCATGATATGCGGGGCGAGGACTATGTCTTGGACATCTCTTCGTAGATGCTATCGGAAGGACCAGGTGCAAGGTTACGGGAGCTGCTGGAGTTATTCACCACTTCTCACTTCAAGGGGGAGTGTTGAATTCTGTGAAGTGAAAGTGGGTGAATGGAAGGCTTGGGAAACCTATCCGCGCGGACTACGCGGACTGGGTTGGCGGACTGCTAGGTCGGCAGGGATGTTGCAGGCGGTTTGCTCTGTGGCGGCCTGGGCGGTCTGTTCGCGCGGACTACGCGGACAGCAGCGGCGGTCTGACAGGCCAGTGTATGCTCAGCAGGCGGTTTACTCCCAGGAAGTAACCGGGCGGATAGGAATGTTATCCGCGGAGTCCGGCTTGAAGCGGACTGAAGAACTGGAGCTCGACAGACCGGTTTGGCAGTTGCCTTGGTCTTGCTCTAGTGAAGCGGCAAGTAGAAGTCACGGAGACCGCCGGTCAGCGCGGACAGAAACTGGAGGTCGCCCGGTATGGCGGGCTAGATCCAGTGTCCGCCTGTAAGTGCGGACTGGCCCTTGCGGCCAGCGGACTGGACTTGGTGGGAATTGAACCAAGTCCAGGATGGCTCAGTCCGGGGAAGATCGCGCAGTGGAGCGCGGGCTGATTTCTCAGTCCGCCAAGCTTAGTAGAAGTGCTGTTGCCTTGTGTGCTAGCTTGGGGATATGCGGACTGGAGAATTGCTTGTGCATGAGCGTGCGGACTAGAGCCAGAGTCCGCTGAGTCCGGTTGAGCCTTGTGATGAGGTTATGGACTCAGGGAAGCGGACTGGAGTTCGCTGTGTACGCGGACTGGATCGGCGTGTCCGCTGAGTCCGACAATGCCTTGGTGATTAGGCAATGGACTTGGGATATGCGGACGGAAGCCGGGTGTCCGCTGAGTCCGGCAGGTGCCTTGATGGCGAGGCTGCAGGCTCGGGTTTTGCGGGCTGATGCCTTGTCCGCAGAATGGCGGACACGGCTGTTGTGAGTCCGCGCGGCTTGGGTTGCGGTCTGGCGACCTGGCGGACTGAGCGAACTCCACAGCAGTAGGTCGGCGACTTGTTGATTGAGTCCGCGCGGCTTGTTTTTTGTTCTTGTCTTTGTAACTGTCTCTGCTCTCCCGGTGTTGGGTTTTGGTGAAGCATGTCTCGCCATGTATGTCTCGCCTTGTAAAGAAGGTTGCTCTTGATCAATAAAGAAGCTTGTGCTGCATGTGTTGCTGGTTGTTACTGCTTTGTTGAGATAACCCCTGCTAACTCCACGATCCGGGAAAACTTTCAACATATAAGTGGGCATATTCTCCTTCGGTTTGTTGAGTTTTCAGCAGGGTATCCAAGGGGGCGTCTGCGGTTTGTTGAATTTTAACAGTTCACACCGACGTCGATACGTTGACTCGGCAGTGTGGGACACTTAGCCAAAGAAAGTCTGGTGGATATGACCAGCATTAGTACGCGGATACTCTAGGTTGTGTTCTTCTAGGGGCGTACGGGAGGGCTAGGCCTGGTAGTGTGGATACCCGCCTAGGAGTGGGGGGCCCGACCCACTGTCTTCGTTTGCCACTATGGAGGTTCCTGGGAGTGAAGCTAGCTGCCCAAATAAGGGGAACTAAAGGTCTGTGCGCATAGAGTCGTGTGCGTGGATTGCACTTGCATGAA
The DNA here is from genome assembly GCA_039583875.1 of Platanthera guangdongensis. Taxonomy (NCBI): domain Eukaryota; kingdom Viridiplantae; phylum Streptophyta; class Magnoliopsida; order Asparagales; family Orchidaceae; genus Platanthera; species Platanthera guangdongensis. Next base: position 126,303,873 of record CM077160.1, on the reverse strand, counting down.
TCATGACATAGCATATCACTACACTCATACATGCATACAACTGACACCCCGACATATAAATTGGTATGAGACTTTTTATACGATGAGAGCCTTGCATAAGACCCCTTAACTTATATGTTTGTATGAGCATTCGTATAAGTTAAGGCTACTTACTTTCTACCAATGTCTTTCTTACATATGCTGCTTACTCTACTTGCTTACCTTACTGCATAATATTATAGAACTGCTAGACTAGTTCCACTGTCACCTGCCACTTTGTACTCTCCACCTTTGTAGCTTCTCTTTCCTCCTCCCCACTCGGTGTCTGCGAGCCATGGGGGGAGGGGTAGGGGATGATAGGCTTATTCTTTATGACTAATGGTTTTCGGACCACAACATTACAGGTGCTCCGGATGGGAGACAGGGACCAGAAACACAGGGACCAGCACCAGCGGAGTACGGTGCGCATGGAGGTGGGCCAGTCTAGTACCGGAGCACGAGCAACCAGCTCTGTGAGTGATAGTCTTTATATAGCTTCCGCGAGGATCTGATGTACCGGGCTCCGTTTATATTTCCATTTTATTACTTTGTAGTACACTCTGTTTTCTATTTATGGACTGCTTGTGATTTCTCTTATTACTTGTGATGTTTGTGGACCGAATTATAACACTGTTTATGATTGCTGCTCTCTCTGTGATGATCGAAAAGGCCGGCAGAATTGGCATTTTGTAGTGGCGGCTTTCCCGAGAGTCGGGGCCACCGCAAAACAGTGTTTCTGGGCATAAGACCCCGGGGTTTAAAAAGAAAAAAAGGGGTCTTACAAGTGGTATCAGAGCAAAACTTGATCGAAAAAAGAAGTAGTCCACAATAACCTTAGGCCACCCCCGCGCGAGCTTAGTTTGCAGACAAACTAGCAGCGGAAGCAGTGGTGAGCTCCTAAGGGAAATCACATGTAAAAGTCCATTTTCTCCTCCTTTTATTCCATTGGTACGCTATCTAACTGTTGGAATTTTTCCTTGTAGCCTGCGACGAACCCTACTCCACAGCAAGGGACACCTCAGGCTCCGAATATAGTTCCACCTCCGCTGGCTCTAGTTCTATTTCAGTAGACGAAGATGGGGGAAAACTTTGATGGCCATCCTGGAGGCCTTTAGGGCCCAGCAGGCCCCGACTCCACAGCCAAATCCCGGGGCCAACTAGATGAGTGCCTTCCGGGCACTTTCCCCTCCATCCTACCAGGGGACGGAGTCGGCAGTTCGCACGGAGGAATGGTTAGATACCATTTACGAGATGCTTGCGGGGATCCGATGCCCCACTGAGGAGGCAGTTGCTTTGGCAGTCTCCTGCTTGGAGTCATACGGGAAGAGGTTGTGGAAGTCACAACTGGACACCACCTTTGCGAATATGGTTTGCACAGATATCTCTTGGGGAGAGTTCAAAGCAGCACTTCTGGGACATTTTGTACCTCAGTAGGTGAGGGACGAGCTAGAGGATAGGTTCCTGCGGTTGAAGCAGGGCAACAGGACAGTGCTGGAGTATTACTAGGAGTTTACTCACTTATCCCGTTATGCGGACTCTTACCAGTTGGCCGATGCTGGTTACGCCAGGAGGTTCTACAAGGGGCTGCACAACGACATGAGACAGGCCCTCCTCTTCGTCTCTGAGGGAAGCTTGGCCAGGATTCTGGAAATGGCTAAGAAAAGGGAGGCAGATCAGCATACGGTCAAGAGCCGGAAGAGGTCGGCTGACGTTGTAGTGATTGGAGGACGTAGAGACCGTCCTCGAGGCCAGGTCATCGGGGAAAGAGGGGACATGGATCAACCCCGTCAGGAGATTGGACCGGAGCAGAGGAATCAGGGCGTTTTGGCCCCCCAGCCCTTATAGATGCTGGAGATACCAAGGATAGCAGATCAGGCATCAGTGTTCTTCCATTGCAATCAGCCGGGGCATTTCAAGAGAAATTGTCCCATGAGGCGAGCGCCCCCACCAGCACTTCAGGGTGCCCCACCTCCTCAGCAGTTTGGGGGCCGAGGGCACGATCGAGGACGGGGATATCAGGGCAGGGGCCACAGGCCAGAGAGAGCAGATGTACGCACTAGATCTGGCTCAACCCTGGAACCCGGAGCAGGTTATAGCAGGTATGCCAGTACATTCAATTTCTTTCTTTCATAAGAACTAGTTCTCACAGACGCAAACTAGTTAGAAATTAAGAAAAGAAAAACTACAACTAGAACACTAAGACACTTAATTACCTCAGGCGTGGTTTTCATCAGCGGCAAGCCCGCTCACACACTCTTCGACACTGGGGCTTCACACTCGTTTGTGTCAGACGATTTCGTGAAAGGGATGGAAGACATGGAGCAATTCATAGGAAGGATGATGAGGGTGCGTCTACCCGATGGATCAGAGCTCATGACCTCTTCTCATTGCAAAATGGAGGCAGAGATCGGCGGGAAGGCGTTTGAGGCACCAGCGACAATCCTGAGGATGCCGGACTATGATCTCATACTGGGCATGGCGTGGTTACACTGGAACCATGCCCAGATTGACTGCTTGGCGAAGAGGATCACCGTGAGGCACGGGGACTCCTCTATTGTTATTGAAGGTATTACACCAGCCCACCTAGTATTATTATCGTCTGTACAGGCCGTCAAGGCCCACCTATAGGGAGACGAAGTTCATCAGGTTCTCTTCGAGATGGTCATGGCTAAGGATTCTATATCAGATATTCTAGTGGTGCGGGACTTTGCCGATGTATTTCCGGAGAAGCTACCAGGGCTACCCCCGTACCGGGAGGAATTTCAGATTCAGCTCGTGCTGAGGGCTAAGCCGGTATCTAGAGCTCCATACCGAATGGCCCCGAAGGAGTTGGTGGAATTTTGAAGCCAGCTTCAAGAGTTAGTGGAAGCCGAGTTCGGCCAGCCTAGCTCTTCACCGTGGGGAGCTCCGGTGCTATTCGTCAAAAAGAAGGACGGGATGCTTCAGCTGTGTATCGATTACCGAGCCCTGAACAGGCTGACGGTCCAGAATACGTACCCCTTGCCAAGGATAGACGAGTTATTTGACCAGTTGGAGGGAGCTCAATGGTTCTCAAAGTTGGACCTGAGATCGGGGTATTACCAGCTACGCATTCAGGAGGAGGACATCCCGAAGACAGCCTTCAGCAGCAAATATGGACTGTACGAGTTTACCGTGATGCCCTTCGTGCTCACGAATGCATCCTCCGTGTTTATGGCCTTGATGAACCGGGTGTTCGAAGAGTATCTGGATGTCTTCGTCATTGTATTCATTGACGACATCCTTATTTATTCGAGGACTGAAGAGGAGCACTCGAGGCATCTGTCTTTGACATTGGAGAAGCTCCGAGAGCATAAGATGTACGCTAAGTTCAGCAAATGCCAATTCTAGCTAAAGGAGGTGACCTTTTTGGGGCATGTTATTAGTGGAGCGGGTTTGGCAGTAGATCCGGCGAAGGTCCAGGCAGTGCGAGATTGGCCATCACTGAAGACGGCCATGGATGTGCGGAGTTTCTTAGGACTTGTCGGTTATTACCGGAAGTTCGTGGCGGGGTTCTCTCAGATTGCCCTCCCTCTCACATCCCTAACGAAGAAGGAGTCTCCTTTTATTTGGATGTCGCAGTGCGAGTCTGGCTTTATGGAGCTGAAGGGTCGGCTTATCTCGGCCCCAATACTTGCTCTTCCATCAGGGAAGGAAGGATTCCAGGTGTACACGGATGATTCTTATCAGGGGATGGGTGTCGTTCTGATGCAGAACGGGCACGTGATAGCTACGCCTCCCGTCAGCTGAAGAAACATGAGCAGAACTACCCGGTGCACGATTTGGATATGAGGGCAGTTATATTTGCTCTAAAGATCTGGCGACACTACCTCTACGTGGTCCACTGCGATATATTATCAGACCACAAGAACTTGAAGTATGTAGACACGAAGAAGGAGCTGAACATCAGGCAGAGGCGTTGGGTGGAGTTTCTGTCGGACTACCAATATACCATTCACTACCATCCCGGGAAGGCAAACGTGGTTACAGACGCTCTCAGCCGGAGAGCGAGTACGTCAGGAGTAGGCCTACAACTGATGGCCTTGGAGTTGGTAGAGTCATTCAAGAAGATGCAGATATTACTAGTGTCCGAGGATGACCCAGAGCTTTATACGGAGTACCTGATATCGATGACTGCCACCGATGACATTCAAGACCGCATCCGAGACGGGCATATGCTGAATGTGAGAACAGAGCTGATATTTAGGGCCTTGGAGGAAGGCACAACAGGGGATTACTCCTTGAGGGATGGGCTCTTATGTTTTAATGACAGGGTCTACATACCGGCAGGAGGCCAGATTCAGGAGGACATCATGATGGAGGCACATTGCAGTAGATAATCGGTGCACCCGAGAATCACCAAGATGACTGAAGATTTGAAGAGGACGATGTTCTGGCCAGGCATGAAGAAGGACATTACGCATTTTGTGACACATTGCGAGGCTTGCCAACTCGTAAAGGCTGAGTGCAGGAATCCGGCCGGTTTACTACAGCCACTTCCGGTGCCGGAGTGGAAGTTTGAGGATATAGCCATGGATTTCATACATGGGTTACCCCGGTCTTGTGCGGGGAATGACTCGATCTGGGTGATAGTGGACAGGCTAATGAAGGTGGCCAGATTTATTCCAGTGGCGAAGGACTCTCCTGTCAGGGTATTAGTGCAGAGGTTCATCGAGCAATTTGTGCGTTATCATGGGGTACCCAGGACTATCGTTTCAGATCGGGATGGGCGGTTTACGTCCAAGGAGTGGAGGACAGTTCAGGCCCATCCGGGTTATCGGTTGACATTTAGCACGACTTTTTACCCTCAGACCGATGGACAGACGGAGCGCACCAACCGTATCTTGGAAGATCTTTTGCGCCTATGTATCCTGGACCGCGACGAGCCTTGGGAGAGATTGTTGCCGTTGATCGAGTTTTCGTACAACAACAGCCATCAGTCCAGTATAAGCATGGACCCTTACGAGGCATTATATGGACGGTGGTGCAGGACCCCATTATCATGGATTCAGGATGCGGATCCGCAAGCACTCGGCTCAGAGTTTGTGGAGGATACTGATGCTCAGGTTAGACTGATCCGAGACAGGATGCTGGAAGCCCAAAGTAGGCAGGACAAATATTACGACGTGAGGCATCGTCAGGTGGAATTCCAGGTAGTAGACCGAGTTTTCTTGAATATATAGCAGATGCATGGGGTCTTGCGGGTTCGCGGGCGGAAGAAGCTCAGTCCGAGGTATATGAGACCCTACAGGATCCTGGAGTGGATCGGCCCCTTGGCTTATAGACTAGAGATACCGCCAGAGTTAGCGGTATTGCATGACGTCTTCTACGTCTCCTCACTACAGAGGGCTCTACTACGCCCTGAGCACCTTATTTCCATAGCTGGCGGTGCGGTGGCCTCAGATCGATCAGTCAGCTTGGAGCCGATCAAGATCGACGACACGGCGGTGCGGGTCTTGTGACGTAAGAAGGTCCCGCTAGTCCAGGTTCTGTGGAGAAACCATGGGCAGGCGGAGCATACATGGGAGCCACAGGACTTGATGTAGCAAAAGTACCCGGAGCTCTTCGAGTCAGGTATACCTTAAACCTTAGGGATTTACAAGTTTTATTTATTCTGTAGAAACCCCCGTAGGCTCAACCTTAATTTCGGGGATGAAATTATATATATATATATTGAGATTTGTAACATCCCTTAAACAACTAGACCCCTGGGATTTTGTTTTGTCATGACTAGGTCATGACAAAACCACCAGAAGCTCAAAGTACCAAGTGAACAAGGCTAAGGTGAAAATCACCTTGGTCTGCCTATAACTCAGCCTCAACATTTAGACCTAAGGTCTGACCTTAGGGCTACACCTTGATCAAAGGACCCTACCACAACACCCCAAATACCTTGGGAAGTCCATAGAGCCACTAAGGACCCACTGTGTGCAGTCAAAGTGGTTAAGTTGACCTAAGTCAACCCTAACCCTAAATGTGTCAAACTAGCCTACTTAGGGTCAATTGACCTTCCCCTAGCCAAGTGGACCCCACCCATGCCCTCCTAACCCTAAAGTGAGGCCAATGGGTCACCAAGGACCCATTGGGGTCAACGCAAGAGTCTATGTTGACCAAAGTCAACTCTAGCCCTAATTTGGTCAAAGTACCCTTCCTAAGGACAGGTGACCTCCAAAGTGCCAAGACAACCCTACCCAACCCTTCCTAGATTTTAGGGGAGGTCAATGGGTGACCAAGGACCCATTGGGGTCAACCAAAGAGGCTAAGTTGACCCAAGTCAACCCTAGCTTCAAAAAGGGGTCAAAGTGCCCTAACTAAGGGTCAAGTGACCCCCAAGATGCCCAAACAACCATACTCAAGTCTTCCTAGACCTTAAGGGAGTCCAATGAGTCACCAAGGACCTATTGAGATCAACTCAAATGGTCATGTTGACCAAGGTCAACTCTATTCTAGTGTTAGGTCAAATTAGCCTAAATGAGCTAACTCAAGCTCAAACCCATTTCTCCCACTTGGGCTAACCTCGTTCTTATTATTAATATGAGTTAGTGGGCTGCCAATAGGCTGGAGGAGACATCAAAATTCGGCCATGGTGAGTAGGAGAGAGAAAGCTCCATTTTTTCCTTTAATGGAGGAGAGAGAAAGTGAGAAAAGGAGGTCATTCATGGCCAAGGGAGACCAAGGGCCACTCCAATTGATTCCAAAGGCTGAATGCATTCCCTCTCATCAGTTTTGAGGGGTTGAATAGCCATGGCCAGCCACCCAAGGTGCCTGAAATTAATTTCTCCCATAAGGAAGAGAGAGAAAGAGGGGAGAGAAAGCCATTAATGGCCATAGGAGATCAAGAGCCCATCCACTCACCTCCATTTGCTGGATTCATCTTCCCTGGATAATTAAGAGGAGACTAATATCCATAATCAGCCCTTAATGGCCGAGTTCAGTGAACCCAAAGGTGGCCGAATGTTTCACCTTCATGGCCAATAATGGTCATTGGTGCTACACCCTTCCTCTCCCCCATTTAGCCATTTTAAAATCATCCCTGTACTCAGAGGAGGAGTTTCCACAATCCCACTGAAGGAGTCGAGCCATTTGGTAGTGATGTTGCAGAACAGCCGAAGCTCCAAAATCCGGCCATGGCGCACCACCACCAAACCCGTCGGCAAGCACAGTTGAAGGTCCTCCTCTACTCCTTCTATGGATAGATCTTAGGAATATTTAGGATGAAAATCGGGCTCAAATGTGCCAGATCATGTGATGATTTTTCCATGGTTTTTCCAAAATAAATGGAGTGTGGGGTTCGCCGAAAACCGCCCCTCCGACGGCCGTGCCGCCGCCCGACGATAGCTCCTACCTCAACGAAGGTGGTGGCGGTGGTGGCCGGCCAGGGAGGTGGTCATGTGGTCGGGAAATGCTCTTGGAATAGGCTCCAAGTTCGGCCAATCATGGCCCTTGGCTGGAGGAAGAAGATGACCAGGAGCCACTGGATATGCTTTAAGATTCGTGCTGATATGGATTTATTTAATTCCTGTTTTATCAATTTCTAACTATTTACTAGGCTGTTATAAATTAAATATTAAAAATACTTAAGGCCCCCTACAGGATAAATGACCAACAGAATAATGTAGCCATGGATGTCTATTTTAATTTAAAATTAGTTTGAACCAATTTGGGTAAGTGGTTGGACCACAACACCCATTTTGGTGAGGAGTATACCTAGGCTAGACCAGAGACTATTTTGAGTGCCACCATCAATCCAACCATCCAAATGACTTGAAATTTTGGATGGGGGTCATTCTTACCTATGCCTAGAACATATCAAAAATTGGGAATTTTTGGAAAATATTGTCCTAAAGTGTTTGTAGAAATTTAATAAATAATGTAGGAATTATTTAAAAAGTCTAATTACCTCAAAACCCTCCCAAATTTTGGTGAGTGGTCCTTGGGTCTTCAGAAGGCTTTGGTTAAAATTTCATATCATTTGGAGATAGTTTGAGTTGAAATCATGCAAATCCTAACCTTGCCCTAATAAGGCTATTTAGGTCAAATAGTGCACTTTGGGTTTTGAGTGGCCAAATCACTTCAATAGAGGTTGAAATTGGGGCCACTGACTTGGCAAGGCTTGTGACACCTTCCCATGGAAGATGGGGTGGATTGGGGTGAGTTTGCCCTACAACCCAATACCAAACCCTAAGGATGGTCTTTGGTGCCTTGTGAAGTGCATGTGATCAAAAGACCTTGTGTGGACTGGAGACTTGGTAGAGTGAGAACTAGAGTAGCTAAAACCCCCTGGTAAAATTCTTAATGGATTTGGGAATGGGTAGGCCCCTCTAAACCCTAACCCTAGTTTAGGGCACAAAAATTGTAGAGATAGAATAGGTTACTAAACTCATTGAACATTGATGAAACTTGGGTAGGATAGTCTTAGGGTCAGTAGGAGCCTCTGGAAATTATTGTAGGGTGTTTGGAAGAAATTAACTTATACTTGTAGTTAAAATCTTTAAGTTCCCCCTAAGAATTATTGTGATAAAATCATGGTTAAACTAGCTTAAAATATTATGAAACTTGGTCAGTGAGGATATATGATCATAATATAGCAATGATAAATTTTGTGTAATTTTTGGATAATATTTTAAGGTACTTCTCTATTTAATTCTATTTATTGTATTTATATTGAATTAATAAATTAGGGGCCTAAATCTTGTTGAAGAGTTGATAAACTTTGGATTTTATATTCAATAGTCATATTATGTTTATCATAAAGTTTGTGGAGCATTTATTTGTCTGGTGTTGGTACATCATGTTCGAACTTAGGGTTTTGGATTACTAGAATAATTAAATAAATTACCAGATAAATTAAAAAAATTATGAAATTCTGGATTTAGGCTAAAAAGGTCATGTCAGCCCTCCATTAATTATTATAGGGTGACTGGATGAATATTTTAGGTACTTCTCATTTTACACGTCATATAGCTAATGTTGGTCTGCATTTAGTAAAACTGCAGAATTTAATTTGGAAAATAAATCGGGGCACTTGAGTTGAGGTTAGATGTTGACTGGTTTGGATAATTAAAAATGAGTTCACCATTGGAAGATAGGATGAGTAGAGTGTTGGTTTGGCTAGTGTTAGGTGATGCTCAGGATCGACGAAAGATCGTCTTTCCCATGGGGAGGAAGTGTCAAATACTCTAGGGTTAGATCCAGTACAATAAGTAAGGGTTTGCGAAATATGATAGCAACCAATAATAGTAAGTGTCTTACGAAGGGGAGCTTTGGTCGTAATCCCATCGTAGTTCCTAGTGCCTTCGAGAGCCCTTCACGAGGAAACCTTGGGCAGTCCCGGGCTAACCTAAACAGTAAGAATAAAACATTTCAAGAGCAACTAGTATAACTAGGGTTACACATTCACACACCCCAGTAGCTCGGTAGGTTGATTAGGTTGTTTTGATTGCCATCCGGACGGTTCGTTCGGAAGCTAGATGCACGGACGGATAGTCCGGGGAGCCAGCGACTCAAAAGGTTTTGGATACAAAATAAGGTGGTGGGTCTTCGGTATCAGACGATCGTTCACACCGACGTCGATACATTGATTCGGCAGTGTGAGACACTTATCTAAAGAAAGTCTGGTGGATATGGCCAGCATTAGTACGTGGATACTCTAGGTTGTGTTCTTCTAGGGGCGTACGGGAGGGTTAGGCCTGGTAGTGTGGATACCCGCCCAGGAGTGGGGGGCCCGACCCACTGTCTCCGTTTGTCACTACAGAGATTCCTGGGAGTGAAGCTAGCTGCCCAAATAAGGGAAACTAAAGGTCTGTGCGCATAAAGTCATGTGCGTGGGTTGCACTTGCATGAATCATGACATAGCATATCACTACACTCATACATGCATACAACTGACACCCCAACGTATAAATTGGTATGAGACTTTTTATACGATGGGAGCCTTGTAGAAGACCCCTTAACTTATATGTTTGTATGAGCATTCATATAAGTTAAGGTTACCTACTTCCTACCATTGTCTTTCTTACATATGTTGCTTACTCTACTTGATTACCTTACATCATACTATTATAGATCTGCTATACTAGTTGCACTGTCACCTGCCACTTTGTACTCTCCACCTTTGTAGCTTCCCTTTCCTCCTCCCCGCTCGGTGCCTAGGAGCCATAGGGGGAGGGGTAGGGGATGATAGGGCTTAGTCTTTATGACTAATGGTTTTCAGACCACAACATTACAGGGGATTCGGATGGGAGACAGGGACCAGCAACACAGGGACCAGCACCAGTGGAGTACGGTGCGCATGGAGGTGGGCCAGTCTAGTACCGGAGCACCAGCGACCAGCTCCGTGAGTGATAGTCTTTATATAGCTTATGCGAGAGATTGTAGCGAGGATCTGATGTACTGGGCTTAAGCCCGTTTATATTTCCATTTTGTTACTTTGCAGTACACTCTCTTTTCTATTTATGGACTACTTGTGATTTCTCTTATTACTTGTGATGTTTGTGGACCGAATTATAACACTGTTTATGATTGTTGCTCTCTCTGTGATGATCGAAAAGGCCGGCAGAATCGGAGTTTTGTAGTGGCGGCTTTCCCAAGAGTCGGGGCCACCGCAAAACGACGGTTCTGGGCATAAGACCCCGAGGTTTAAAAAGAAAAAGGGGGGGGGGGGGGGTCTTACACAGCGTTCTACGACGTTGATGAGAAATACTTCGTCTACACAGATTGGATATGAAACAGATTTGGGCAAGAATTCGAAGAGACATCTTGAAGAGGATTTGTGTAATCCGTCTCGTCTGACACTGTCGATAACTTGTAATTTTCTTGCTACTGTTTATTGTGAAATATTGTGTGGTGCGAAATTAGTAAAGATCATGTGTGGATCGAGGAGGGAAAGACTTGTTATTGTCTATTGTTTTCATACATTTTTATAGTCGTCAATCTCTCGGTTTATTTTTCCCTTTTCATAGTCGTATTGTATGTTTAAGAAAAGAGAATAAAATATTTTATCAGCATAGTACACATACCCAATTTTGGGGAACCACTTTATATTTGATGTTTTTTGTTTGTGGTGTTTCTTATTATTTTGTACTTATCGTTTTTCGTAACCGCTCTTTTTGCCGTTAGATTAATTTTGGAGGATCTGAAAATTATCTACATGGACCAATTTTTCATTGCACCTTTTGCTCCACCGAAAATTTGGCAGGGAGGAGACATGAATGAGGGATATACACGATAGAAGACATGCAAAAATGAATGATGTAACCCCCACTTTAGAAAATCATTTGCTGCTTCCACAATATCCTTTCCACACAAACACACAAGGTTGGTGGCGGTCATGAACATGAGGGTTAAATTATCATATGTTAACGTCCACCTAAGGAACTTCATCCCCTTTATGTTCAAACGAATGCTGTTTGTTAGGTGATCCTTATTAAATGACGGTTTAATCCATGCGTTTACAACCACCACCACCATGCTAAACCAAGCCTTTTTGTACACTGAAATTCATGTCCACAATATGAGCCGATGTTGTTAGTACTCGACTCATTTTGTGCGTTCTCTAAGCAGTGTTTGTGACAATAATAGATTCGATTGATACAAAATTTTCAATATACTGCATTTATTTTTGTTATTTCTTAAATTTATTTCAATATTTATTTTAATTTTAATATTTTAAAATTTATTTCCCTCATTTTAATTTTTTTGCTAATTGATTATATAATTGCTTTATTTCATTTATTAATTTGTTATAGCAATTTTATTTAATATGATTTTCATTTTATTCCATTTATTATACATTAAAAAACACTCTATTAAAATGAGATTTATTAGACGAATAAGACAAATTTTTATTTGTGTTTTTAACACGAACAAGAAAATTCCATGGCATTTGAGAAAACAAATATAAAAAAATTCAGCAAAGTAATGTACTTTCCATTATATATGCAATTAACATTTCACACATAGTTCTTCATTTATTACACAAAATAAAATTTTAAAAAATGAATTTATTTCATGTCTTCAAGATGAAGAGACTAAGGCTGGGTTTGGAGCGCCTTATCGTGACTTATTTGTTCCGACAAGGTTGGACAAAAATGTCCTTGTCATACCAAAATCCGATACCTCAAACTAGTTTTTTTTGTATCATTTGTCATACCAAACAAACATTTGTCATTAACTCGAAATTGGTGTTGTTGACCGAATGTGGAGACATGTTGATGAAGGATTTGATGGGAGGCGAATTGCAGACTTGGGGAAAGATTATCAGAATGACAAGTTTTCTTCACTTAGTCGAAAAATGGGAGATTTGTTAAGATAAGTTTTTCTTAAGTGTGAAAAGGCTAGCTAACTTTCATCATGCTTTTCAAACACGTGTTTCATGAAAAGTGTGAAAATAAGTAACCATCTTTGACTTTTAAACTAACATGTTTTTTTTATCAAGGGAAACTTCGTTCACATGTCATCTATCACCTCCACCTCCTTAGTTTTGGCCTTATAAATATGCATGAAGACGGAGGAGTAAGACATCTACTTTTCTCCAAACTCAAACATTGACAGATTTCTAGAGAGACCTTTATGACAATCGTCTTAGTTTGGGAGAGCTTTCAGACAGCATTCTACGACGTTGATGAGAAATACTTTGTTTACACAGATTGGATCTGAAACAGATTTGGGCAAAATTCGAAAAGACATCTTGGAGAGAATTTGTGTAATCTGTCTCGTTTGGCACTGTCGGTAACTTGTAATTTTCTTGCTACTGTTTATTGTGAAATATTGTGTAGTGCGAAGTTAGTAAGATCATGTGTGGATCAAGGAGAGAAAGACTTGTAATTGCTTATTAATTTCATACATTTTTATAGTCATCAATCTCTCGCTTTATTTTTTTCTTTTTATAGCCGTGTTGTATGTTTGAGAAAAGGGAATAAACTATTTATCAGCACAATGCACATACCCAATTTTGGGGAACCACTTTATATTTGGTGTTTTTTATTTATGGTGTTTCTTATTATTTTGTACTTATCGTTATTCGTAATCGCTCTTTTTGTGAAGGATCTGAAAATTATCTACATGGACCAATTTTTCATAACACCTTTTGCTCCACCGAAAATTTGGCGGGGAGGAGACATGAATGAGGGATATATACTATAGAAGACATGTAAAAATGAATGATGTAACCCCCACTTTAGAAAATCATTTGCTGCTTCCACAATATCCTTTCCACACAAACACACAAGGTTGGTGGCAGTCATGAACATGAGGGTTAAATTATCATTCGTTAACGTCCACCACCTAAGAAACTTCATCCCCTTTATGTTCAAACGAATGATGTTTGTTAGGTGATCCTTACTGAATGACAGTTTAATCCATGCATTTACAACCACCACCACCATGCTAAATCGAGCCTTTTTGTACACTGAAATTATGTCCATAATATGAGCCGATGTTGTTAGTACTCTACTCATTTTGTGCGTTCTCTAAGCAGTGTTTGTGACAATATAGATTCAATTGATACATAATTTTCAATATACTGCATTTATTTTTGTTATTTCTTAAAATTTTTTTAATATTTAATTTAATTTTAATATTTTTAAAATTTGTTTCCCTCATTTTAATTTTTTTGCTAGTTGATTATATATTTGTTTTATTTCATTTATTTATTTATTATAGTAATTTTATTAAAATATGATTTTCGTTTTATTCCATTTATTATACATAAAAAAACACTATTTAAAAATGAGATTTATTAGACGAATAAGAAGAATTTGTATTTGTGTTTTTAACACGAACAAGAAAATTCCATCGCATCTGAGAAAACAATTATAAAAAAATTCAGCAAAGTAATGGACTTTCATTATATATGCAAGCAACATTTCACACATAGTTCTTCATTTATTACACAAAATAAAATAAAAAAAGAATTTATTTCATGCCTACAAGCTGAAGAGGCTAAGGCTCTGTTTGGGGGGGGGGTGCTTATTTTCACCGGTCAAGCGGTCACGAATGCATGAACCTGACCCTAATTAAGGTTTGGTTCATGCATTCGTGACCACTTGACCTGTGAAAATAAGTCCCCCAAACGGAGCTTAAATAACCATAAGCAGCAATCCCTTAATCCCACAATTTAGGGGCGGGCATAAACAAGATTGGATAAGGGTTGCCGGGCACACTTCCATAAGTAACAAAGGGGTCAACATCATTCCTCTCCAAGTCAAATGCGCCAAGAACAAACACTGAACCATCCACCGCCACATTGTTAATAAAAAATACTTTGTTTTTCTTCTTCTCATCACCCGAGTAGTTAACAGAGAAACAAGTGTTTTTTCCCAGAATGAGAGCTTGATTTCTTAGATTGTTGACAGGCACCCAACAAGAACCAGGAGAACAAACATGAATCCGCGGCTCTTGAACATTATGAAAATCATAATCAAACCTAAAAATCTTGAACTCTGATGAAATTACAGAATTAAAATTTTCAATGTCAGGATTAAATTCAATTGAGTGGTTCAGGTACCAGTTGACATGCATAAGATCCCCATCGGAGAAGACGAGGAATTTATGCATTCTATTCTTTTCCAACTCCTCCATCGGCCTCGCCACCATGGAGACGACCTCCAATGAACGATTCATAAACTTTAAGATGAAAACATCGAGGCTACTCGACAAAGCATACAACATGCTGTCTTTTTCATTGTATACAACATCCATAAGATGGTTCGCGCTAAGACGAAGATTTGGACCTAAAGACCAAGTTGCATTGCCCACACTTGCGAATGGCAAGGTGATTCCATTGATGCCGTCGTCCCAGACAGCAACAGCAATACCATTTTGTTGAGGAGTTGGGGTGAAAATGATCTTCTCCAGGTATGCATTGATAAGCACATTTATAAAGATAGCCCGGGTATTGTGAACTTCCTGCTCAATGTATGGAGGGTCATACCTTGGTATTGTAAGCATGGAAGGGAGGATGAGCTCCTGCTTTGTGAATGGGTTGACAAAGCTAGGGGCAAAATTAAGATCAATAGTCACGAACCATCCATGATGGGGTGATTCTAACAAGTGTCGGTCAGTGATTTGCGGGAGGGAGGGGGTTCTGTAGAAACGATTTTCTATGATGGAGAAGAAGGTGCATGAACCCCCATTCTGTCTAGGAGAATTGGGTAGGAGTAGCCACGGGGAGGGTTGGCAAACCCAACGGTTGTTAGAAGGCCGGGGCGGAGGGAGGGGATGTTTATTGGACTTCTTGCCTAGCGCCCATGCCCACCTTCCGCAAACGGCCCGCAAGCGAATAATGTCAGCAACCACCATCCACTCTGCTATTGATAGCACCATCTCAGGGTGGAGATCAGCCCAAACAACTACTTTAGGAGAAGATGAGGACGACATCAAGAATGAATCTTGTTGTAACCTTATATTTCTATGGCAAAATCAGGCACAAAGCTTATAGCCCCGTTATGTACAATTTATAAACTTCTTTGCTTGAGTGGGCGAATTTTAATAAGCTTGATTTGTAATATTTACTAACTTAGGACGATGAATCATAAGACCTTCGTACTCGGTATAGAGGTGATGACAATAGTATTTTAACTGTCATAAATATTCAATATATCCAACTTATACTCTATATTTATGTTTTATGTACTCGCATTTTATTTAGTTTTATTTTTAAATTTATTTTTGTTTTCTCCTCTATTTATAACTTTATACTTTAATATACACACTACTATATTTTAGTTTTGTTTGCTTTATTTTATTTCCTAATGGAAAGGTCATAAATGTTATGATTGTGTAGGGCGTCTCTTCTTTTAATAGTAATAATATATTATTAATATTTATAAACCATTTTAAATATAAGATTAATTTTTCTTACAATTTGTCATTCTAGGTTTTATTCCCCTCCTAGACCTCACACACAAGTGCCTCAATGAAAAATTAAGGGAAGTTACCGAGAAGGAGTGGTCCTCTGCATTGGAGGAGAGAAGGATCTCCCTTGTAGTTAAATATCTACTATGCATGTTCTTTTTCCCCCTTAAGAATCTGAAGGTCCTGACTTGCCTCGATCGCATAAAAGATATTCAGGATTTTGTGAAGTTCAATTGGCCGCAGACAATCCATGGCTTCGTGCATAGCCAATTTGATGGATTGAGCAAAATCTGCAAAGTAAGAGGGGCAAGGGAGAACATCGAGTATTTGGAGGGCTGCTCCACCGTGTTGCTGGTATGAAAGCGTTTTTATTTAGCTTTCATTTTATTTTTTTATGTTGCCAACTTCGTATGTGTTTTCGTAAAGGTGTGACTATACGAGCACACGAAGATTCAGCCACCACTGGTCGAGGCAGCACGGCCCCGCATATATCGGTGGTCTCTCACTCTTAGCTACAGTGCTAAATTCTATCTCGAAGTAGAACGCAACCTCAGGCGAAGAAAATATGCATGTGTTCCCCTTTATGATTTATGCTCAATCTAGGTATTAATATGTAAAGGCTAAATTAATATTCTGATCTTTTATCTTGAATCATTACGTAGGTTATCACCACCTTTGCTAATGTTGGTGATGATGAGCTGTCACTGCTTGGAGTTGAGGAACTAGAGTCCGATTTTGAGGCAGGGCCGGAAAAGAAGGAGAAGAGAAAGAGGGACGTGAAGGTGGACTCTCTTGGCTATGAGAGTGAGAAAGAGAAAAAAATGAAATAGAAGAAGCAAAAGAAAGAATTATTGAAGAAGATTAGGTCGGAGATGAAGAAGGAGAGGAAAGGTAATGTTAAATCCGACGAGGGTTGGAGAGGCATGGAAGCCCGCCTCAAATCTTATATTAAATCGGAGGTGGAGGGATTAAAGACTTTTTGCGAGTCTTTATTCCTGAAATTTCAAGCAGGGCTAAAGCCTACTCCTACTCCATCACCACCGCCGCATTCACCACCCTCACCTCATTAACCCATCATGACATCAGTATCCCCTACACCGTTGTCGCAAACCGCTTCCACTCTCGAGTGCACATTAGTGTCTCCCACACATATTCGCTCGCAAGAGTTAGTTAGTAGGACCCCAAGGAAGGGTTTTCTACGGGCCAAGGCCGTTTCTAGACGGACCTTTCAGAAGGGCCAAATCATTGAATATGAGCCGGATTACTCGGAATGGCTCCATGTGCCAGATAAAACAAGAAAAACCCTCGATTTAGTGTTAAGCAAAGTGGTTGATAGGTAATTTTTTATGTTTATGACACGGTATTTTTTTGCTGAACATTATTAGTTTCATGCATTTTTGACTATGATGTCCATTCTTTGGTGGCCTTTAACAGGAATATGCTGATTATCGAATGCGGGAATATTTCAATGACTAGAGGTGATGTGGATGACCTTCTAGGGGTTGGTTGGGTCATGGATACGCATTTGAATGCGTACTCCATGGTCCTCAGAGCCCGTAGGAAAAAAACCCCGATCTAGTTCGAAGTTTCCTTTATGTGTCGCCCAACCACGCCGTGCGTTACTTGAATATCTACTATTATCTCTAAGTTTTACTACGTACTCATTTATAAAATATTCTCGATTTTGCAGTACTACAAGCAGAGCAAGGCGAGGAACTACCAAGCTCTGATTGACCACATTACCCCCGAGTCGGTTGAGGCTTCAGATTTATTTCTCATGATGTGTCATCTTAGGAGTCATTGAACTTTGCTAGTAGGCTGGTTGAAGGAACAAAGGTAGGAGTACCTCGAATCCCTTCCAAGTAGTCTGCACCATTCTGGTGTACGTGCCAATGTACGTTTAATCGGCTATGATTTATTCCTTTGGCTTATTTTATAACATTGTGCACTTCTAATTCTTTTTTTCATGCCATGTAGCTAAAAGCCCTTCAGGAAGATGCACTCCATGCATTTCCTGAAGGATTCATTGATTGGCCAATGGAGGATGCAAGGAATCAACCACAACAAAGCAATAGCTACGATTGCGGGGTGTTCGTTATAAAGTACATCGAGGCGGTAACGTCGTCGGAAGTCGTCACTTGGCAGGATCACCAAGGATGGCAAGCCGACATGCCCCGTTTTCGGGCCGAAATCGCCGCTCAAATTTTCAAAACCTTTGCAAGGCATATTGCCGAGAAGATGGCTGCGTGTTAACATTACTGTGGAAGATACTTTTTTGTGGTTTCCTGTTTGCAGTTGTATTACTGACATATGCTTGTTTCCAGCTGAATTATCTGACTAATAGGTTATCTTGAGCAATAGAAGAAACCACAAATAGGAAACATGCTATCTTGTTAACAGTACTGCTGCAATGCATGCTGAAGTACATGCAAATGCTGCAAACATACTATCTTGCTTTGTCTCAAATTAGTTTCAATAATCTGACTAATAGGTTATGAAACGTAAGTAAACAGAGATACATTAAACGTGCATTATATGATACCAAACATCATTACATATGGAGCTTAAACACATTCGGGACGCCAGGGAAATCAAACGACAAATCAAAAAAACTATCCTCGTTGATATCCATTTGTACATCGGCCGTGGAAGGCTGCTGATTTTGGGACGATATATTGAGAAAATCTATCTCACGCACTTCACCCGAAGCCTCCCCTACGACAATGAGCTTTGATTTAACTGTGAGATTTTTCTCTGAAAATGATAAGCCAAAAAAAGAATTGAGTTAAACAAACAACAACAACAGGAAAATTATTTAAATGTTGAAAGAAATACTTGATTTTTTGGTTCTTGTCTCACAATATCCCTTCAAATGTGCATTTAAAATTCCTTTTGGTTTCTTCTTGGCCGGATCCCTAACGAGTGGAGTGCTTCTTTCCTTCTGACCGTCAGTGTACCCTTGCTTTTCCTTTTCTTCCGCCGCCACCATGTCGTCAACTTCCTTACCCAACTCATTTAATACCGTCAGGACCCTTGCCCTTGCAGGTTGGCAGTTCCCCATACGGTTTGCGAGATCATACGAATAACGCACCAAATGATTTCTAAATACCAAATTGGAGTCGCACTGTAACATGCATGGGGTATTTGGTAGGTATATATTTTTTTTGGCGTTTTGAGAAAATCTTTTAATCAAGTATTGGTTCGAAACTTGCCGTGCATTTTTCATATTGTATATCCTTAGTATATGCTTGCATAGTATGCCCCGCGTCTCGAAACCGCTGCATGAACATTGAGATTCATTGGAATCAGAATGCAAGTTCACAAACCATCGTTTGTCTTCTTCAGAACCGTCACATTTCTTCGTTACATATAGAGAATGATTTTCATCATATCTAGTCTCATCAACGACGCAAACGCCAACGACTCCCTTCATGTACGCTTTCTCAAAAATACTAAACATTTTGCGTGTGTAAAATTTGGAAGCATGAAAGAGTAAACAACTATTAAACTTTAAGCATACCGTCCCTTGATTGCCTCTAAAATCTTCGTCATGCTCGGCTCTACGCTAAGAGCTGACCATTTTCTCCAACCTGTGGAAACACTCCACTAGTGTACTCGTGCTCTTTGAACATCCGTGCAGGCCATTGTTGGCCGATTCGCTGCGTTGTGTTGATAATATACCCAAATCCAATACATCTTTGTTGAACGTCGTGGACCACTTTCTTCTAACTTGATGCAGATCTCCTAACCATTTGTTATCTTCTAGAGATCCCTTGGAAATCATCTCAGTCCAATGCCTATCTAACTCAATCTCGCTGTCACACTTAATTAAACATTGATAAAAAAGTGCACGGACACTTTTGTCATTATTGAAGCATTGTACTTTGGAGGGGGCCTTCTTGGAGATATGCCACTGGCATAGGCGGTGCCGACTCTCGGTAAGTACTCTACCAATCGCTACGGACATTGCCTGATCTTGATCCGTGAATATAGTAGTTGGTTGTTTGCCTCCGACAAATTTTAAAAATGTTTCAAACACCCAAATAAAGGAATCAATGGTCTCTTCAGCGATGAAAGCGCCGCCAATAAAAATATTCTGCCATTGATTGTTGACTGCGATAAATGGAGCACAAGTCAAATTGTACTTGTTCAATCTGTAGGTTGTGTCAAATATAATAACATCCCCATAGCAGTCATAATCTATTTTGCTATGCCCATCCATCCAAAAGAAGCTTGTTAACCTGTTTAGTTCATCCGTACGAACATCGAACGAAAACATGTTGTCCTCCAACTGCTTTCCCTGTAGTATTTTCAACAGACTAAGTGAATCACCGCTCTCTATCAAGGCCTTTCTTTCCTGCTGCACAAAGTTATAGACATCAGATTTGGAGAACCCAACATTCTCCACCCCTCCAACTTCATTGGATAGAAAGTTGTATGCATGAACAGTTCTAACCCCCGCATCTGTCAAATTTTTCATAAGATTACCCTGCATGTTTGAAATGCTGCGGTGCGATCTCAACAAATGCTGCTCCTTCTCGGTGGCAAGCGGATGGTTGTGCTCCTCAACGAACTTCGACACTGTCCAATTCCTACCTTCTTTGTCCACGGAAAAAAATATACAAGCCAGACAACCTGTCCGTGTCTCCAATTTCCGATACTTTTTTGGAGACGGCCGGGCACTTCGAAAACCGGCTTTGGCACAACTGTACTCCCAAGATCTAATAATCTGAGTGTGCGTCCAGTAGGTTATGTGTTATTTTCGGACACTGAAACCTGTGTAATGAGCATACTGACAATATATAGCATAGGCCTCGTCCTCTGAATGAACTACTGGAAACACCACAAGTTTTTTTGGGACCTGGCAATTTTCGAAGTAATGCAGTTGAAGACTGTGCTGATATTAAAAAATGCAGTTACAATCATCAAAGAAATGCAGTTGCATTAACTTACAGTTACCTCTTCTCCAACAACACTACCGGAACCCTGAGTACTTGTTGCTCCCACTTCAGATATTTTCGCCTCCAACTTTCCTGAAAAATACATAGACATATAAGAGAACTCCGATGAAGTTTATAATGTTAGGTTAAGCACTAGATCACAATACCTGGACTGAAACGATAGAAAAACAGTAGGGAGCACGAACGTTGCCGGAGAAGGAGGAGCGGCGAGTTGCACGAGGACTAGGGGCGGCGAGTGGCGAGAGAGCTGAGACACCTTTGTTCTGCCGAAGTTCACTCAGTTTCGGTAGGTGGTTTTTGCTCCCGCAGCTGCTGAGAAGCGGGGTGGAGGGAAAAACGGGAATTTTGGAAAGTAAAAGGAGTGGGCCCCATCAATGGGGCTATTTATTTCCGCAGCATCCCATGCTGCGTTACCCGCAGCAAAAAATTTCCCCTACAAATAAGCAATTTCAATTGTGATAGCAACATTGAATTCTTTGAAATTTTTGCACTAGTAATTTAAAAGTTCTACTTTGTTCTCAATGTGTTGAACAATAAAACATAAGAAACTGCAATTACTCTGACATGTCTGCAATTGTAACTGTAAAGTTATACTTTAGATTGGAGGTTTAGCTAAAAGGTTAGTTGAAATTTTAAAATAAAAAGATGTTCTTTTTCATTGCTGAATTTACTCGTGAAATCCACGCTTCTTACATGTTACAATTGTAACTGTAAAAAGAGTTTTTCTACAATGAATATTATCAAGTCATTATTATGTAATTAGATGAGAGATGAATGGATGAATGCTTTTTAATGACATACATTGAAAATGATATATTTTCTACAATCTGCTTTGAGTTATCATGAAATGCAGGATCCTTGTAAGCCAGGTTATTTGCTAATTTCTATGAAAAACTATTGTAAAAATTTATGACATTAATATAATATTGTGATATTTCTCGATAAAATTTTGTGTGCGGATTTTAGTCCGCACATACAACAAAAAATTCATGCATCAACCACTGGCATAGTCGCCAGTTCCGTTGGATGGTTGAAGTGCTAATAGATGTATAGGGCATTTGATCCACATAGTACCAACCATTTTGCTCATGTCTCCCTCCAATCTGATGCTATAAAGCAGTTGAGATCATGAGTTAGTTGGCAAATTGATAGTGACTAATATCGCGATCAATTAAGGTGTTTCGTAAATATAAGGTGGGTGAATGATAGAGAGAAATTTGTGAATCCCGAGACATGCATCGTAGATCCATCAACAATTAAGATAAGTTTGCGGGGCTTAGGTTGAAGATTAGGGAACCGTCTGTGGACATGGGGTTGGAAGCACCTAAGTCGGCAATCTAAGAACTACAGTGAGAGAGAAGGGATATACCCGATGGAAGAGAGAGTTTGGAGGGTACATCTTGGGAGAGGAGTAGATGAAACTGATTCAATTCGGTCGCGGATAAGTGACCATGGCTATCCATGGAGTCAAGGAAAGGAGTAGGAGCTTTAGCGCACGAGATAGAGGAATAATGAGCAGTATAGGACCTATTCTAGCTAGGTGGAAATATTTATCTCATTATTAGTCCTCATGACGACGATTGATCCTGTTACACCAATCATAATATAGTCATCCTCTTCCAAATCAGCCACGATCTTGACCACGAAGGAATTGGGACGTTTCGAGGCCCATAGTTGAGTCTCATACACAAAAATCGTTGCCATGTCCTCACAACTTTTTACAGCCGCCACTTCCATGTAGGAGATGGTATTGACAGTATACTGGTCACCGCGGTAACAAAATGGTGACTAGACACCAAGTATCAATCTCTTGAGGAACCTGGGAAATGAAACTATCGATTTATAGTTATTAAGGTGAATGCGGGTCATTGATTTACAGTTATTAAGGTGAATGCGGGTCATTGATTTATTGGTACATTGAATTAAAAGATTAAAGTAAGAGTGCTTTAAGAACCATGTTCTCATCACCACAAGAGTGATCACACATCACATTAATCAACTCAACATCATTCACATTGAAGAACGAGAGTCATGAACAGATCACAAAAAACATGATTCAAGACATTGTACACAACACACATCCAAGACCATTCATTCTAATAAAATGAGGAGAAATATAATATACAAAGCCTAACATGGCAACTAAATATGAGAGAGATACAAACATCAACCGAGTCTTTACCACGGGTAACGACTGTTGGAAGCGTTTAACAGAGCACCAATAGACAAACAAACAAACTTTCTTTTTATATCAAACGGACCAGCAATGTCCGAGTGAACTAGTTCAAGTTGTCTCCTTGCTCTTCGAGACTTTCCACCTTCAAACGTATGTCTCTTCTGCTTGCCCTTCGTACAAGCTTCACAAATCTTCTGTGGTGGTAAGATCTTTGGCAAACCTTCCACCATCTTTGCATGCGATAGAAGCTTCAGACCACTGAAGCCTAAGTGACCCATTCTATGGTGCCACAACCAAGCCTCTTCTTCTTCTTCAGTTCTTGCTAAGCATCCGTCTCCTCGGTATCCATCCTCAACGTAAAGAGACTATTCGTCGTCATCTTTACCTTCACCACCTCTTTTCCTCGATGGTTCTTCATAGCCAAAGAACCATCCTTCAAAAGAATGTGCGTGAATAGGAATTGCTTCTTGAGGCTACGGTCTCTTATATGCTAACCGCGAGTGCAACAACGTAAAAAAACATAAGTCCTGTGCGCGAAGCTTAGAAAAGCTCAGTCTCCTGTTGTTGCGAACAGAAATAGTGAACAACTCCACTTGGAGTGTAACGCCCCGAAAATCGTAATCGAGCTGGTCGTGTCCAAGAGAATTTTTGGTGCCTGTATAGGGGTACACGGCCTAGGACACGGGCGTGTCCAAGGCCGTGTGGTTCTTTGTGTTGGCCGGCTGTGTCCAGAGAAGGACACGACAGGAAACACGACAGCGTGACACGGGCGTGTCAAATGACACGGGCGTGCGCATACCCGTGTCACCACCCGTGTTCCCAAGAGTCGTGTCGGTTGGCGTGGCGGTTACTGGTGACACGGCCCTAGTGCACGGGCGTGTCGGAAACCGACACGGGCGTGTCAGGTTGAGACACGGGCGTGTCTCGACCCGTGTCCTCTTCTCTGCTCGACGATCGTGTCTGGATCGAGGCACACGGCCTGGGACACGGCCGTGTGCGAGGCCGTGTTCGGCCCAGGTTTGAGGATTTTTGGGCGGATCTGAGCCGTTCGTTTTCTTTAATTAAGATCCAACGGCCCAGATGTGTTCCTGCTCTGATAAGGCCGGGAATGGAGGTTAAACTCCTCATTTGCTCTTTACCATTCTCTTTCTAAGGAGTTGGAGAGAGGAGGAAGGAAAGGGAGGATTCCGGCCGCCGGTGGAGCATCGGAGCACCGTTTTGAGAACCGAGAGCGGATCCGCGGAGGAAATTCCATTGCGAAGCCTTCTATCCGTATAGTTTTTCCATGGCGTAAAAGCGTACTACAAGGGTAACGATTCTCTACTTGAGCATGTGAAGCTCTCCTTCTTTTGCATAAGGAAACCCGCTCCCGAGAGTGTGAGGTGAGTGTGCGGTGTTCCTTGGGGTTGACAGGAATAGTCCCCCTTGTGTTGCATATAAAGTCCGGAAGCGAAGTACGAACATAGGCATTGTGTGTGAAGCCTACCCGGACATGTTGGTCTGGATCGATGATGTTGCATTTTGTATGGTTTGCCGGATAATACTCCGTGTTTTGTGTTTTCGGGTTTCTACAAGGTAGATTGCAGCAGGGATCCTTGTGGATTAACTCCAAGGCGCACCCGAAAAACTGAGCGGAAATGTAATTCTGCTAATTTGGCGGCCGGGGAGCCGACCTTGTACATAACTGGGTTATGTGATGTTTGGATTGTTGCGGGATCCGAGAGAAGCTTGGCTCGTGCGTACGTCTTAAGGTGAACTACGCGGTGTGAGCAACGGGCAAGTGGAATCGGACCCGGGCTATGTGGTTCGGTGCGAGAGACCCATAGAGGGACTGGCCGTTGGCATAGTCGGGAGCCTTAGACAGTGGTCAAAAAGGCTAAAATGCTCACGTTGTTGTCATCCCGGGGATGGTGGTGAAGCCACGGAATTGACCGGATTCACCGTTAATGTGCCCTGAGTGCACTGGGTGTTTGGTCGTGCGAGCCTACACCTGTGGTGAAGTATGTTTGTACTTTATTGTTTAGCTGAGCTAATATAATGCAGGGAAGGAGCACCGCCGTCCCGAGTAAGGGGCGGGGTCGTTATAATTTGGTCGGCTTTGGCTGACCGTTACTTTGTTTGCCACCGTGCGGTGGAATGTTGCTTGCAGGTGCTGCGGAGCCGAGTACCAAATAGCGGGTTGAAGCCCATGTTGCTGAGCTGGCCCTCGAAGGCCAAAGCGAATAGTTGTATTTTATATTGTCATGTGTGGCCGGCCTGCCAGCCGATGTATGTAAGACACTATTTTGTTAAGTGAAATTCTTGTAAGGCCATAAGGCCAAATACTTCCAGTGTATTTGTTATTTCATTCCTGTGGTAGTTGTGGACATTCATGATAGTTGATAATTCAATTATGGGTTCTTTATAACTGTTTAAAAGCTTCCGCTAGAATGCTCTGTGTAGGGCGAGTAGTTATAGTTGTTTGGTTTTGGTATTCTTATGTAACCCTTCCGACTGTCCGTGGTATATGGCGTCGGGTTCCAGCTGGACCTTCTGTTATATGCCATATGACGGATGTGGGTGTTACAATTTGGTATCAGACTTTTGGTTCCGGTCAACTTAAATGAATTCGTGGACGAATTCTTTTAAGGGGTGATGAGCACATGTGTGCGTCATTGTTATAACATCAAAAAGAACCCATGAATGTCCACTTAGGAATGAAAATTGCACTTGTTATGAGGAACCTGAGTGTTCCAATGATTGTTTTTAGCAATCTGTTTGTCGTCTAATCAAGGGTCTTTGGTATTATAGGTGGCTAGGAGTGGTGCTGGGCAATCAGAACGCCTGCAATCGGCAGAAAGTAGTGCATCGAGGGACGTGCCTACAACACCTCCTTCAGTGGAAACCATCAGATTGGTTGCTGAAGCAGTCTTTTCTATGATTAATGCCAAACCTGCAAGGCAAATACACCATGTACCACCTGTTAATGAGCAAGAACCGATTAGGGCGGCAGAGCCGGGAGTGGTAGAGCGCGCAACAGTTGATCAGGTCACACCAAGGAGAGCTACGGAGAAGCAGCTCAAACATGTAATGAGCTTTAATCCTCCGAGGTTCGATGGGGTTGGAACGCCAACTCAAGCTGGGGATTGGCTCTCTATGATAAAGAGGGTCTTGACGGCCACAGAAATTGTTGAGTGGCAGAAGACCACCATAGCGACCTTCCTTTTGGCTGGTGAGGCGAGGCTGTGGTGGGACGAGTTGGAGGTTCACCTCTTAGTGGGAAGGCAACTTGCGGATGTGCCTATGGAGGAATTCTCAAGGTTGTTCTTCGCCAGATATCTACCCTCTGCTCAGAAGCTTGAGATGGAGAATCAGTACCTTGGTTTGACTCAGGGAGGCAGAAGCGTCGATGAGTATCTCTACGAGTTTACGCGGTTGGGTCGTTATGCTGGTGCTATGTTTACTGAAGAGGAGCGGAAGACCAACCGATTTTATGAGGGTCTACGTGGCGACCTATAGCTTCTCCTTGCTGGGCCTAAGGCGCAGGGCTTCCTAGCCTTGGTCAATTCGGCCCGGTCATTGGAAAAGGTCGTGAAGAAAGTGCAAGAGAAGAAGGACCCATGGGAAAAGAAGTCAGAGTTCAAAGTGCCAAATGCAAAGTCGGGTTTCCGCAGATGGAACATGAAGCTGAAGTCTTCGAGCTCAGCCCCTTCGTCTAGTGCGACGGGGGCAACCACAAGTCGAGTCCCAGGAGCGTGTTATAACTGCGGAAAGATGTGGCATTTTGCTCGTGAGTGTTGGAGACGACGTGTAAAGTCCGAGAGGAAGCCTGGAGCAACCTACGAAGAGAAAGGGAAGGCGGTGGAGTCAACCGCGTCCCACCATGCTCCAGCCCACCCTAGAGTTTACAACCTTGGTCTGCAAGAGGCCATAAAATAAGCTGACGTGGTGACATGTATGAGTTAAATTATAGCAGTTTAACTTTATGTAGTTGTTACCTTTTTATATGTTAGCTTATATTTGTTGGTGCTAGGCTTCGTGTTGATTTTTGATTGTCCGGCGAGAACCCTATTTGATACGGGAGCTTCGCATTCCTTCTTGTCCGAACGATTCGTATCACGCATCGGAGTCCCTTCCTCGATGGCTAAAGACAAGTTGGATGTGTTGTTGCCCAATGGGTGCACAATGCGTGCGGATAGAGTCTGTGTGGTTAAGATTCAGATTGGGGATCAGGAGTTTGACTTACAAGCGTCGGTATTACCGTTAGCGGAGTATGACGTAATCTTTGGTATGGACTGGCTCTCGGAGCAGCGAGCATGTATTGATTGCAACCGAATAGAGGTTAAGTTGGGACTGAATACTGATCGGGATTCTACGTTCGTGGGCATGAAGGGGTCGGGTAAGGTTTTGATGTCGACCCTTCAGGTGATCAAGGAAGTTCGGTCTGGGGCAGAGCTGTTTGTCACATTAGTGCAGACTTCAACGCCTAAGCCAAGTTTGAGCAGTATTCCAGTTGTGTCCGAATATCCTGATGTGTTTCCGGGTGATCTCCCAGGAGCCCCTCCTCAGCGGGAGATTGATTTTACTATTGAGCTGGTGCCGGGTGCCAAACCGGTGTCACGCTCTCCATATCGGATAGCGCCAAGAGAGATGGCGGAGCTAAAGGTGCAACTGCAAGAGTTGTTGGAGCAAGGGTATGTGCGTCCAAGTTCGTCGCCTTGGAGCGCACCGGTCCTCTTCGTTAAGAAGAAGGATGGGAGCTTGCGACTCTATATTGACTATCGAGAGTTGAACAAGCTTACGGAGAAGAATAAGTATCTGATCCCAAGGATTGACGATCTATTTGATCAGTTGGTTGGGTCTACGGTATATTCGAAGTCCGGCTACTACCAATTAAGGATAAGGTAAAGTGACATCCCAAAGACAGCATTCAGCACGCGGTTTGGGCATTACGAGTTCACGGTCATGCCGTTTGGGTTGACCAATGTGTCATCCGTGTTTATGGATCTGATGAATAGGATGTTCAGAGAGTACCTGGATCATTTCATGATAGTATTTATCGACGATATCCTGGTGTACTCGCAGTGTGACGAAGATCACTACAAGCATCTGCATATGGTGTTGGAGACGTTGAGAAGAAATCAGTTGTATGCTAAGTTCTCCAAGTGTGAGTTTTGGTTATCCTCGGTAGCGTTCCTTGGTCATGTTATTAGTGGAGAAGGGATAGCGGTGGATCCGGCGAAGATAGTGGCGATACAAGAGTGGCATGTATTGACTATAGTGGCGGAATGTTGGGTATTGTATCCACACTAACCCAGATTTGATGAAGTCACCCTTGAACTAAGATGAATTAAGTTGTATTTGATGCTTGGTTTGAGTTATGTGTTTGCAGGATTCTAATGGGAAGTGTAGACCAATGTCAGTCTACAATGGGTCACCAAACATAGGACCATACAATGTAATCCCTCATTATGTGTTCCAAAGTGTTGACTCATGTGTAGCCTCTCTATTGGGATACACTTCATATTCAAGCTCTAAGACTATGGGAAAAGACTTGATGTTGATTTCCCTTAGAAGAAGGAAAAAATCTGTCAGAAAATTTTTCCTAAGTAAAGTACTCGAGTAGTTCGTTACTTACTCTAGTAAGTTACTGAGTTTATACTCGAGTAGTTAAGATATACTCGAGTAGTCCAATTATGGCTCTCGAGTAGTTCATCTTATATACTCGAGTAGTTTCCTTTTATCTCTTGAGTTTTTAAAATTTCTCTTCTCAAATTTTTTCTAAGTTATATACTCGAGTAGTATTATATATACTCGAGTAGTTCTATCTTCTGTCTCGAGTAATTGGATTTTGACTCTCGTGTAGTTCCTACTTACTCGAGTAGTCTAAATCATATACTCGAGTAGTTCATCTACTACTCGAGTAGTCCAATGCTTTTACTCGTGTAATCCAGAATTCCCCTTCCAGAAAATTTCTCTAAGTGAATTACTCGAGTAGTTCATGTTACTTCGAGTTTTCTTTTGTCTCGAGTAGTTCATGTTATATACTCGAGTAGTTCTTTGTGTCTCGAGTAGTTTATTTTGTATACTCGAGTTGTTCAGTTTTCCTGTTCCAGAAATTTTCTAAGTGTATGACTCGAGTAGCTTCTTATATACTCGAGTAGTTCATTCTTATATACTCGAGTAGTATTTCTTGTACTCGAGTAATATATTCCACCTCTCGTGTAAGTACTTAAATACTCGAGTAAGTCATTCTTGTTACTCGAGTAGCTAATTTCTTGAATTCTTATTTACTCGAGTAGTTGACTCCATGTACTCGAGTAATAATTTCTCTTTCTCCCGAGTAGTTTTTCTCATGTACTCGAGTAGTCATCTTCTACCTACTCGAGTAGTGCTGCATATACTCGAGTAGTTCTGCTTGACTCGAGTAATTTACTTTGACTTTTCTGAAAATTCTTTAAGTCCAGACCTAACAGTCATATTCATAAACTCTGACGTGATTGGTCCACGTGTCTTTCTCATAATGACTCATTTAAGTCTAATCTTTTCTGATCCTATAAAAGGTCTTGTCTAAACTGACAAACCCTAGGTTTTCAGAGAAGATTATTCTAAGAAAGTTTTTGCAGCCGTACTTTCCAAAAATAATTCTGTCTCCTCTTTCTCTCTCCAAGAATGAAACTCGCCGCCGCTGCCATCGCAGATTTCCGACCGGCTAGGGTTTCACCTTTTTAAGGATTCAGATCAAGAAGACTCTACAGATCGAGATCTCCGCTCAACACTTCATCGTCTAATTCGATCGTGTAAAGTCCAGAAGTTCCAGATCTGATATTGCCGAGATTCTTCTTCAATATTCTGATAAAGTTGCACGCCTAGAAGAAGGAATTTCTGATTTACTGTTGCAGATCTGAACAAGAGGATTTAATGTTTGTATTTCTGTACAACTTTATTTCATTATTGTAGGAGAAGTTTTCTCCGAGTGTAGGAGTTTTTCAACTCTGAGATTGTAGGAAGTTTTGCCTTCCGAGTGTAGATCCGTTTTGTGGATCGAGTTTGTAGGAACATTATTCCGAGGGTAGGACTGTTTTCCAATCCGAGATAGTGGAGTAGCCGAGTCTAGTGTATTGCTAGATCAGTGAGGGAAAGTAGATGTACCCAAGGTTGGGGAACCACTATAAATCTTGCCTCATCTGTGTTTGTTTGTTTGTTTGTTTGTTTGGTAGATAGATCTGTGCTTTGGTTTGAGATTTTTTATTCCGCAAAAAGACGCACAACTCACTTATTCACCCTCTCTAGGTGATTTAGGTTGGCAGCTATTAACTTTCAATTGGTATCAAAGCGAGGTTGATCGTTAAAAGGTTAACACCTTGATCAGATCCTTCAATAGTTGTCATTTGAGATCTACCAAAATGGACAAGGCTAAAGATTTTGCCAAGCTTCCTTTGTGCAACAAAAATAACTTTCCCATGTGGAAAGAGAGAATCAAGTTCTTCATGGAAGCTGTGGATCCAAGGATCTTCATGATAGTTGAAGAAGGTCCTTATATTCCCATGACCATCTCCACTATAGATCCAACTAAGAAAGTCCCCAAGAAACTTATGGATCTAGATAAGGATGAGATTGCACTTGTCTCATTGGACAAAAAGGCAAAAAATATTATAGCAAGTGCAGTCGATGATTATATGCTGCAAAATCTGATTCACTGCCAGTCTGCAAAGGAGATGTGGCAGTCATTAGTTACCTTGATGGAAGGCACAGAAGAAGTGAGGGATGACAGAAGATCCCTTCTAAATCAGAAGTATGAGGCTTTCCGACATAGAAACAAAGATACCATTGCTGACACCTTTGAGAATTTCTTCAAGATAGTGAATGAGCTAAGGGTCTATGGCAGAGTCTTCACTAATGGAGAGCTAAATGATAAATTCTTGAGATCCCTGACTAAGGAATGGGATAACAAGGTCTGTGCTATAAGGGAGTTTGGAAAACTGGCCGAGACCGATCCTCAGAATCTCTTCGGGAAGCTAATGTCATATGAGCTTCAACTCAACACCAGAAAGGCTGAAGAAGAGAAGAGCAGGTCTACATTCAAAGAGAAGTCTGTTGCTTTAAAGGCACACACCTCCAAGAAGTCCAAGGCAGTTCCTCCTACTCCAGTACCAGAAGTTAGTGAAGAAGAAACCTCAGAGCCAAGCACCTCAGGTTCTGAACTATCAAAAGGAGAGTTTTCACTACTCTCTCGACAGTTCAAGAAATTCTTGAACAAAAAGAAGCAATGAAAAGTCAAGGATGCCTCCTATAGAAGATCACGACGTGATGGTGATCGGCAAAGAAAAGGCTCAAGCAGCCATGACAGATATAACTCAAAACAGAATA
The DNA here is from genome assembly GCA_039583875.1 of Platanthera guangdongensis. NCBI lineage: Eukaryota > Viridiplantae > Streptophyta > Magnoliopsida > Asparagales > Orchidaceae > Platanthera > Platanthera guangdongensis. The sequence continues at coordinate 126,272,496 of CM077160.1, read as the reverse complement.
AACATGTTTCGACTGACGTTATTTGTTATTGTTGTAACAAGCCAGGACACGTCATTGCTGACTGCCCTCACAAGAAGAAGGAGGGTGGTAGAAGAGAGGAAAAGAAGTCCTCGTACAACAAGAAGAGGACAGAGAAGAGCTTGATAGCCAAAAAGGGCAAAACTCTTAGTGACTCTGACTCATCTGAGTCGAGTGAAGAAGAAGAAGCCTATTTTGGACTCATGGCTCAAACTGATGATGAACAAGAGCCCCAGTTCACTGGGCAGGTAAACTCTCACACTCCTCTTTCTGATTCTGAAGTTTCTGAACATGATTGTGAGGACAGCTCTTCTGACGATGAGTCAGAACTCATGACCCAATATAAGGAGTTAATCATGGCTTACGACAAATGTCACCGAGTTGTGAAAACTCAGGCTAAAGAGATAAAGTCTCTCAAAGCTGAAGAGAGCATCTTGAGAGAGAAATTCGCAAAGACTGACTCGCTCGAAGAAAACTTCAATAATGCTATTGAAGAATATAACAAAGCTCTTGAGCACCTCGACCTTAAAGAGAAAATCATCAAAGAGCTGGAAGCCCAACTTGCTGCTGAAAAGAAACTTCTTGAAAGTTTCTCGAAGCCCAAGACAGTTCTTCCATTCGTTGCTGAATTCTCAGCTAAGGCCAAGGGTGCTGGATTAGGCCATGAAGAACCTCCTAGTAAATCTTCTAGGAGAAATAAGGCTCAACGGAAGAATAAGGCCGCCAAAAAGGCCTTAGCCAAAGAGAAGGGGAAAGCCCCTCAAGATCAGACCACTTTCAAAAAGGTCATATTTCCGTCAAATGAGTTTGATCTTGACTCATCCTACAGACACTTTGCTAGGCCTACCTATGTAGAGCCAAAGTCCCGTTATCAAGGATGGACTCGACCCAGAAACTTTGGCGAAAGTGTCTTTAAGGCACCTTATGAAGAAGTGATTCTTCAGAGCTATGGCCCTTTCAATCATGGCCATAACTTCAAGAAGGCACCAAAGGCTAAACCTGTTGTAGAAAAGCCTGTAAAGGAGAAGAAGCCATATGATTGCCATCATCATGAGGCATCTTCCTCCAAGAATGCTGCCCCTGCTAGACCTCATTTCCAAAAGGCCAAGCAGGAGAACATAAGGCAAAGATACAACAGATTTGACTGTTGCTGTTGTGGCAGAATTGGTCACTTTGCCATTGATTGCTGGTTTAATCCTAGAAATGCTGCAACCCCACATGTTGGCAATATGAGGAAGACCACTCCTAATGTTAATATTCGTAGGGGGAGTGTTCTAACCCGAGACCAAGGACCCAAACGTATTTGGGTTCCTAAGGCTAACTGATTGTGATTGCAGGAATGTCCAAAGGCCAACAAAACGTCAATCTGGTATTTGGATAGTGGATTCTCTCGGCATATGACCGGGACAAGAAGCCTTATTCAGAATTTTACTCCAGTTGTGAACGGAGCAAATGTCATCTTTGGAGGTTCAGACCGTAGAATTACTAAAGGCTACAGTATGATTACTAACGGTAATGTATCCTTCTCAGATGTGGCTTACGTTGAAGGTTTGGAACATAACCTAATAAGCATAAGCCAACTCTGCGATAAAGGATACATAGTTGAATTTCATGCTAATAAGTATTTGATAAAATCGGTTGACAATATGGAAACGATTCTATCAGGCACTCGAAGCAGAAATATATTTTGTTTAAATTTCATTTGTATAGATTCTTCGACACCAGTGTGCTTTCTAGCAAAAGATAGTGCGTCTCTTGGTGACCAATGACACAAGAGATTAGCACATATTAATTCCAAAACTATTAATAAATTATTTTCAATGAACTTAGTACGTGATGCCCCCAATGTCAAGTACGTCAAAGATAGACCTTGTCATGCATGTGTAAAAGGCAAGCAAACAAGGGTTATCTTTAAAAGCGTTATTGACAAGGATTCTAATAGATGTCGTCATCTACTGCACATGGACTTGTTTGGTCCACTGCAAATTAGAAGTTTAGGAGGTAAGGATTATATGTTGGTAATTGTTGATGATTACTCGTGCTTTGCGTGGGTGTTCTTTCTGAAACACAAGTCAGATACCTTCGACATCTTTGCTAATTTTGTCAGGCAAGTTCAGAATGAGTACAACTGCTCCATAATCAAAATCAGAAGTGACAATGGAACAGAGTTTTTGTGAAAGCTTAGGTATCTTTCATGAGTTTTCCTCTCCTCGTACTCCACAACAGAACGGAGTGGCCGAGAGAAGGAATAGAATGCTCATAGAGGCCTGCAGGACCATGTTGAGTGATGCTTCACTTCCGGAGTACTTTTGGGCTGAAGCCGTCAACACTGCATGCCACGTACAAAATCGAGCCCTCATAAACAAAAAACACGATAAGACACCTTACGAACTTCTGAAGGGAAGGAAACCAACAGTCTCATATTTTAGAATTTTTGGCTGTAAATGCTTCGTGCTAAACAATGGCAAGTATCATACTACAAAGTTCAGCGAAAAGAGTTTTGAAGGTATTTTTGTAGGATATAGTAGCCATAGTAAGACATATAAGATTTTTAATAGAAAAACCCTGGTGGTAGAAGAATCGATACATGTTGTATTTGATGAGACGAGTTTGCTGCAAAGCAACTCTTCTAGTGTGCTTATTGAAGATGCAGGTGCAAAGCTGAAAGAAATTAGCTTGGATGAACCGTCCGAAGACAAAGGTGAAAAGCTCATCAAGATCACCACTCCAACCCTTATTGGAGAGGCTGATGATCAAGATGAAGAAGTCATCCAAGATGAAGAAGTCACTCTGGTGATAGAAGATAATCCAGATGCAAGGACTCTAGAGCTCAGACATCTGAAGGATCACCCCATGGACCAGATCATAGGAGATCCCCGAGATGGTGTCAGAACTCGTAGAGGTACAACTAATGAGAATCTATATCTAAGTTTTCTCTCGCAGGTTGAACCAAAGAAGTTTGAGGAAGCAAACTCAGACGCATCATGGATAATGACGATGGAAGAAGAACTGAACCAGTTCAAGCGCTGCAAAGTATGGAAGCTTGTTCCAAGACCCAAAGGTAAGAACGTCATTGGGACAAAATGGGTCTACAGGAACAAGATGGACGAGGATGGAACGATAGTAAAGAACAAGGCCAGACTTGTCGCAAAAGGCTATCGTCAAGAAGAAGGAATCGACTTCGACCAGACATACGCTCCAGTGGCAAGGTTGGAGGCAATAAGGTTATTTCTAGCATATGCTGCACTCAAAGGATTCACTGTCTATCAAATGGACGTGAAGTCTGCATTCCTTAATGGAGACATAAAGGAAGAAGTATATGTAGAACAACCTCCAGGTTTCGTTGATTCTAACTTTCCTGATTATGTTTACTTACTGCATAAAGCATTATATGGTCTGAAACAAGCTCCTCGAGCTTGGTATGAGACGTTGTCTAGCTTTCTACTTGAGAACAAGTTCACAAGGGGAAGATAGACAAGATATTATTTCTGAGGGAAATTTAAGACAAGATTTTGATAGTGCAAATCTATGTCGACGATATTATTTTTGGCTCTACTGATGACAATCTCTGCAAAAAGTTTTCAAAACTTATGCAAGGGAAGTTTGAAATGAGCAGTATGGGCGAGCTGAAGTATTTCTTAGGGCTTCAGGTAAAATAGTTTGAAGATGGAATTTTCATCTCGCAGACCAAGTTTACCAAAGAGCTGATTAAGAAATTCGGAATGGAGAACACAATCTCGATGAGGACTCCAATGGGTTCAACAATGTCTCTGGACAAGGATGAAAAAGGGAAATCTTTTGATGAAACCAAGTACAGAAGTATTATTGGATCCTTGCTCTACCTTACTGCAAGTAGACCGGACATAATGTTCTCAACATGTGTCTGTGCTAGATTTCAGGTGAACTCTAAGGAATCTTACTACGCTGCTGCAAAGCGGATTTTGAGATACCTTAAAGGTACACCAAATCTTGGCTTATGGTACCCAAGAAGTAATGACAGTGAACTAATAGGTTTTTCAGATGCAGATTTTGCAGGTAGCAAAGACGATAGGAAAAGCACTTCAGGGACTTGCCAATTCTTTGGACGAACGCTTATCTCCTGGAGTAGCAAGAAGCAAAACTGTGTGGAAATTTCAACGGCCGAGTCAGAGTACATCTCTGCATGCAGTTGCTGTGCACAGTTACTTTGGAAAAAGAATCAGTTCGAAGACTACAACATGAAGTTTGACAAGATTCCATTGTTTTGCGACTCTTCCAGCGCAATAGCAATAGCCAATAACCCAGTCTCGCACAGCCGGACAAAGTATATAGAGCTAAGGTATCACTTCATCCGGGAGCATGTGGAGCATAGGGACAAAGACCTTCAATATGTTCCTACAGATAGGCAAATTACAGATATTTTCACGAAGCCGCTGTACGAGACCAAGTTCTCATTCTTCAAAACAGAACTTGGGATGCTCAACAAAGAAGACTAGAAGAAGCTGGACTTTCAAGAAGGCTCAAGGCTCAAAGGTTAGTAAAAAATTGGAGTTTTCCCAAAGTTTAAGTTTTTGACTCGAGTAAGTAACAGCATACTCGAGTAAGTATATGACCTACTCGAGTAGTAGAATGACATACTCGAGTAGTCTACTTGACCTACTCGAGTAGTGGAATGATATACTCGTGTAGTCGACTTGACCTACTCGAGTAGCAGACTGACATACTCGAGTAGTCAACTTCACTTACTCGAGTACCTCATTGACCTACTCGAGTACTTCCATACATCTACTCGAGTACTTCTGTATCCTTACTCGAGTAACTCAAGACTTATCTACTCGAGATATTTTCCTCACTCGTGTATATGTCGAGTCATTTCATATTCAAATTTTCTTATGCCCAAACCGAAGGCTTATGCCGCCTCTTCTATGGTATACTTCAGTATTTTTCAAATAATTAGACCTAAACCTAGGGTGATATAAATAAGAAAATCCGGAAATTTCATTTACACGAAATCAATTCCGTCTCTCGAGTACCCGACTGCCTCTTCTCCTTCCTTCAAGAAGTTGCAGAGCCGCGCCCTTTCCGTCTCCCCGTCGACATTTTCTAGGGTTTCTGCATCTCCAAGACTTTTGAATCATGGCCGCCTCATCTAAGATCGGTGTTGGTTCGGAATTAGTCGCCGCCGGGATTGCAGACCTATCCGATGATTTCCATAATCTCCTGATTTTGCTCGACACCGCCGGATTAACATTTGTTCTCCAAGAACCATGTCGCATCCTCTTCCCCGAAGTTGCAGAGTTTTTCAAGAATGTCAAGGTCAAGCACCATGGAACAGTTTTGAAGTCTTCAGTCAAATGTATCAACATCAAACTCACTCCAACCTCTGTTTCTCGACTTCTCCGACTGCCTGCTCCAGATGCTGATGATTTTCTGGGTGATGAAGAATATTCCAGAACTTGCTTATTCTGTGGACTTTCTGCTGATGCTAAATACATCAATAGGTCTGATATGCATGCTGAAGGAAAATTCTTGGTTGATGTCATTGGTAAGATTCTTCTATGCAAAACCAACTCCATCAGGGTCATACCCCTTTATTTCTTTGAATTGATGCAAGCTATAGTCTGTAGAAAAGCCTTTCAGTTTGGCTTGTTGATTCTGAATAAGATTAAGGAGAGTATTAAGTCCCCCAACTATGCAAGGATAATTTCCCTGCTTCTCCATGAGATCAATCCAGAGGTTTTCAGTTTCTCCAAGGGAAGTATCATTCACCACATGAAGAAGGTCTCCATCTCCTCCATACAGAGATGAGAGTTAAAATTGCAAAATCCCTCTCAAGCTGACAAAGTTACTGAAGCTATAGACACAGAAGATAGGACTCCATCTCCTTCTCCATCTCAGGTCGCCAGCTCCTCTGGTGCACCTATTGAGGGGGAGCCTGCTCCTACTGTTCAAGCCAGGATGCCACCTCCTCCAGCTCCTACTCCTCCACCAGTCACTCAAGAAGATATTCCCTCAGATGAACAACTTCAAGAAATTCTATTATCTACAGATGCTGCCATATATGAAATGATAGAAGAGTTAACTGCAGATGAACCACCTCCTCCTCTATCTCCAGCAGCTCCATCCACTGAAATTCCCAAGGACCCAACTCCTGTGCAGTCTCCAGCAAAATCTCCAGTGTAGTCTCCAGCAAGGTCTCCAGACACTTCTCCAGCAAGAACTCCAGCAAAGTCTCCTGATGCTCAACAAGAACAGCAAGAAACAATTCTCATTTCTAATGAGCTCTCCCCTGAGCCAGCTGAAGCTCCTCTCAGGAATTTGGATTTCTCTCTCCCTCAGATAATGGATGAAGGGGATTCCATGATACCCACTACAAGAGCTCAGATCTCTGTTATCCTCACAGAGATAGCTCCATGGGTAGCTCCTCCTATTCCTTCTGCTCCATCTACTTCTGCTCCTCCTGCTGCTACAGCTTCTACCTCCTCAGATTTGATGACTCAGATTGTCCTTCTTCTTCAAGAACAGAAAACATACTTTGATACTTGTATCAAGACTGTCTCTGATAAAGTAACTGCTCTAGAAACTGAGATGTGTAGAGGATTTGCTGAGATCCAGCATAATACTGATCAGCTCAAACATCTTTTCCAAATTGGTGGCAAAGCCTTAGACCACACTATAACTAGTATTGGCCAAGTTATGGAACAGGGTGTTACCCTAGCTGGAAATCAGATGGAATTGGACAAAAGGGCCGAAGCAACCAAGATGAAGATTTGTGAGGAAGTTGGAACTTTCAAAGACGATGCCATCTCCAGCTATCTATTGAAGTCAGAAAGGGGGAGGGATTGGTAAAAGAATATTTAGAAAAATCTGATGCCCTCAAGAAAGATCTATGGGAAACTAAGATGAAAGAGATTCATGATGATGTTCTAGCTCAAATACAGAGTGTCAAATTCCACACCTATGACACTGCTTGTATGGATGCACAACCAGATCCTTCCAGAATTTGCTGCTGATCCTACCATTATCCCTCATCATTTGAACCCTCTAGATGCTGCTGATGCTCATGCTCCTCCTCTGCAACCTACCTTTTCTCCAAGGCCTGGAGACTCAGTTGCTCCTCCAGAGTCATATGCTCAGGATTGGGAAGATGATCCTGCATATATCTTTCTCAAAGCCCCTCCTGAGATACTGACTTATAAGAAGAAAAGAAAATATGGTGAAGGTCCTTCTGCTAGCAAGTCTGTTCCTACTAAATCTCCTGAACATGCTGAGGTTTGGTCTCCCACTTCCAAGTCCCTTATCCTGAAACTCTCAAACTAGTTTTGGATTTCAATGAGAGCAGAAATATTCACTACAGTTCCCAGGAATGGGAATTGTATGAGAAGTCCATGACCAAGAGAAGGATTTATGACAGAGAATATGGTAGAAATAATCCTGCTGCTCCTCCCATACCCCCAAGTATTATCCTAAACCTTACAGCTATCAAAGAAGACAATAGGAGAAATAAGACAAGCAACATCATCAGAGCTAGCCCAAAGGACTTATGAGATGTGGAAATGGATTTTTGTTGTTAATGACATTTCTGGATAATCACATTTATATAATTCAAAGTTTTTGATCTTATTATCTTTTTCATAGTTCCTTGATTGCTTACACTGCTTTATTACTTAGCATTCTTTTTATGTCCATAATTCACCTTAGTGTAAAGGGTTCTGACTTCTACAAATAGGGGAGATTGTTGGGTATTGTATCCACACTAACCCAGATTTGATGAAGTCACCCTTGAACTAAGATGAATTAAGTTGTATTTGATGCTTGGTTTGAGTTATGTGTTTGCAGGATTCTAATGGGAAGTGTAGACCAATGTCAGTCTACAATGGGTCACCAAACACAGGACCATACAATGTAATCCCTCATTGTGTGTTCCAAAGTGTTGACTCATGTGTAGCCTCTCTATTGGGATACACTTCATATTCAAGCTCTAAGACTATGGGAAAAGACTTGATGCTGATTTCCCTTAGAAGGAGGGAAAAATCTGTCAGAAAAATTTTCCTAAGTAAAGTACTCGAGTAGTTCCTTACTCGAGTAAGTTACTGAGTTTATACTCGAGTAGTAATTCACTTACTCGAGTAGTTAAGATATACTCGAGTAGTCCAATTATGGCTCTCGAGTAGTTCATCTTATATACTTGAGTAGTTTCCTTTTATCTCTCGAGTTTTCAGAATTTCTCTTCTCAAATTTTTTCTAAGTTATATACTCGAGTAGTATTATATATACTCGAGTAGTTCTATCTTTTGTCTCGAGTAATTGGATTCTGACTCTCGTGTAGTTCCTACTTACTCGAGTAGTCTAAATCATATACTCGAGTAGTTCATCTACTACTCGAGTAGTCCAATGCTTTTACTCGTGTAATCCAGAATTCCCCTTCCAGAAAATTTCTCTAAGTGAATTACTCGAGTAGTTCATGTTATATACTCGAGTAGTTTCTTTTGTCTCGAGTAGTTCATGTTATATACTCGAGTAGTTCTTTGTGTCTCGAGTAGTTTATTCTGTATACTCGAGTTGTTCAGTTTTCCTGTTCCAGAAATTTTCCAAGTGTATGACTCGAGTAGCTTCTTATATACTCGAGTAGTTCATTCTTATATATTCGAGTAGTATTTCTTGTACTCGAGTAATATACTCCACCTCTCGTGTAAGTACTTAAGTACTCGAGTAAGTCATTCTTGTTACTCGAGTAGCTGATTCCTTGAATTCTTATTTACTCGAGTAGTTGACTCCATGTACTCGAGTAATGATTTCTCTTTCTCCCGAGTAGTTTTTCTCATGTACTCGAGTAGTCATCTTCTACCTACTCGAGTATTGATGCATATACTCGAGTAGTTTTGCTTGACTCGAGTAATTTACTTTGACTTTTCTGAAAATTCTTTAAGTCCAGACCTAACGGTCATATTCATAAACTCTGATATGATTGGTCCACGTGTATTTCTCATAATGACTCATTTAAGTCTAATCTTTTCTGATCCTATAAAAGGTCTTGTCTAAACCGACAAACCCTAAGTTTTCAAAGAAGATTATTCTAAGAAAGTTTTTGCAGCCGTACTTTCCAAAAAGAATTCTGTCTCCTCTTTCTCTCTCCAGGAACGAAACTCGTCGTCGCTGCCATCATAGATTTCCGACCGGCTAGGGTTTCACCTTTTTGAGGATTCAGATCAAGAAGACTCTACAGATCGAGATCTCTGCTCAACGCTTCATCGTCTAATTCGATCGTGTAAAGTCCAGAAGTTCCAGATCTGATATTGTCGAGATTATTCTTCAATATTCTGATAAAGCCGCACGCCTAAAAGAAGGAATTTCTGATTTACTGTTGCAGATCTGAACAAGAGGATTTAATGTTTGTATTTCTGTACAACTTTATTTCATTATTGTAGGAGAAGTTTTCTCCGAGTATAGGAGTTTTTCAATTCCGAGATTGTAGGAAGTTTTGCCTTCCGAGTGTAGATCCGTTTTGTGGATCGAGTTTGTAGGAACATTGTTCCGAGAGTAGGATTGTTTTCCAATCCGAGATAGTGGAGTAGCCGAGTCTAGTGTATTGCTAGATCGGTGAGAGAAAGTGGATGTACCCAAGGTTGGGGAACCACTATAAATCTTGCCTCGTCTGTGTTTGTTTGTTTGTTTGGTAGATAGATCTGTGCTTTGGTTTGAGATTTTTTATTCCGCAAAAAGACGCATAACTCACCTATTCACCCCCCTCTAGGTGATTTAGGTTGGCAACTATTAACTTTCACGGAATTCCGGAGCTTTCTGGGGCTTGCTGGCTACTACAGGCGCTTCATAGAGAACTTCTCGCGGATAGCGCTACCACTTACGATGTTGATTAGGAAGGACCAAAAGTTTGTGTGGTCGTTGGAGTGCGAGCAAGCTTTTGAAGAATTGAAGAGGCGGTTGACCACGACGCCTATTTTATGTTTGCCGAGTGGGACTGAAGGGTTCGAAATCTATAGTGATGCTTCGGGCAGTGGTTTGGGCTGTGTTCTGCTATAGCATGGAGCGTGATAGCCTATGGTTCATGACAATTGAAGGTTCATGAGCGGAATTATCCGGTCCATGACTTGGAGTTAGCGGCCGTGATATTTGCTCTAAAGCTGTGGAGGCACTATCTGTACGGTGTGAAGGTCGATATCTACACCGATCAAAAGAGCCTGCAGTACCTGTTGGATCAGAAGGACCTGAACATGAGGCATCAGAGGTGGATGGAGTTCCTGGGGGACTACACCTTCAAGATACATTATGTGCCTTGGAAAGGAAATGCAGTGGCAGATACGTTGAGTCGCAGGGTTCCTGCGCGAGCCAGCTGGTTGTCGATACATGATGAGAGTTTGGTCCGTGAATTGGAGGCATTGGAGATAACTTGCGTCGACAAGAAGTCTAGTTCCGAGGCGAAATTATTTTGGACAGAGGTGCAGTATGACCTAGCTGATAGAGTTCGGCAGACATTGGTTCAAGATAGCAGCATGAAGCAGATCTTAGATGAATCTTTGGATAGGTCAAATTCCCAATTTGCTATTGAGGATGAACTGCTAAGGAGGGATGGTCGCCTATGCGTTCCTAGTGCGGGTAATCTTCGGGAGGAGTTGTTGTACGAGGCTCATCATACCAAGTACTCAATCCACCAGGGGAGCACGAAGATGTATAAAGACATGAAGAAGTTGTTCTGGTGGCCAGGATTGAAGAAGGATGTAGCACTTTATGTGGCCAAGTGCCAGACGTGTGCCTTGGTAAAGGCGGAGTGTCAGAAGCCCGGAGGTTTCTTGAAGTCCCTACCTATCCCGGAGTGGAAATTCGACGACATTTCTATGGATTTGGTGCATGGTTTGCCAAAGTCGCAGAGGAGAAACGACGCCATCTGGGTGGTCGTAGATAGATTGACAAAGGTGTCGCATTTTATTCCGAACAGGAAGGAAGATCCGGTGGAGAAGTTAGCCAAACTCTATGTGGATAATATTGTACGATTGCATGGTGTGCCCCGCAGTATTATTAGTGACCGAGATGGACGCTTCACGTCGAACAACTGGAGGCTGGTGCATGGTCTATTGGGAACTAAGTTGAGTTTCAGCACAGCCTTTCATCCGCAGACGGACGGTCAGACCGAGAGAGTCAACCGGACGATGGAGGACATGTTTCGCATGTGCGTCTTGGATTTTGAAAAGCAGTGGGAAGATCACCTGTACATGGTGGAGTTTGCATATAACAACAGTTATCAAGCGAGTATTGGAATGACGCTTTTCGAGGCCTTGTATGGGAGAAAGTGTCGCACACCGTTGTCTTGGTTGGAGACAGGCGAATCGAAGTTATACAAACATCAAGCGGTGGAAGACGCCACTTCAATGATACGTACAGTTCAGGAACGGTTGAAGATCACTCAGGACAGGCAGGAAAAATACTATAACGCCAAGCATAGGAACGTGGAGTTCGGTGTTGGCGACTGGGTGTATTTGAAAATCAAGCCGTTCAAGGGTGTCTCGCGGGTTCGACGCTTTAAGAAGCTGAGTTCGAGATACCTTGGACCGTTTGAAATCCTGGAGCGTGTTGGCGAAGCCGCGTATCGATTGAAGCTGTCAGTGGAGTTGAGTGGGCTACATGATGTGTTCCACGTATCGGTGTTTCGGAAGGCGGTGCAAGAGCCTCCGGAGGTCGTTGCGGTCGATCAAGTGCCGGTTGATTATGTGTTGACGACGAAGGTCAAGCCAGTACGCATTGAAGACTTGGAGATTAAACGACTCCGCAATAAGGAAATCTGAATGGTTAAAGTCCGTTGGGATAACTGCGGACTGTTGAAGCCGGGAAAATTCCCGACCTCGAAAATAGGATCAAGGCAGCCTAAGGTTACTGATTCTACGATCCGACGTCACATTTCAAGTGGCTAGCCAGAAAGAAAGGAAAATATCTACAAGCACACCCCAAGTGCTCCAGCAGGGAGGTCGCACCACGTACCCGGAAGCTTGGAAGAAGCTTCCCCTCCGCAACCAAAAGGTTGGGCGAGCTACTAGACAGGCATGGACTGGGCGAGTATCCACTTTGGGGGACCTCGGCCGCTTCCAAAAGTGTCATTTCTAGTACCCCTGGGGGGCTATTTATAGAGAAATATTGGGGGGGGGGGGGGGGGTATAAGCGAGTATCCAGCTACTAGTAGCGAGCTCCAAGGGATTCTCGCCCATACTCGTGAGTATACTTGCTGATACTCGCCACAGCTCGCCACAGCTCGCCTCTGCTCGCCCAAGCTCTCCACTGCTCGCCTCTGCTCGCCCAAGCTCGCCACAGCTCGCCTCTGCTCGCCCAAGCTCGCCACAGCTCGCCTCTGCTCGCCTCTGCTCACCACAACTCGTCGAATGGTCTACAGATAGCCGTCTACTGGGGTACTTCTGATCTCGACAAATTACGGGTTATACACGGACGTGAGGAGCTTTCTTGGGAGCGAGAGCAGACTATGATGGAAGAATACCCCGAGTTATTCCACTCAGGTAAAATTTAATATTTTTTTATGTACCTTTACATAATTTAGGGACGAAATTCTTTAAGTGGGGGAGATTTGTAACGTCCCGAAAATCATAATCGAGCTGGTCGTGTCCAAGAGAATTTTTGGTGCCTGTATAGGGGTACACGGCCTAGGACACGGGCGTGTCCAAGGCCGTGTGGTTCTTTGTGTTGGTCGGCTGGGTCCAGAGAAGGATACGATAGGAAACACGGCAGCGTGACACGGGCGTGTCAAATGACACGGGCGTGTGCATACCCGTGTCACCACCCGTGTTCCCAAGAGTCGTGTCGGTTGGCGTGGCGGTTACTGGTGACACGGCCCTAGTGCACGGACGTGTCAGAAACCGACACGGGCGTGTCAGGTTGAGACACGGGCGTGTCTCGACCCGTGTCCTCTTCTCTGCTCGACGATCATGTCTGGATCAAGGCACACGGCATGGGACACGGACCGTATGTGAGGCCGTGTTCGGCCCAGGTTTGAGGATTTTTGGGCGGATCTGAGCCGTTCAATTTCTTTAATTAAGATCCAACGGCCCAGATGTGTTCCTGCTCTGATAAGGCCGGGAATGGAGGTTAAACTCCTCATTTGCTCTTTACCATTCTCTTTCTAAGGAGTTGGAGAGAGGAGGAAGGAAAGGGAGGATTCCGGCCGCCGGCGGAGCATCGGAGCACCGTTTTGAGAACCGAGAGCAGATCCGCGGAGGAAATTCTATTGCGAAGCCTTCTATCCGTATAGTTTTTCCATGACACAAAAGCGTACTACAAGGGTAACGATTCTCTACTTGAGCATGTGAAGCTCTCCTTCTTTTGCATAAGGAAACCCGCTCCCGCGAGTGTGCGGTGTTCCTTGGGGTTGACCGGAATAGTCCACCTTGTGTTGCATATAGAGTCCGGAAGCGAAGTACGGACATAGGCATTGTGTGTGAAGCCTACCCGGACATGTTGGTCTGGATCGGTGATGTTACATTTTGTATGGTTTGCCGGAGAAGACTCCGTGTTTTGTGTTTTCGGGTTTCTACACGGTAGATTGCAACAGGGATCCTTGGGGATTAACTCCAAGGCGCACCCGGAAAACTGAGCGGAAACATAATTCTGCTAATTTGGCGACAGGGGAGCCGGCCTTGTACATAACTGGGTTATGTGATGTTTGGATTGTTGCGGGATCCGAGAGAAGCTTGGTTCGTGCGTACGTCTTAAGGTGAACTACGTGGTGTGAGCAATGAGCAAGTGGAATCAGACCTGGGCTATGTGGTTCGGTGTGAGAGACCCATAGAGGGAATGGCCGTTGGCATAGTCGGGAGCCTTAGACAGTGGTCAGAAAGGCTAAAATGCTCAGGTTGTTGCCATCCCGGGTATGGTGGTGAAGCCACAGAATTGACCAGATTCACCGTTAATGTGCCCTGAGTGCACGTGGTGTTTGGCCGTGCGAGCCTACACCTGTGGCGAAGTATGTTTGTACTTTATTGTTTAGCTGGGCTAATATAATGCAGGGAAGGAGCACTGCCATCCCGAGTAAGGGGCGGGGTCGTTATAATTTGGTCAGCTTTGGCTGACCGTTACTTTGTTTGCCACTGTGCGGTGGAATGTTGCTTGCAGGTGCTGCGGAGCCGAGTACCAAATAGCGGGCTGAAGCCCATGTTGCTGAGCTGGCCCTCGAAGGTCAAAGCGAATAGTTGTATTTTATATTGTCATGTGTGGCCGGCCTACGAGCCGATGTATGTAAGACACTATTTTGTTAAGTGAAATTCTTGTAAGGCCATAAGGCCAAATACTTCCAGTGTATTTGTTATTTCATTCCTGTGGTAGTTGTGGACATTCATGATAGTTGATAATTCAATTATGGGTTCTTTATAACTGTTTAAAAGCTTCCGCTAGAATGCTCTGTGTAGGGCGAGTAGTTATAGTTGTTTGGTTTTGGTATTCTTATGTAACCCTTCCGACTGTCCGTGGTATATGGTGTCGGGTTCCAGCTGGACCTTCTGTTATATGCCATACGACGGATGGAGGTGTTACATGGCGAGCAAGATCTTGGCGGACAGCAATTCCTGTCAACTGTACAAGAAAAGGTGGCAGGCTGTTTTTACAGTACAAGCAAAGCAGCAACAATGCTTTTCAAATTTATGCGGACTGCTCTTGCGGATTGCTCCTTGCGAACTGTTTCTTGTGGGCTAAACTTTGCGGACAGCAAGCTTGGGCGATTAAGCTTGAGGTGCAGCGGATTGTATTCGTGATCAAAATTGTTTGCAAGTTTTTAGCGTGCGTTTGTTGTAGTGAAGTACACCTCAAAGTTGACTGATCGAGGTGGGGAGTACACCTCAAAGTTGTTTGATTCATTCTGCAAAGAGCATGGAATTGTTCATCAGTTGACTGCAGCATACTCGCCTCAGCAGAACGGAGTGGCTGAGAGAAAAATTTGATGATTCAAAACATGACAAGTAGTATGATAAAGGGCAAGAAGTTACCGAAGTTGTTTTGGGCTGAAGCAGTACAATGTGCAGTGTACTTGTTGAATAGATGTCCGACTAAGAGTGTTAAGTTCAAGACTCCATATGAGGCATGGAGTGGATGGAAGCCAAGTGTGCAACACTTGAGAGTGTTTGGGTGTGTAGCTTATGCTCACATCCTTCATCAGAAGAGGAAGAAGCTTGATGATAAAAGCAAGAAGTGTATATTTGTAGGCTACGCTCCGTTGAGTAAAGCTTACAAGTTATACAATCCTGTGACAAAGAAAGCGATCATCTGAAGAGATGTCTTCTTTGAGGAAGACAGTTGTTGGAGCTGGGATGAGAAGGAGAGAAGCATCAAGGGGATGTTTTATGATGATGATGAAGAAGAAGGTGGTCATGAAGCTGAAGCTACAGATGGTGGAGCTGAACCACCATCACCACCGAGCAGAGATTCAGGGGGAGCTTCAACTCCCTACTCTAGTGGAGCAAGCACCAGCAGGAGCATCTCTGAAAGTACTCAACCTAGGATGAGAAGGTTGGAGGAGATCTACGAGGAGACGGAGCCAATTCATGCTAATTTTTCTTTGTATTGTCTTTTAGCAGATTGCGAACCATACTCATATGAAGAAGCAGCTCAGGAGAAGACTTGGAGGAAGGCAATGGATGAAGAGATGACATCCATCAAGAAGAATGATACTTGGGAGTTGGTCACTCTGCCGGTAGATCACAAACCCATTGGTGTGAAATGGGTGTATAGAGTGAAGAAGAACAAGGATGGAGAAGTGGAGAAGCACAAGGAAAGACTCATCTTTAAAGGCTACCGACAAGTCCAAGGTGTGGACTACGACGAGGTCTTTGCTCCAGTGGCGCGGATAGACACTATCAGACTGATCATTGCACTAGCTGCTCAATATAAGTGGAAGATCTGTCAGATGGTCGTCAAGTCTGCATTTCTCAATGGTTATCTGGAAGAAGATGTGTACGTACAGCAGCCTCCTGGATATGAAGTGAAAGGCCAAGAGAGGAAGGTCTACAAATTGAAGAAGGCATTGTACGGGTTGAAGCAAGCGCCTCGTGTGTGGAATGAAAGAATTGATGGATACTTCCAGAAGAACGGGTACATGAAGAGCCCGTATGAGTATGCACTCTACACGAAGGTGGAGAAGAATGGTGATTTCATGGTGGTGTGCTTATATGTTGACGACATGATATTCACTGGAAATAACCCTCTTATGTTTGAAGAGTTTAAGAAGACGATGAAGAAGGAGTTCGAGATGACTGATCTAGGAGAACTCACTTACTTCTTGGGCATTGAGGTACAATAGAGTGAAGATGGGATCTTCATTTCTCAGAAGAAGTACGCGGAGGAAATTATGAAGAAGTTCCGGATGGAGAATAGCAAGGCTATCTCTACTCCTACTGATCCGGAATGAAGCTGAGGAAGGATTCGAAGGAGGAAGCAGTTGACTCTATGATGTTCAAGAGTCTAGTTGGAAGTCTATGCTACCTGACTTTCACTAGGCCCGATATCATGTATGCGGTTGGAGTAGTCAGTAGAAATGAAGTCTGGTACTTGGACACAGGAGCCAGCAACCATATGTGTGGTGAGAAGGAGTTGTTCACTAACCTTGAACCAAGTGCTGGTGAGGTTAGCTTTGGTGATGCTTCAAAGATCTCAGTAGAAGGCAAAGGGCTGATAGTAGTCACCCTCAATGGAGAGAAGGTGCATCTCAACGATGTGTTCTATGTTCCTGGCTTGAAGAGTAACATCTTAAGCCTTGGACAGTTGGTGGAGAAAGGCTATTGCATTCACTTGAAGGATGGTTCTTTGGCTATGAAGAACCATCGAGGAAAAGAGGTGGTGAAGGTAAAGATGACGACGAATCGTCTCTTTACGTTGAGGATGGATGCTGAGGAGACGGCATGCTTAGCAAGAACTGAAGAAGAAGAAGAGGCTTGGTTGTGGCACCATAGAATGGGTCACTTAGGCTTCAGTGGTTTGAAGCTTCTATCGCATGCAAAGATGGTGGAAGGTTTGCCAAAGATCTTACCACCACAGAAGATTTGTGAAGCATGTACAAAGGGCAAGCAGAAGAGACATACGTTTGAAGGTGGAAAGTCTCGAAGAGCAAGGAGACAACTTGAACTATTTCACTTGGACATTGCTGGTCCGTTTGATATAAAAAGAAAGTTTGTTTGTTTGTCTATTGGTGCTCTGTTAAACGCTTCCAACAGTGGTATCAGAGCCAGGTTCCGAACCTTGGTAGTAACTCAGAAGAGTTGAAGAGATCGCAACAATGGAGATGGTAAATGCTATGCCGGGTCAAGTTCCCAAGTTGACAAAGATGAACTATGGGAATTGGAGTATCCAGATGAGAATGCTGCTAGCATAAAAGGAGCTTTGGGAGATATTTGAAGATGGTTATGAAGAGATAACTGCTGAAGCAGAGGCGACGTTAACTAACGCTCAGAGGATGAAGCTACAAGAGGCAAGGAAGAGAGACAAGAAAGCTTTGTTCTTGTTATATCAAGGGGTTGATGAGGCAACCTTTGAGAAGATCTCGGATGCTAAAACTTCTAAAAAAGCATGGGAGACCTTGCAACGCTCCTTGCAAGGAGTTGACAAGGCAAAGAAGGTGAAACTACAATCTCTCCGAGCAGAATATGAAGTTATCAAGATGCAGAACTCTGAGAAAGTTGGTGACTATGTGACTCATCTGCGGACGCTTGCAAATGAAATGAAGCGCAACGTAGAGACAATCGATGATGTCAGTTTCATGAAAAACCTTCTGCGGTCTATGTCGAAGAAGTTCAACTACGTGGTGGTGGTGATAGAAGAGTCAAAGGATCTCACTCAACTATCTATCGATGAACTCATAGGCTCTTTGCAAGCCCATGAATATCGCATGTTACAAGATGAAGAGTCAAGTGGCTTGGAGAAAAGCACTTCAGACTCAATTAAATTTTGGAGAGAGCTCTGGAAGAGGTGGCCAGCGAGACCGAGGCTACCAAGGCAGAGGTAGAGGAAGAAGAGGAGGAAGACATCAAAACTTCCAGAGAGAGGCGGAGCAACCTCAAGGTAGAGAGCAAGAAGGAAGAGGAAGAGGCCGTGGAAGAGGCCGTGGTGGAGTGGCCCAAGTCCAATGTTACAACTGTAAAAGGTTTGGGCACATGAGTTATGACTGCAGACGTCCGAGGAGGAATGAGGAGACCAACCACTATGCTGAAGCAAGAAATGCTGGTGGTGATCCAATGATGTTTTTGACTTACAGAGGAGCTGAAGGAGGTAGAAATGAAGTCTGGTACTTGGACACAGGAGCCAGCAACCATATGTGTGGTGAGAAGGACTTGTTCACTAACCTTGAACCAAGTGCTGGTGAGGTTAGCTTTGGTAATGCTTCAAAGATCTCAGTAGAAGGCAAAGGACTGATAGTAGTCACCCTCAATGGCGAGAAGGTGCATCTCAATGATGTGTTCTATGTTTATGGATTGAAGAGTAACATCTTAAGCCTTGGACAGTTGGTGGAGAAAGGCTATTGCATTCACTTGAAGGATGGTTCTTTGGCTATGAAGAACCATCGAGGAAAAGAGGCGGTGAAGGTAAAGATGACGACGAATCATCTCTTTACGTTGAGGATGGATGTCGAGGAGACGACATGCTTAGCAAGAACTGAAGAAGAAGAAGAAGAGGCTTGGTTGTGGCACCATAGAATGGGTCACTTAGGCTTCAGTGGTCTGAAGCTTCTATCGCATGCAAAGATGGTGGAAGGTTTGCCAAAGATCTTACCACCACAGAAGATTTGTGAAGCTTGTACGAAGGGCAAGCAGAAGAGACATATGTTTGAAGGTGGAAAGTCTCGAAGAGCAAGGAGACAACTTGAACTAGTTCACTCGGACATTGCTGGTCCGTTTGATATAAAAAGAAAGTTTGTTTGTTTGTCTATTGGTGCTCTGTTAAATGCTTCCAACAACGACGGAGCTCTGGAATATCACCTCGTGATCTTTTGAGATCTTCGGTTGCGTCTGTGGTCAAAAGGGAGAAGTCACCTCCACAAAAGACATTACCCATTTTCTCGATTGTCTGTGAAGTCCACGTCTCATTCCCTTCTCTTTTTACTTGGCAGCCTTAGACGAGGATTAAATCTCCTTCTTTTAAGATCAGAGAAGATAAAAGAAGCTTAGGGATAGACCCTGCCATGGAGAGGAAAAAAAGGGAGGATGTACAACCTCAAGCTCGCTAGAGGCCCTCAAGGTACGAACAGTAAGAGCGGGCTTGAGGAACTGACAGGCGAGTGGGACCGCATGGTCCACTCGCAGGAGGCGAGACGGGCGATCCCTGCAGTAGGCGAGATGCCCCTTTTGGCATGCGAGTAGGCCTTTATAGGCGAGAGGGCCCCGCGGCGAAGGATGCTTGCGAGACGGCCATGAGGGCTCGTCTCGCTGATGGGTGTTCCCCTACTCGCCATATAGAGAGAGGGCCGTTTTGGCAATTCTATACCCAATGGGGTTTTTACTCTTCTACCCCGGGTAATTTTACCTTTTTGCCCTTGGTGGTCTGCATATAACTTTTCAGAACAACGGAGTTTGGCTGTTGGCAGACCCAACCAAGGGTACTCTGGTAATTTCAGGTCAGCTCAGTATGGTTATTGGCAGTTCAAACTCAGAAAACTATAAATAGTCCCATAGGGGTTATTCAGAAGCACTTTTTTCCGGGGACTGAAGAGGATTTTTCTGTGCTTTCTGAGGAGCTCCAAGCCCAGCTTTTGGCTTTGGAGGGGAAGCTCTCAGAGATCTTCCGGGTAAGCGGTGGGACCTCCCTGTTGAGGCTTAGGGCCAGTTTCTAGTCCTTCACGACCAGTCGGAGGTCAGAGCTTGGGACGAGTAGGTGTTGGCTATGCCCCTATTTTTCGAACTTTTGTCGAAGTCAAGTTTTGACTTCAACGGAGGAAATGAAAGCTTATTCTCCAAAGGGACAGATTTCCTACGGCAAAAGACGTATTTATAGACTAGCAGGAAAAAAAATGAAAGTGTACGATCAGGCACACAAACATGTCCTCGATCGTGTGCGAAGAATAAGAAAACAGGCACGAAAATGAAATGACGTGCAACCAGATCCGAATGCTTTTTTGGATGCTTTTTCAGGTTACCACCATATCCGAATGCACCCTCCCGATGTCAAGGACGTCTCCTTCATCACAAGGGAGGGATGCTTCAGTTATAAAATGATGCCCTTTGGGTTGAAAAATGCAGGGGCTACCTACCAGCGCATGATGGATCAAGTCTTCCAAGGTCAAAGGGGGAGGAACCTGGAGGTCTATGTTGATGACCTGATGGTCAAGAGTAAATGTGTGGACTCACATCTCCGAGACCTGGAGGAAACGTTCGCCACCATGCGGAGGTTCAAGATGAGGCTGAACCCCTTAAAGTGCGTTTTTGGGGCAAGCCGTGGAAAGTTCCTTGGGCATCGCCTGACCCGGGCGGGGGTGGAACCCAACCCAAATAAGGTGAAGGCTATCCTAGAGCTGGAGTCACCACGCAATGCTAAGGAGGTCCAGCGCTTGACAGACAAGCTTGCCGGCCTAAGTAGATTCCTCTCCAGGTCGGGAGAGAAATGCTCATCATTCTTCAAAGTGTTGCGAGGTAACCAAAGGTTCGAGTGGACCGCCGAATGTGAAGAAGCTTTCCAAAGGCTGAAGAAACAGCTCTCCCTGGCTCCTCTACTTCAAAGCCCAAAGGAGGGGGAGGATCTAGCCTTGTATCTCAGAGTGGGAGCAGAGGCGGTGAGCTCTGTTCTGGTTGGGGAAGAGGGTAGGAAGCAGTTGCCAATCTACTATATTAGCAGGATCCTAAAGAAGGCGGAGCTTCGCTACCCTATATTGGAAAAGCTGGCGTACGCCTTGATCATTTCGACCAGGAATCTCCGGCCATATTTCCAAGCACATTCGATCAGGGTGGTGATAGAACATCCCCTCCATAAGATTTTTGAAGGAGTGGAGCACTCGGGCAGGCTGGCCAAATGGTCTATCGAGTTGAGTGAGCTCGATATCTCATTCGTGCCAAGGCTCTCCATTAAGGCACAGGTGGTGGCCGAGTTCTTAGCAGACTACGGTGTGGAGGTCGGGGCCGAGGAGTCGCGGCCACAGGAGGCATGGAAGATGACGGTTGATGGAGCCTCGGGAAAGCACTCCCTCGGAGCAGGGGTGGTATTGACAAGTCCTCAAGGGGTCACCATAGAGCAAGCAGTGGTCTTGCACATTCCAACAACTAACAACCAGGCGGAGTACGAGGCTGTGATAGCCGACTTTCATTTGGCAAAGGAGCTTGAGATCCAGGATGTGAAGGCTTTTATGGACTCATTGGTGGTGGCATCGCAGATTCGAGGAGAGTTCGAAGCTCGGGAACCCACCCTTGTGAAGTACTTGTCCAAGGTGAGGGCGATCATCGGGGGGTTCCGGACGTTCTCCATCCAACACGTTCCCAGAGAAGAGAGTACAGTTGCAGATTGGTTGGCTAAGTTTGGACCTCGGGGAGGGGGAACCTTGACTGATCTGTTCCGTCCAGCGATCGAGGAAGGGGAGCTCATGGAAGTATATCAGCGACCCTCATGGGTGGATCCCTTCGTGACCTTCTTCGTCACGGGCAACCTCCCTGAGGGGGTTAAGGAGGCAAAGAGCTTTCGGCATAAGGCGACCCACTATCTCATGCATGAAGGGAGCTTACATCGGAAGATGCTTTCGGGCCTTCTAGCGCGATGTTTGGCGGAAGAATAGACCCAGCAGATTCTGGAGGAGGTGCACTCTGGGGAATGTGGTAGCCATTCCGGAGTTAGGACGTTGGAGGCAAGGGTGGTCAGGCAGGGATACTTCTGGCCCACCCTGAGGAAGGATGTTGTGGAGTTTGCGAGGAGGTGCCAAAAATGCCAGCTCTACACCCCCTCCAGCTCTTGCCCGCTTAGAGGATCCAAAGCATCATGGCTCCATGGCCGTTCGCTATCTTGGGGATGGATTTAGTTGGGCCTTTCCCTCCGGCTAGTGGGCGAAGGAGGTTCCTCCTAGTTATGATCGACTACTTCTCTAAATGGCTGGAGGTTAAGGCGCTGGTCAAAGTAACCTCCCAAGTCATCAGGAACTTCGTTTGGGGAGAGATCATCTGCAGGCATGGGCTGCCTCAGGCCATTGTCACGGACAATGGTCCTCAATTTGCAAGTGAGGAGTTTATAAGTTTCTGCACTCAGCTGGACATCGACCTCAGATTTGCCTCCGTCCACCACCCCAGGAGCAACAGTCAGGTGGAGGCGGCGAACAAAATCATCGTGAATCTTCTTAAGAAGAAGATAAAGAACTTGAGGGGGAGTTGGGTCGAACAGCTCCACTCAGTATTGTGGGCCTTGCGGACAACCCCGAACACAGCCACCGGCGAGACCCCCTTCAAACTTTCCCATGGGTGTGAGGCAGTCCTGCCTATGGAGTTGAGATTCGATCTCCACGAGTCGCGGCTGTAGGTGATGGAGACGAGGCTTGGAGGCTAGAAAATGAAGAGGGATTATGCCACTCACTGGACATGGTAGAAGAGCTACGCGACATCGCGACCATCAGGCAAGAAGAGATCAAACGGCAGATGGCAAGATACTTCGACAAGCATATCAGGATCAAGCAATTCGTGGAAGGAGATCTGGTGCTAAAGAAAGTTGATGCTGCGGGGAGATCCGCCCCCGTGGGTAAGCTCAACCCAAATTGGGAAGGGCCTTATATTGTTGAGAGGGTCCTGAGAGCAGGAGGTTACCACCTCCAGGATGTGGAGGGTAAGACCATGAGCCACACCTGCAGCGGCGATGACTTGAAACGCTTCTACCCATGAGAAGGGAGGGCAAAAATTGTATACTCAAATCGAGTTCATTATAATATATTTCTCAAATCACTTCTTGTCTTGACCTACTATGAAATTCTAACGGCATGAAGATGGTCGCTTCTGCACTACCTCGAGCGCGGCTCGGCCCCAGGTAGACCCGCTGTGCAGGCTCTCATTAGCTGGCATATCCGAAGGCTCGCCTGTGGGGGAGAGGTCTGGTTCTTGGTCCTTGGTTCTGCACTACCCCGAGCGCGGCTCGGCCCCAGGTAGACACGCTGCGCAGGCTCTCATTAGCTGGCAGGTCCGAAGGCTCGCCTGTGGGGGAGAGGTCTGGTTCTTGGTCCTTGGTTCTGCACTACCCCGAGCGAGGATCGGCCGCAGGTAGACCCGGTGCGCAGGCTCTCATTAGCTGGCAGGTCTGAAGGCTCGCTTGTGGGGGAGAGGTATGGTTCTTGGTCCTTGATTCTGCACTACCCCGAGCGCAGCTCGGCCCTAGGTAGACTTGCTGCGCAGGCTCTCATTAGCTGGCAGGTCCGAAGGCTCGCCTGTGGGGGAGAGATCTGGTTCTTGGTCCTTGGTTCTGCACTACCCCGAGCGCGGCTCGGCCCAACGTAGACCCGCTGTGCATGGTCTCATTAGCTGGCAAATCTGAAGGCTTGCCTTTGGGGAAGAGGTATGGTTCTTGGTCCTTGGTTCTGCACTACCCCGAGCGCGGCTCGGCCCCAGGTAGACCCGCTGCGCAGGCTCTCATTAGCTGGCAGGTCCGAAGGCTCGTCGGTGGGGGAGAGGTCTGGTTCTTGGTCCTTGGTTCTGCACTACCCCGAGCGCGGCTCGGCCCTAGATAGACCCGCTGCGTAGGCTCTCATTAGCTGGCCGGTCCGAAGGCTCGCCTGTGTGGGAGAGGTCTGGTTCTTGGTCCTTTGTTCTGCACTTCCCCGAGCGTGGCTTGGCCCCAGGTAGACCCGCTGCGCAGACACTCTTTAGCTGGCAGGTCTGAAGGCTCTCCTGTGGGGGAGAGGTCTGGTTCTTGGTCCTTGGTTCTGTACTACCCCGAGCGCGGCTCGGCCCCAGGTAGACCCGCTGCGCAGGCTCTCATCAGCTGGCAGGTCCGAAGGCTCGCCGGTGGGGGAGAGGTCTGGTTCTTGGTCCTTGGTTCTGCACTACCCCTAGTACGGCTCATCCCAAGGTAGACCCGCTGCGCAAGCTCTCATTAGCTGCCAGGTCCGAAGGCTCGCCTGTGGGGGAGAGGTCTGGTTCTTGGTCCTTTGTTCTGCACTTCCCCGAGCGTGGCTTGGCCCCAGGTAGACCCGCTGCGCATGCACTCTTTAGCTGGCAGGTCTGAAGGCTCGCCTGTGGCGGAGAGGTCTGGTTCTTGGTCCTTGGTTCTGTACTACCCCGAGCGTGGCTCGGCCCCAGGTAGACCCGCTACACAGGCTCTCATTAGCTGGCAGGTCCGAAGGCTCGCCTATGGGGGATAGGTCTGGTTCTTGGTCCTTGGTTCTGTACTACCCCGAGCACGACTCAGCCCCAGGTAGACCCGCTGCGCAAGCTCTCATTAGCTAGCAGGTCCGAAGTCTCGCCTATGGGAGAGAGGTCTGGTTCTTGGTCCTTGGTTCTGCACTACCTCGAGCGCGGCTCGGCACCAGGTAGACCTGCTGCGCAGGCTCTCATTAGCTGGCAGGTCCGAAGGCTCACCTATGGGGGAAGGGTCTGGTTCTTGGTCATTGGTTTTGTACTACCCCGAGTGTGGCTCGGCCCCACGTAGACCTGCTATGCAGGCTCTCATTAGCTGGCAGGTCTGAAGGCTCGCCTGTGGGGGAGAGGTCTGGTTCTTGGTCCTTAGTTCTGCACTACCACGAGCACGGCTCAGCCCCAGGTAGACCCGCTGCGCAGGCTCTCATTAGCTGGCAGGTCCAAAGGCTCGCCGGTTGGGGAGAGGTCTGGTTCTTGGTCCTTGGTTCTGCACTACCCTGAGCGCGGCTCGACCCCAGATAGACCCGCTGCGCAGGCTCTCATTAGCTGGCCGGTCCGAAGGCTCGCCTGTGGGGGAGAGGTCTGGTTCTTGGTCCTTGGTTCTGCACTTCCCCGTGCGTGGCTCGGCCCCAGGTAGACTCGCTGCGCAGGCTCTCATTAGCTGGCAGGTCAGAAGGCTCACCTGTGGGGGAGAGGTCTGGTTCTTGGTCCTTGGTTCTATACTACTCAGAGCGCGGCTCGGCCCCAGGTAGACCCGCTGTGTAGGCTCTCATTAGCTGGCAGGTCCGAAGGCTCGCCTGTGGGGGAGAGGTCTGGTTCTTGGTCCTTGGTTCTACACTACCCCGAGCGCTGCTCGGCCCCAGGTAGACCTGCTGCGCAGGCTCTCATTAGCTGGCAAGTCCGAAAGCTCGCCTGTGGGGGAGAGGTCTGGTTCTTGGTCCTTGGTTCTGCACCACCCCGAATGCGGCTCGGCCCCAGGTAGACCCGCTGCGCAGGCTCTCATTAGCTGGCAGGTCCGAAGGCTCGCCTGTGGGGGAGAGTTCTGGTTCTTGGTCATTGGTTCTGCAGTACCCCGAGCGCGGCTCGGCCCTAGGTATACCCGCTGCGCAGGCTCTCATTTGCTATCATGTCCGAAGGCTCGTCTGTGGGGGAGAGGTCTGGTTCTTGGTCCTTGGTTCTGCAACACCCCGAGCGCGGCTCAGCCCCAGGTAAACCTGTTGCGCAGGCTCTCATTAGCTGGCAGGTCCGAAGGCTTGCCTGTGGAGGAGAGGTCTGGTTCTTGGTCCTTGATTCTGCACTACCCTGAGCGCGGATCGGCCCCAGGTACACCCGCTACGCAGGCTCTCATTAGCTGGCAGGTCCGAAGGCTCGCCTGTGGGGGAGAGGTCTGGTTCTTGGTCCTTGGTTCTGCACTACCCCGAGCGCGGCTCGGCCCCAGGTAGAACCGCTGTGCAGGCTCTCATTAGCTGGTAGGTCCGAAGGCTCGCCTGTGGGGGAGAGGTCTGGTTCTTGGTGCTTGGTTCTGCACTACCCCGAGCGCGGTTCGGCCCTAGGTAGACCCTCTGCGCACTCTCTCTTTAGCTGCAGGTCCGATGGCTCGCATGCGGGGGAGAGGTCTGGTTCTTGGTCCTTGGTTCTACACTACCCCGAGCGTGGCTCGGCCCCAGGTAGACCTGCTACGCAGGCTCTCATTAGCTGGCAAGTCCGAAGGCTCACCTGTGGGGGAGAGGTTTGGTTCTTGGTCCTTGGTTCTACACTACCCCGAACGCGGCTCGGCCCCAGGTAGACCCGCTGCGCAGGCTCTCATTAGCTGGCAGTTCTGAAGGCTCGCCTGTGGGGGAGATTTCTGGTTCTTGGTCCTTGGTTCTGCACTACCCGAACGCGGCTCGGCCCCAGGTAGACCCGCTGCGCAGGCTCTCATTTGCTGGCAGGACTGAAGGCTCGCCTATGGGGGAGAGGTCTGGTTCTTGGTCCTTGGTTCTACACCACCCTGAGTGCGGCTCAGCCCTAGGTAGACCTGCTGCGCAGGCTCTCATTAGCTGGCAGGTCCGAAGGCTCGCCTGTTGGGGAGAGGTCTAGTTCTTGATCCTTGGTTCTGCACTACCCTGAGCGCGGCTCGGCCCCAGGTAGACTCGCTGTGCAGGCTCTCATTAGCTGGCAGGTTCGAAGGCTCGCCTGTGGGGGAGAGGTCTAGTTCTTGGTCCTTGGTTCTGCACTTCCCCGAGCGCGGCTCGGCCCTAGGTAGACCCGCTGCGCAAGCTCTCATTAGCTGGTTGGTCCGAAGGCTCGCGTGTGGGGGAGAGGTCTGGTTCTTGGTCCTTGGTTCTGCACTGCCCCGAGCGCGGCTCGGCCCCACGTAGACCCGCTGCGCAGGCTCTCATTAGCTGGCAGGTCCGAAGGCTCGCCTGTGGGGAGAGGTCTGGTTCTTGGTCCTTGGTTCTACACTACCCCGAGCGTGGCTCGGCCCCAGGTAGACCTGCTGTGCAGGCTCTCATTAGCTGGCAAGTCCGAAGGCTCGCCTGTGGGCGAGAGGTCTAGTTCTTGGTCCTTGGTTCTGCATCACCCCGAACGCGGATCAGCCCCAGGTATACCCGCTGCGCAGGCTCTCATTAGCTGGCAGGTCCGAAGGCTCGCCTGTGGGGGAGAGTTCTGGTTCTTGGTCCTTGGTTCTGCACTACCCAGAGCGCTGCTCAGCCCTAGGTAGACCCGCTGCGCAGGCTCTCATTTGATGTCAGGTCTGAAGGCTCGCCTGTAGGGGAGAGGTCTGGTTCTTGGTCCTTTGTTCTACAACACCCCAAGCGCGGCTCAGCCCCAGGTAGACCTGCTGCGCAGGCTCTCATTAGGTGGCAGGTCCAAAGGCTCGCCTGTTGGGGATAGGTCTAGTTCTTGATCCTTGGTTCTGCACTACCCTGAGCGCGGCTCGCCCCAGGTAGACTCGCTGTGCAGGCTCGCTGGCAGGTTCGAAGGCTCGCCTATGGGGGAGAGGTCTAGTGGTCCTTGGTTCTGCACTTCCCCGAGCGCAGCTCGGCCCTAGGTAGACCCGCTGCGCACTACTGGTTGGTCCGAAGGCTCGCGTGCTGGTTCTTGGTCCTTGGTTCTACACTGCCCCGAGCGCCTCAAGTACACTAGCTGCAAGGCTCGCCTGTGGGGAGAGGTCTGGTTCTTGGTCCTTGGTTCTATTAGGTAGACCTGCTGCGCAGGCTCTCATTAGCAGGTACAAGCTGCTTGCAGAGGTCCTATCACCCCGGAGAGCCTGTTTATTTCTTGGTCCTTGGTTCTGCACTACCCCGAGCGCGGCTCGGCCCCAGGTAGAACCCTTGCTGTGCAGGCTCTCATTAGCTGGTAGGTCCGAAGGCTCGCCTGTGGGGGAGAGGTATGGTTCTTGGTCCTTTGTTCTGCACTACCCCGAGCGCGGCTCGGCCCCAGGTAGACCCGCTGCGCCCTCTCCCTTTAGCTGCAGGTCCGAAGGCTCGCCTGAGGGGAAGAGGTCTGGTTCTTGGTCCTTGGTTCTACACTACCCAGAGCGTGGCTCGGCCCCATGTAGACCTTCTCCGCAGGCTCTCATTAGCTGGCAATTCCGAAGGATCACCTGTGGGGGAGAGGTCTGGTTCTTGGTCCTTGGTTCTGCACTACCCCGAACGCGGCTCGGCCCCAGGTAGACCCGCTGCGCAGGCTCTCATTAGCTGGCAGGTCCGAAGGCTCGCCTGTGGGGGAGAGTTCTGGTTCTTGGTCCTTGGTTCTGCACTACCCGAGCGCGGCTCGGCCCCAGGTAGACCCGCTGCGCAGGCTCTCATTTGCTTGCAGGTCAGAAGGCTCGCCTGTGGGGGAGAGGTCTGGTTCTTGGTCCTTGGTTCTGCACCACCCTGAGCGCGGCTCAGCCCTAGGTAGACCTGCTGCGCAGGCTCTCATTAGCTGGCAGGTCCGAAGGCTCGCCTGTTGGGGAGAGGTCTAGTTCTTGATCCTTGGTTCTGCACTACCCTGAGCGCGGCTCGGCCCCAGGTAGACTCGCTGTGCAGGCTCTCATTAGCTGGCAGGTTCGAAGGCTCGCCTGTGGGGGAGAGGTCTAATTCTTGGTCCTTGGTTCTGCACTTCCCCGAGCGCGGCTCGGCCCTAGGTAGACCCAATGCGCAGGCTCTCATTAGCTTGTAGGTCCGAAGGCTCGCGTGTGGGGGAGAGGTCTGGTTCTTGGTCCTTGGTTCTGCACTGCCCCGAGCGCGGCTTGGCCCCACGTAGACCCGCTGCGCAGGCTCTCATTAGCTGGCAGGTCCGAAGACTCGCATGTGGGGAGAGGTCTGTTTCTTGGTCCTTGGTTCTACACTACCCCGAGCATGGCTCGACCCCAGGTAGACCTGCTGCGCAGGCTCTCATTAGCTGGCAAGTCCGAAGGCTCGCCTGTGGGGGAGAGGTCTGGTTCTTGGTCCTTGGTTCTGCACTACCTTGAACGCGGCTCGGCCCCAGGTAGACCCGCTGCGCAGCCTCTCATTAGCTGGCAGGTCCAAAGGCTCGCTTGTGGGGGAGAGTTCTGGTTCTTGGTCCTTGGTTCTGGACTACCCCGAGCGCGGCTCGGCCCCAGGTAGACCCGCTGCGCAGGCTCTCATTTGCTGGCAGGTCCGAAGGCTCGCCTGTGTGGGAGTGGTATGGTTCTTTGTCTTTGGTTCTGCACCACCCCGAGCGCGCCTCAGCCCCAGGTAGACCTGCTGCGCAGGCTCTCATTAGCTGGCAGGTCCGAAGGCTCGCCTGTGGGGGAGAGGTCTGGTTCTTGGTCCTTGGTTCTGCACTACCTTGAGCGCGGCTCGGCCCCAGGTAAACCCGCTGCGTAGGCTCTCATTAGCTAGAAGGTCCGAAAGCTCGCCTGTGGGGGAGTGGTATGGTTCTTGGTCCTTGGTTCTGCACTACCCCGAGCGCGGCTCGGCCCCAGGTAGACTCGCTGTGCAGGCTCTCATTAGCTGGTAGGTCCGAAGGCGGAGAGGTCTAGTTCTTGGTCCTTGGTTCTGCACTACCCCGAGCGTGGCTCGGCCCCAGGTAGACCCGCTGCGCAGGCTCTCTTTAGCTGGCAGGTCCGAAGTCTCGCCTGTGGGGGAGTGGTCTGGCTCTTGAAGTCTTGGTTCTTGGTTCTTGGGAATAGTTCTAGGTTTTTGGGAATTCAACACCACCTTGAGCCTGGCTCGGTCCCCGGTAGGCCCATTGCCCATGCTCTCATCAAGCTAGCATGGCGATAAACTCACTCGACGACAGAATGTTTGAGAAAATCTCCTTAAGCAACATCCCTGCTAAATCTTATGAAAAGTAAACTAAGACAAAGGCTAGAGCGGTGCGAGTGAAGGCACTGCTAGCTGGCGGCCTCAGGGACCGTCTCGCCCTTGGCAAGTGGGCACTCGCACAAGACAGAAGACTTGGCCTGATGATAGGAGGCCAGTTATACCACTAAGTGTCACTCACGCGGGGAGAACTTGAAGGCAAGGCGAGAAGGTTATGTCGGTTCTCACGCATAAAAAAGACAAGGGAAGTGACGACTCGCGCTCTGAAAAAGGCCAACTCTCCAACAAGGCAGCGAGACAAGATGTAGCACCGTCTCGTGGGCGTGAGCGCATCGAAGATTTGTCTCACAGTAAACAAAATAAAGTAAAGTATAAAAAGTAAGGGCGAGGCGACGAGACGGGTAGGTAGAACCGTCTCGCAAGCCAAAACAAACCAACAATTCGTTTCACGGAATAAAAAACAAAATAACAAGCAAGACAGTGTACAGTTGATCCATCACTGTGTCATGTATCACAAAATGAAGCTCAAAAAAGGATAGTTTTAAGTTTTACAGCAACAAAAAAGAGGAGGAGAGAGGGATTATTGATCTTGGAGGAAGCACATCATTTCTCCTCGCCGGAAGAAGAATCCTCTCTCTCCTCACCATATAGCTGGGGAACTAAATCGCGAACGGTCACCGTCTCAGAGCCATCCTTCATGACCCCCAGCTCCTTCATCATTTTGAGGACCAGCTCCGCCGCCCTGATGCTAGCGTCTCGGCACTACTCCTCGAATTCATCAAAAGAGTAATGCGGCGGTGCCTGGAAGGGTTCGCAGCGAGACGATGACACGACGTTGACCTGAAGGCGAGCGTTCTGGGCTTTCAAATCCTTGACCTCCTCCTCCAGGGCTGCCACGCGCGAATGCAACCATTCCGCCGTATCGACATCCTGCGAGATGCCCAGTCATTAGTAAAGTGTATTGAAGAAGGAAAATCCAAGGGTAAGGCTAAGGCTTACCACACCGCCCTAGGCTTTCGCGAGGAGGGTCTCGGCAACGGACAACCTTTTCGCAAGATCTTCTGATTTCTCTTGCTCTGCCGCCAAAATCGTCTCGCTGTCCTTCCACTTTTTGTTGATGTAGATTAGGTGGAGCGAGGAGCGGTGCGAGAACTTCAAAGTGCGTATCTGGGCATGGGAGGACTTCATGACGAGATCCCGCGTAGGCTCTCTCTCAGGAGAGACAGCATCGAGACCGCCATAAAGACCATACCCCACGGTGAAAGTGTGGCTGGTGGGGAGCTCCTGCTCCTTCCAAGGGGAAGGAGGGTGGAGATGGACACGCGGTTGGCGTCCCGCCCCCACAGCAGAACAGGGTCGCCAGCGACATCTGAAACCACGGGGCCCAAGTTGAAGTTCATATAGGAAGAAGGGGCGGGACGACTGGAGGAGGCGCCTTCGCGAGAGGTAGTGGCAGCCTGTTGATTGGATGTGGTGGCATGCTGGTTGGGAAGAGTCGTCTCACGGGTAGGCGAGACGGCCTGATGAGGAGGCGAGCGGGGCGATTGGGACCCCTCCACAGAGATGGGGTTCAAGGACCCCGATATCTCCTTCTTCTCCTTCAGGGTCGTCTTCTTTTTCCCCTTGGAAACAACCACAGCTTTTCTCATCTTCTTTGGAGGGCTGGAGCGAGAGGGGGCCGTGTCGCCTGTAGGCCTCTTGAGAGGGGAAGGAGCCAAGGACTCTCTCGCCGCCTCAGCTGCCACGCTGGCGAGACCAAGGCCTTGGAAAGGGTGGATGTTGCTCTTGTAAGGAGGGTGGACTGGTATGACTCGCTTCCCTAAAACAAACAAGAAAGTGATAAGATGGCAAGACGGGAAAAAACGAAGCGCGAGACAAGAGAGCGAGAATACCTTCACCAGGGAGCACCGGAGGCAGCGAGTCGAGGCCTCGCCGCAGGAAGTTGACTTCAAAGTTTTTGCCGACGAAGTAATCGTACAACAGCTTCTCTGGGCCGCCCACCAGCGGAGACGCGTAGAAGCTCTCGGGAGGTGACAGCGGCGCGAGCGGGATGCCCCCAAAATCACTGCGGATGAAGAATAACCTCGTGAGCCAATGATGATTTTTGTTTGGCATCTCACACACCTTGAGCCCTTGCCCGGTGAAGTAAGTGTTGAGATTATATTAGCCAGCAGGACACGTGTGTGTGGGACCGCATGTTTGGCTTCCCCATCGCGTTCCAGGTCTGGGTGTTGACCCCGGTGGGCCCCTTGTGGCGGAATATCCCCGCGGTCTTGTGGTTGGGGTTAATCCCACACCGCCTGCAGACTTCTCTCCTTTGTGTTCAAGTATCCCGCCACCCTTCATCTCAACACCTGGGTTTTGAGATGAACTAATGGGTTGGCGGGTTCTAACTTGGTATCAAAGCGAGGTTGTCCTGCTGCGGGGGTGTGTTGAGATTATATTAGCCAGCAGGACACGTGTGTGTGGGACCGCATGTTTGGCTTCCCCATCGCGTTCCAGGTCTGGGTGTTGACCCCTGTGGGCCCCCTTGTGGCGGAATATCCCCGTGGTCTTGTGGTTGGGGTTAATCTCACACCGCCTGCAGACTTCTCTCCTTTGTGTTCAAGTATCCCGCCATCGTTCATCTCAACACCTGGGTTTTGAGATGAACTAATGGGTTGGCGGGTTCTAACTATAAGAGACGCCATCGGCGTTGGCATGATAGATGAAGAGCTTGCGGAAGACCGTCAAGCTGAACTTAATGTGCTCCCGGCGCATGTAGCGGACGAAGGCGATCAACACCGAAATGGCGTTCGGGTTGAACTGCGTCGGGACGACGCCAAAGTACTTGAAAACCTGCTTTACCTCAGGCCATAAAGGCAACCTCAACCCCGCCTCAAAATGCGAGACGGGGAAGGCGAGCTCTCCCGGATAATACGTGTTGATTGACTCGCCAACCTTGGGGGGCCGCGACTCGAGCCCTTCTCCAGATACTGGTGGACAAAGCCGAGGTAATCCTCGTCAGAAAGCCGACCGAGCGGGAAATCGTGGTCCATGAACTGCTTCCCGCAGCGGCTGCGCCCCTCGCCTTCCCCAACCCTCTTCTTGCCCATTCTTGGCGAGACGGACGTAGGCGAGACAGTGAGAGAAATGAAGTAGTAGGAAAGAGGATCAGCAAGATGGCCGAGGGAGAAAAGGGCGAGATGAGTCGGCGAGACGAAAGAAACAAAGGGGCAAGAGCTTAGGCACGACAGGAGTAAAGGGTGCGGGTATCCTTCTGATCCAGGGCCGGGGGTATTTATAGCGGATATGGAAAAATGATTGATGGGCGGGAAAACGTACAGGGGGAGGGGAAGAGTCGGTCGGCGTTTCTCTCTTTCCTAAAAACCTCGTTTTGTGTGGCCCGTCACAATCACGAGACAGAATGATTAAAAGAAATTAATGAAAATGAAGAAATTAAAGCAGCAACAATAAATGTTTAGAAATACCGTCCCGCATACGGCGGGCACCATGTTCTCTGATAATGCCGGCGAGACGGCAGCACAAAGCATTACTTAATTATTACAGCATTCAAATAAAAAATAAAGAAGAAGGGGCGAGACGGACGACCTTCAGTACTTGTGTCATTGTCAGCAGCCACCGCGAGCTCCCGCGCAGGGAGGCCTACTGCGCGAGTGGAAGGCGCGAACGTACTCAAGCCCACGGCGAGCGAGACGAAGCTGCATATCGACCTCGCTGATGATGGCGTCAAGGTTTGTTCCATCGACATCTAACTCGGCATCAACTTCAGAAGATAAGCGAGCGCACTCATTCTCCAGCCATTCGATGCGCCTATCCGCCGCCTGCTTGTCCTGCGCCAGCGAATGGATGATGCGCGCGTGCTTCTGGAACAACTCGACCGTCTTGCGCTTCATCTCCGCCGGGTTCATAGGATCGCCCAGGTAGTCTTCAATCCCGTCAATAGGAGGGGGAGGCGAGACGACGAGTCGCCCAGGGTGCTCCTCAGCAGGCGAGTCAGTCTGGGCGCCTGCGCAAGGAGTAGAGGGGCAGGGTGAGAGAGGCTCCCGCAGGAGGGTGTGGGAGTAGCGAGTGGGGCAGAGAATCGAGAGGGAAGGTTTTTCACCAGAAGGAAGGGAAGTCCCGGCGGCCTGGGAGGGATCATCCCTCCTCTCGCAGGGAGGAGTAGATGGAGGAGTGGAAGGTGGTTGCAAGTCAGAATTGTCGCGGTGGACGTCAGTGTCGTCTCGCGAACCTTCCGTTCGTTTTAGAGCAGCAGGGGCTCCCTGAAGAAATAAAAAATTAAAGAGGGCAGATATCGATGTTGAAGGAGTAATAAAGAAGCGAGAGCTCACCTCTTTCTCCCTGGGAGATACGGGAGGAGGAGTGGGGTAGGTTTCTAGGGCTGCGCGAGATGGCTCCTCGGCAGAAGAGGAGGGGCCACCTGATTTTACCTTCTTCTGGCGAGACGACGAGGGCGGTAAAGAGGATAGGGGGTGAACTAAAGTTGAGGTAAAGGCATCCACGTTGGCTTTGTTCTGCTTACGCACCAGTGCGAGGCGCTCGCGAAAGCTCTGGCTATGAGACATGGTTGCAGTAAAGTCAAGGAAGGAGGAAGTTTGACAAAGGGGCATCCTTTATTCGGGGCAGGAACCCTATATTTATAGGCTTCGGTGGAGGGTCACACACAAGATTCTCTCATAAATACGTCCATAAATACGCTTTAATGACGAGCCTCGGTTTGACATTCTTTCCGAGCTTAAAATAATCTCGAAAAGAGTGGAGATTGTGTACAACCTCGGGCTCGCGAGAGGCCCTCAAGGTGCGAACAGTAAGAGCGGGCTTGAGGAACTGACAGGCGAGTGGGACCGCATGGTCCACTCGCAGGAGGCGAGACGGGCGATCCCTGCAGTAGGCGAGACGCCCCTTTTGGGATGCGAGTAGGCCTTTATAGGCGAGAGGGCCCCGCGGCGAAGGATGCCTGCGAGACGGCCATGAGGGCTCGTCTCGCCGATGGGTGTTCCCCTACTCGCCATATAGAGAGAGGGCCGTTTTGGCAATTCTATAACCAAGGGGGTTTTTACTCTTCTACCCCGGGTAATTTTACCCTTTTGCCCTTGGTGGTCTGCATATAACTCTTCAGAATAGCGGAGTTTGACTGTTGGCAGACCCAACCAAGGGTACTCTGGTAATTTTAAGTCAGCTCAGTATGGTTATTGGCAGTTCAAACTCAGAAAACTATAAATAGGCCCATAGGGGTTTTTCAGAAGCACTTTTTTCCGGGGACTGAAGAGGATTTTTCTGTGCTTTCTGAGGAGCTCCAAGCCCAGCTTTTGGCTTTGGAGGGGATGCTCTCAGAGATCTTCCAGGTAAGCGGTGAGACCTCCCTGCTGAGGCTTAGGGCCAGTTTCTAGTCCTTCACGACCAATCAGAGGTCAGAGCTTGGGATGAGTAGGTATTGGCTACGCCCCTATTTTTCGAACTTTTGTCGAAGTCAAGTTTTGACTTCAACAAAGGAAATGAAAGCTTATTCTCCAAAGGGACAGATTTCCTACGGCAAAAGACGTATTTATAGACTAGCAGGAAAAAAATGAAAGTGTACGATCAGGCACACAATCATGTCCTCGATCGTGTGCGAAGAATAAGAAAACAGGCACAAAAATGAAATGACGTGCAACCCTAATTTGATCGTGTGATTTAGTCACGCACAATGGTCAATGACTAAACTGCACTGGCGTTTACATTAGAATGGTTTCCTGAGGAATGGGCAGCCAATATAAAACACATGGGTGTGCGTGTGTAAAACCACACGATCGTGGAAAGTTCTTAAATGCAAACCATTCATGCTAATTGAATGCACATGGTTGTGCGAGAACAAAACACACAAGCCATTTTGTACTTTGAGTTTATGGTTGTAAATCCACACTATCATTCGGAAATAAACTCGCATGATCGTGGGTTTCATAGCAAAGTGTTAATCATGTCGCAATCTTCTCGTGGATACCCCCGACTTCACAATCATGGATAAATTATCACAAAAAAAGACTACAAAAAAATAAGGCATAAATCAAAATGATGGGAAGGACAAAAAATCTCATCCAAGCACAATTCACGTGGAATTAGATCCATTCTAGTTTCATACCTGCTCATGTGTCACATTATCAAATGATGAAGATATGAACGAAAAATAGATAACTTAGGAGCGAATGAATGAAAACATGAGCTAAAACGGTGCCTAAAATACTATATAACATTTACTCATCAAATACCCCAAATTTAAATTTGCTTGTCCCAAAAAAACCAAACCTACAAATCAGGGATAAATTAAGTAAGTGAACATTTGGAGTATGAAGTAGCAAGTAAACAAAGAACTCAAGTGCATATGGAGTAAAAAAATATAATGTTAAATATATAAACTAAGCATAAGAAATGATTACACAAGTGTATCAGACCAGTATTCTACGCCTCCAAAACTAGATTAGACAATGTGTCCTAGATAAAGTGCACTGACAAAGTGACTTGGTTGCTCAAATATGTATTATTACCTCAGAAGCTAACTACGGGGCATCCTCCAAAGAAATCTATCAATGCATATGCCCATAGGCTTGCCCCTCTACACTATTTCCATTACACGGACTAGGAATATATTCATAGAATCTGTAGGGCCTGACGTAGGCTGAAAATGTTATGCTTATGCTTAAGGTGTGGAAAGAAAAGGTAAACACAAGGGCTAGATTCACATAAGCAATAAGAATGGACTAGTCCAAAAAGGATATTCTACCATCAAAAATAAAGTAGATCCCCCATTATATGGGATCACTTAACAAATGAGCTACACCATCAAATTTATTTCACTCACTTTTCTTCACTCCGTATCACTTTTCATCTACTCAAATTTTTTTTCAGTTGTTTTGTCTGTAGATTTTTCCGATACATCACAAAGGAGAGATTGAATTTTATTCTCTTATAAACAATTGTTCTTCAATCACAAAAATGAAATTGCTTTCATCACAAAAAAAGAATATTGAAGCTCAATGTGCAAGTGTGATAAATAGAATGTGTTATTTGGTTTTGGCGATGGGCAAGTCGTGGTAGTACAAAGAAAATGGTGTAGGATAAACGCGGTAGTGCTATGGTAAATTAATAGAGATTGGTAGGAAGAAAGAGCTCAAACTATCCAATAAAAGACCTACATTATTTCTTAAGCGCATAATCAATTTATGCAAGTGCTTCGAGTGTCACATCAAGGCCAATTATAGTCACTGAGAAATGATGGTCTTTCGTGGGGATAAGATTATACGGATCTAGCAACTATCATACACTATTATATTAATCATAGAATACAACTACTGGTGGAATTTTTGAAGTGAAAGTGGGCGGCCTGGGCGGCCTGAGCGGTCTGTCCGTGCGGCCGGTGCTGACAGAGGGTAGCGACTGGCCAGGTCGGCTTGTTTTTGGCTGGCGGTCTGTTCCCTGAAGTAGCCGAGCAGATAAGATGTTTATCTGCAGTGTTGTCGGGTTGTCCGGTGTTGCAGACTTGATATGGATCTGCACCAAGTCCAGGGTGGCTGTCCGGTTAGTCGCGGAATGCGTGCGGACTGGATCGCTGTCCGCAGGAGTGCGGACTAATTTTGTTTCCGCAGAGTCCGCCTGGGTGGCGACCAAGTTTTGCCTTGGTGGTTAGGCGGCTTGGCTGGGGTTCTTGCTGTGGTGGTGCGAACTCAGCGGGCTTGCTGTCTGGTCTAGTTGCTGCGGCTTGTTTTTGTGTCAGCATCTTGGCGGATACACTTGGTGCTCGCCGCGAGATAGGGCGGTTATCGTTTCAAATACGGCGGTGATCACACTTCTCTCCGCGCCTATAAATATGACCCCCCGTCACATCAAAGTATACAGAGTGAACCGTAAGTGAACTCGCAGGAGGTTGTTGCGGTTAGGTTTTTTTATCCATGCGGTTTGAAGAGGTTAACCGGTTTGTGTTGTGTAGGTTGTGCGGATAGCGCTGAGAAACCGGAGACTTGGTTCTGAATTCGGTCAGAGTCGGTGCGGATTTTGCGATTTACAACCAGGGGTTAGCAGCAGGTCGTGGCTTGCAACCAGACGGTCTTCTCTTTTGTAACTTGTTTCCCAGTTCAATAAGTTGTCCGCCTCTGGCGGCTTGTTCTGTTCGGTGGCAACAACAGTTCACATGATCTGACGGCTAGGCGACCTCGCGATCAGGCGGATTGCAGTTCAGCGGATAGAGTTCCTCTCAGCAAAGGAATAACGGGATGTCCGCGGACAGCTTCAGCGGTCTCCCTAGGCAGCTCGGTAGAGCCGACAGCTTCTCCTTGAGACCACGCGGCTTGTTTCTTTGCTTTGTATTTTTTCTGCTTCCATTGAATACATCGGCAAATCATGTCTCGCCATGTATGCCTCACTTTGTAAAGATTTTTATAGTACAAAATTCTTTCTCTTTTGGTTGCATTTGGTTGTTTGGTCTCAGATTGGTTGAGTGATCCTGCGCCTGGTGTCCCGTTTTTCGCTTATCACAAATTTTGACATTGTATCAAAGGGATCAGAGGCCGAGTAGTGATCTACCGCCAGTTTTTCCTTATTGCTTCTGAGAGTCTTTAGTAACCAAGGTGATTGCAATGGAAGGTGGATTCGCAAGAGCTCTTGGAATTGAGCTACTTATATTGACTAACTTCAAGCAGTGGAAGTCGTGTATGGAGAGCTATCTTTTGGGCGAGGACCTCTGTGAGGTCGTCTGTGGAGACAAAAGGTAAGAGAATACTGTTGTTGCATGTGTTAAAGCGGTGAGAGCTTGGAGAAAGAGAAATGTGAAAGAAAAGTTTACTATCAAGCGGGCTATCTTAACAGAACTCTTCGACCACATCATTGGATGTCGGTCTGCTGCGGGGATTTGGACTTCCCTTGATAGGTTGTTCAACAGGAAGAATGTAACAATACTACAGTTCTTGGAGAATGAGTTGTCAAGGGCCACTCAAGGAGATCTTCCCATCTCGACGTTCTTCTTGAAGATGAAGAGCTTGTGCCTGGAAATTTCAGCGCTAGACCCTAATGAGCCTATTTCAGAGGCGAAGCTGAAGAGACACATAATCTGCGGCTTGCGGAAGGAGTATATGACCTTTGTAACTTCTGTTTAAGGCTGAGCCACTCAGCCATCTTTTTTTTGAGCTGGTGAATCTGCTGGCTTCGCAGGAGAGCTTGGCAAGATAGATAGCTGGAATTACTATCTCCGAAGGAGGCAGTGAGACACTCTTCTCTGAGAAGAAGAAGAGATGGGATAAGAAGAAGACTGATGCTGGTGATGTTCCTTCAACAACAAGAGAGAAGTTTTGTTCCTAAGCGTTTTTGGAATAAGAAGAAGGATTGGCTTAAGTGCTACAGGTGCAACCAGCCAGGTCACTTCACGAAAGATTGCAAGGTCAAGCTGCAGTTAGGGCATGTTACAGACAAAGAGGAGGCTAGTTCCAGTGCTGATTAAGCTGGATGTGGAAATGCGTTCATGACGGTCGTGTGTGTTTGTGCATTATCCACCATCGACTATAAAGATGACT
This sequence comes from Platanthera guangdongensis, assembly GCA_039583875.1. Lineage (NCBI taxonomy): Eukaryota > Viridiplantae > Streptophyta > Magnoliopsida > Asparagales > Orchidaceae > Platanthera > Platanthera guangdongensis. The sequence continues at coordinate 126,233,403 of CM077160.1, read as the reverse complement.
GGATTGTGGACTCGGGGTGTGGTTACCATCTCACCGGGGATGAGTCGAAGTTCTCCTCTCTACACACATTCTCAGGTAACGAAGCTATCATACTGCTTAAGACACTGTTCATGCAGTCGAGAAGGAGGGTGTCGTTTCTTTAGGTAGTGATAACGGTCCACTTACCTTAAGAAGTGTCTATCACATACCGGGCATGAAGAAGAACCTCTTCTCAGTGACCAATGCAGTAGAAGCAGGCTATCACGTTCTGTTCAGTCCAACAGAAGTGAAGTTTCTCCACAACATGTCAGCGGTTAAGGCTGACATTGCTCATGTAGGGAGAAGGCTTAGAGACTTGTTTGCATTATCAACAAGTTCTTATGTTGATCTGATGAGAGCCAATGATAGTGAAGCTATCTGACATGAGCGACTGGGACATATTGGGATGGACATGATGAAAGTCATGGCAGTGAAGAGCCTTGTGAATGGCTTGCCTAGGCTGTCATACTTCGGCGATGGTCATGTTTGTGCAGGGTGTCAATATGGAAAGGCTCATCGCCTTCCATTTGATAAGTTGTAGAACAGGTGTAAAACACCATTGGAGTGTATCCATGGTGATCTGATGGGGTTAACCATCACATCCAGCCTTGGAGGCAGCAAATACTTGCTAGTCTTGATTGATAACTTCATGAGGTACACTTGGGTGTACTTTATGAAGTAGAAGTCATACATGTTCTGTTTGTTTGTGAAGTTCAAGGAGCTAGTGGAGGGTTGACTTGGCCTGCGGGTCAAGAAGTTGAGAATAGACAACGAAGGTGAGTTCGTTTCAACTGAGTTCTCTAAATTCTGCAGGAAGCACGACATCCAAAGAGAGCTTACTTGTGCTCATATTCCACAACAAAATGGAGTAGTAGAGTGGAAGATCCATTATTTGACAGAGACCTACAAGTGTTGGTTTCTTGCCAAAGGCATTCAAAGGTCCTTCTAGGAGGAAGGGATGGTCTGTGCAACTTATGTCATCAATCATATGCCTCTTAGTCCGATCAACATGAAGTCTCCTCGTGAGATGATGTTTAAGGAGAAGCCCAGAGTTGGACACCTTCGGGTATTTGGATCTACCTGCTACGTACACATCTCAGATGCTCTCAGGACAAAGCTGGATGCAAAGACAAGGAAGCTTGTCTTTGTGAGCTATAATGAGCGGAAGAAGGGGTGGAAGTGTATGGATCCAGTGATGAAGAAGTTCGAGGTTTTGAGAGACGTGCTCTTCGACAAGCTGAAGTCATATGGAGGTGGCTCCTCTATGGAATTGCAGGAGAGCAGGTAAGATGGCGGGGAGTAGGAGGCTGCTAAGGATCTTCTGGTGGAGCTGCATGTGTCACTAGGAGCTTTAGGTGTTTCTAGCTCCGAGGCGGAGGCTTCTGGTTCAGGAAGCAGTGGGACCGATGCTCCAAGTTTGCCCGGGAACGGAGCTGATTCAGAAGAAGTAGCAGAGGTGGTTAGAAAGGGTCAGACTCTTCGGAGATCGAAGAGGACCATTAAACCACCAGCTCGTTATAGCGAAGGAAACACGGTGAGCTTGTTCTCTTATTTCTTCGCAGGACCTCTGGATGAGAAAGAGCCTTCTATCTTTGATGATGCTACTGGAGTCAAGGAGTGTGAAGACGTCATTCATGAGGAGATGGCTGCCCTCAGGAAGAATGAGACGTGAGACCTTATGCCCAAGGTCAATGACATTATTCCTGTGACATGCAAGTAGGTCTATAAGCTGAAGAAGAAGACGGATAGGATCATCGAGTGGTATAAGGCTCGCCTTGTAGCTCGATGTTTTTCTCAAAACTATGGAGAAGATTATGAAGAGACATTTAGTCATGTGGCAACAATGACTTCAGTTCGGGTGGTGATGGCCTTAACAGCTTGCCAGGGTTGGAAGATGTGACAGCTAGATGTAAAAAATGTCTTGCTTTACAGGAAGATTGATTGAAATATCTTCATGATTCAGCCACCAGGATATGTGTCTGAAGATCATCCAGGATACGTCTGCAAACTAGAGAAGGCCCTTTATGGTTTGAAGCAGGCTTTGCGGGCGTGGTATTGTAAGATTGCAGAATACCTCCAATTATGTGGTTATTTTACCTTGGATTCAGATTCGAGTCAGTTTATCATGAAGAGGGGGGAGCTTCATGTCTTGGTACTGCTGTACGTGGATGACATGATCGTCACGGGAAACTATGAGGAGGAGGTGGCTAGGCTCAGGGCAGAGCTAGCCATTCGATTCAATATGAAGGACTTGGGTTAGCTCCACCACTTCCTTGGACTCGAGATGAAGAGGAAAGAGAGCGACAAACTTGTTTCCCAAAGGGGCTATGCTAATCAGATCGTTTAGCGATTCAGCATGCGGGAAGGGAAGAGTAGCTCTACTCCTCTTGATGTTGGCATCAAGCTTTGATGAGATGATGGGAGGATACTTCCAGATCCTCTAGTGTTCATGCTCTGGCGGGGAGCCTTATATATTTGACCATTACGAGACCAGACATTGCATATGTTATGGGACGAGTAAGTCAGTATATGGCAGAACCTTGAAAGCCTCATCTGATGATGGCAAGGAGCATTCTGAAGTATGTGAAGTCCAATTCCGATATGTGTCTCCTTTATGGGAGAGACACAGACATCATCATGCACGACTATACAGATGCTGATTTTGGGAGAGATTTAGACGATCGAAAGTCAACATCTGGTTACGTCTTCACATATGGATCAGTAGTAATTTCTTGGTGCAGCAAGAAGCAGGATTTGGTGTCCGTCTCTACTACGGAAGCAGAGTACAAGAATTCAGCCTTGGCAGCTCGGGAAGCCATCTGGCTTAGGAGGCTAGTAGAGGACGTCCATAAAGAAGTGCGTGGTCCAACTCTGCAACGCGGTGACAATGAGAGTGCCCTGAAACTAGTTAATAATTTAGTTTGTCATGCGTGGACCAAGCACATTGAGATTGAGCATCATTTCATTCGAGTGAAGGTGTTAGAGGGGTCTCCTTGTGGTTGGACATGTGCGGAGCGAGGACAACATCGCAGACATCTTCACGAAGGCACTGTCGAAGGGTCCATTTACTCGGTTACGGGGATTGCTAGGGCCGATCTCTACTTCTCACTTCAAGGGGGAGTTTTGAAATTTTTGAAGTGAAAGTTGGCGGCCTGGGCAGTCTGTCCGCAAGGCCTGTGCGGACAGAGGGCGGCAACTTGTCAGGTCGGCTTACTTTTGGTTGGTGGTCTGTTCCTTGAAGTAGTCAGGCGGATATGATGTTTATCCACAGTGTTTCTGGGTTGACTGGTGTTGCGGACTTGGTCTGAATCTGCACCAAGTCCAGGGTGGCTGTCCGATTAGTCACAGAATGTGCGCGGACTGGATTAATGTCCGTAGGAGTGCAGATTGGTTTTGTTTCCGCAGAGTCCGCCTGGTTGGCGACCAAGTTTTGTCTTGTTGGTTAGGCGGCTTGGCTGGGGTTCTTGCTGTGGTGGCGTGACCTCAGCGGGCTTGTTGTCTAGTCTAGTCGTGGTGGCTTGTTTTTATGTCGGCAGCTTGGTGGATACACTTGGTGCTCGCTGTGAGATAGGGCGGTTATCATATCAACTAGGGCGGTGATCACACTCCTCTCCGCGCGTATAAATAGGGCCCCCTGTCAAATTAAAGTATATTGATTGAACAGTAAGTGAACTTGCGGGAGGTTGTTGCGGTTAGGTTTTTTTATTCGTGCGGTTTGAATAGGTTGACCAGTTTGTGTTGTGCAGGTTGTGCGGATAGCGCTGAGGAGCCTGAGACTTGGTTCTGACTTCAGTTAGAGTCAGTGCGGATTCTGCGGTTTACTGTTGAAATTTGTGAAGTGAGAGTGGGTGATGGAGCAGGCCGGGCGGTCTGAGCGGCCTGAGAGGTCTTAGTATGCGGCCTGGGTGGACTGCTGGTTGCGGCCTGGGGGACCTGACTTGGACGGTGGCTTTGCTGTTCTTGTGGAGCGGCTTGTGCGGCCTCTGTTGCGGTCTGGGCGGCCTAGGTGTGCGGCCTGGATGATGTATGGCCAAGGATGTCTTAGCGACTTGGGCATCTAGTGAAGCGGTCTGGGCGGACTATGTTTGGCGGTATGTTGGTGTTCCTCAGCTTGATCTGCGGCCTTGCAGTTAGCCAGCTCTTGAGGTAACCGGGGGGATGGAAGTTGTATCTGCGGTGTGTTGGCGGACTTGTTTATTGCATCCGTAGAGTCCGCATTTGTGGACGCTTTGGAGATGGGCTTTTGTTCTTGCCGAGCTCTCCATGTTGCGATGGATGTTTCACATCTTTGTGGCGGACTGTCCTGCTGATTGGCGGTCTGGGTCTTCTATGTCCGCCATGCTCGTGCTAGTTGCTTGTTGGGCTGCTGGACTTGGTCATTTTCTGTGACAAGTCCATGGTGTCCGCAGAGTTCGCAGAGTTCACTGTTTACCGGGCGGACTGCATGTTGGTCGTGGACTCGTGGCAGGTTGTGGCGTTGTTGTCAAGCTGTGCAGACTGCCACTTTGTCCTCGTTCAGTAAGCGGACTGATGCAACATGAGTTGTGGTTGTGTCTGCGTGTTGTGATGTATTGCAGACTGATGCAGCATGAGTTGCGGGTGTGTCCACATACTGTGTTGAGTGGCGGTCTGGCGTTATGCTTGCGTTGGGCGGGCTGGCGCTGTGCTTGTGTTGTGCGGGCTGGCTGTGTGTCTGTATAATGGCGGACTGGCTTTTGACCTGGCACCTGGAGGATTGGTCTGGTCAAGTCCTTGCGGACTTGGAGGACTGGGGTGTGTTAGCGCGCGGGCTGGGGTGGTGACTCTATTCACTGTTGGAGTTACCATTGTGATCTGGAAGTGATCAAACATGTAATCTCACTGCCAACGCGATATGAGCCTACAGGGTCGCACATAAGAGATGTGGAGAAGTTGAATGATTGACTGTGTTGGTAAAGGTTACCAATCACCGACCTGAATGGGGTTGTGGGCAAAGTGTTCCCTTAAAGAATCATTGGGTTGGGCAAATGTTGCCTTGAAGGACTGGTAAGAATAGTCGGCCGAGGGTCGACGAGAATCGACGAGAATCGTAGAGAACAGTTCTCTGATTCTCGCCGATCGACGAGAATCGTCGAGAATAGTTCTCTGATTCTCGCCGATCGACGAGAATCGTCGAGATTTAGTTCTCTGATTCTCGCCGATCGGCGTGTATCATCGACCCACGATCGGCGTGAATTGTCGACCCACGTTCGGCGTGAATCGTCGAGAATAGTTCTCTGATTCTCGCCGATCCGGGTGATTCTCGCCGATTGTGATTCTCGCCGATTCTGATTCTCGCCGATCCTGACCGACTCTCGCCGATTGATACTCGCCGATTCTCAACCCTATTTCTGGGTGGTCTGCGGATAGCGATATTCCTAGGTTTATTTATACCTTTGGTATAAATAGGATACTTAGGGTTTTTCGGGAGATATATCTCCTTGGCTGATAGGAACCCGACGGAAGAGTTCCGTTCTTCGTTCCGTCGATCCCGAATCCCGCCGCCGACGGAAGGGTTCCGCCGCCGCCGTGTTCGCTCCATCGACCTCCTCCTCTCCGGCGATCGTCGCTGGTGCTGCTCTTCCTGGCGCGGACCTAGCAGTCCGTGGAATAGCAAGGTGCGGTCATCGTTCTTCCCGATCTTCCGTGCGATGGAAAGCTCGGCGTTCTCCCGCTCGTGTGGATTTCTGCAGAGACGTGGATATTATTCCACGTAAAACTCGCCACTAGCAAGAAGACAAAGTTTGGAGCATCTCCGTTGAGTTGTGACTCAACGCCACCGAGGTAATTTTTGCCTTGTTATATGATAACTTCTTGATTCAACTATCATGGCCCGATCCCATTTCTTTTGGGTTTTCTTGTTGTTTTATTCTTCCGCTGCGTGCACAAGCGTTGTGCCATCCTCATAGAGAAACCCAACAGTGGTATCAGAGGGAGGTTTCGGCCATGATTGTTGTTTTGGAAGTTTTGTTATTCCAGTACGTGTAAACCTAGGGATTTAGAAGTGTTCTAAATGTCTAGATTTAGTCTTGGTACCCCGCCAAGAACGTCTGGAATTTCGTGGTAATTTCTAATTGTTAGAAATTGTAGTCTCCTTAGCAGTAACCATCCCTCGATTTTGTTTTGGATTTTGAATCCAACATAGAGAGATGAGCATGTCTACTGCTTTAAGTTGAGTTGTCTTTGCCTTTGTCCAATGCATGTAAATCTGAGGATTTGGAAGTTACCGGATGTTCAGATTTAGCCCTTCCTTCTATCAAATGTTGATGGTGTCAGGATGTGCACATAAGGGATGCATGTGGTTTTAGAAGAATTTGTTTTTCTTTGGATGTGCACATTGATCAAATGTTGATCATGGTTAATTGTTAACCTATAATCAAAATCCCTTCATCTAATATTAAGTGTTCGGATGCCTTCCGATGGATGACACTCTTCCTGCCTCGATCGATGAAGTGTGGGCTTGCCAAAGCAAGGTGCATTAATCTATCTTGGTAAGGGTGCGAGCAGATAATTGTGATATCCCACTGTCGACATCGGGTCCAGCTTAACTAGGTGACCTCAAAGGTTGAGTGCCTAGAGGCATAGGGTTGGCATGCACCATATGATGGATGCGAATAAGGAGTTATTCACCAACCATACAAGAATTGCATGAGGATGTAATTGGCAAGCGTTGCCTACCTAAATAACCGCATCGTGAGAGGAAAGCCAAAGCTGACTCATTGTGTTGGTGAAATACGGATCTTGTCCACTAAGAGAGTAGCTCGCATGAACTCTCTGAATTGTTAGTGAGGGCTATCATTTCGAATAAAATAGTGGGAGTATTTTAATTGAAGTCCAAATTAAAATAAATTGTATTTGAAATTTTGTTACTGATTTTATTCTACATAAATTCTTGTAGAATTCCATGGCAAGTGTGTCACACTCCACATTGTCTCTGAGAGCCATCCTTGAGAAGGATAAGCTCAGTGGGACAAATTACATGGACTGGTACAGGAACCTGAGAATTGTTCTCAGGCAAGAGCGAAAGCTCTATGTCTTGGAAGAAGAAGCCCCCGAGGTGCCGACCGGGAACTCTTCCCGTGCTGAGAAGGATACTTATAAGAAGTATACTGACGATGCTTTAGATGTCGAATGCCTTATGCTTGCCACTATGAACTCTGAGCTTCAGAAGCAACATGAGAACATGGGGTGCAAGGAGATTGACGAGCATCTCAAGAAAATGTTTCAAGGACAGGCTCGTCAAGAGAGGTTCGACATCACAAAAGCGTTGTTTCAGTGCAAGATGGGAGTTCGAGACTCAGTAGGGACTCACGTACTCAAGATGATTGAGTATATAGAGAACCTTGAAAGGCTGGGTTTTCCTCTTGGTCAAGAGTTGGCCACGGATCTGATCCTGCAATCGTTGCCGGACAGTTATGAGCAGTTCGTCTTGAACTACAACATGAATGAAATAGACAAAACACTGCCTGAACTCCTAGGCATATTGAGAACTGCCGAAATCAACATGAAGAAGGCCAAGCCTGCCAGCCCCATACTGATGGTGCATAAGGGCAAGGGCAAGGCCAAGGGTTCCAAGAAGACGAAGGTGGGACCTACGTCATATCTTGAGCCCAAGTCTTCTGCACTGATGAAAAAGAAAAGCATGGTGAAGGAAGGGAAATGCCACCACTGTGGCAAGGCTGGTCATTGGAGGAGGAACTGTCCTTCGTACATTGAGGGTCTGCAGAAATTGAGGGGAGGTATGACTTCCGCTTCAAATGTTTACGTTATAGAGATAAACCTTTCTGCTCCTTCATCTTGGGTATTGGATACCGGATGTGGTTCTCACATTTGTACAAATGTGCAGGAACTGGGAAGGAGAAGATTGCTGAGTAAAGGAGAGGTGGACCTCCGCGTCGGCAATGGAGCAAGAGTTGCTGCTGTAGCCGTAGGGGTTTACCGTCTTTCTTTGCCCAGTGGGCTTGTAATAGAACTAGATAACTGTTATTTTGTTCCGGCCATAACTAGAAACATTATATCTATTTCATGTTTGGACATGATTGGATTTTCTTTTATAATTAAGAACAATTGTTGTTCTATATTTAAGAATGATGTTTGTTATGCTGTAGCCCAATTGTTTAATGGTCTTTATGTTTTGAACTTGGACCATCTGATCTGTAATGTAGAAAACAATAAAAGACTAAGAACAAATGACTCGAACCCTACGTATCTCTGGCATTGTCATTTGGGCCATATCAACGAGAAGCGCATATCCAAGCTCCATAGAGATGGACTCTTGGACTCATTTGATTATGAATCATTTGAGCGATGCAAATCTTGTTTGTTAGGCAAGATGTCTAAAGCTCCTTTCACTGATTATACTGAGAGGGCTGAGGATCTCTTGGGTGTTGTACATAGTGATGTATGCGGACCCATGAGTTCCATGGCTAGAGGTGGGTATTTCTACTTTGTTACATTTACTGATGATTTCAGTAGATACGGATATGTGTATCTTATGAAGTGCAAATCCGAGACCTTTGAAAAGTTCAAAGTGTTCAAGAATGAAGTAGAAAACCAGTTGGGTAAAAGGGTTAAAGCACTCCGATCTGATCGAGGTGGCGAATACCTGAGTCATGAGTTCCGTGATCATCTGAAAGAGTGTGGTATTATATCACAGCTCACTCCACCTAGAACACCACAACATAATGGTGTGTCTGAGAGGAGAAATCTTACTCTGTTAGACATGGTACGTTCAATGATGAGTCATGCTGACTTGCATGTTTCCTTTTGGGGTTTTGCTTTAGAGACTGCTGCAATGACATTGAATCGCGCTCCAACGAAAACGTTTCTGAAGACACCATATGAGATATGGACTGGGAAGCATCCTAGTATGTCGTTCATTAAAATTTAGGGCTGTGAGGCATACGTGAGACGTCAAATGCCTGACAAGCTGGAACCCAAATCGGATAAATGTTATCTGGTGGGATATCCTAAGGAAATGAAAGGGTATTACTTTTACCTACCGTCTGAGGGCAAAGTGTTTGTCGCAAGGACTGGTGTCTTCTTGGAGAAAGAGTTCTTATCAAGAAAGACTGAAAAGGTAGAGCTTGAAGAAGTTCAAGAACCACGTGTAGTGAATGAACCAGAATTGGATTCTGAGACAGGACTACAAGATGTTGTAGCTAGAGAACCTGCTCAGGGAACACAAGTCCTACGTAGATCTGGTAGACCGAGGTTTGAGCCTGAGAGATATGGATTTCTCATGTCTCAAATAGGTAATGTGTTGCTTATGGATCATGATGATGAACCAGCAACCTACCAAGAGGCTATGAATGGACCGGACTCCGACAAATGGCTTGAGGCTATGAAATCCGAAATGGACTCCATGTATGCAAACCAAGTTTGGAACTTGGTGGAATCACCTGAAGGGGTACGACCCATAGGGTGCAAGTGGGTCTTCAAGAAGAAGACCGACATGGATGGGAATGTACAGACATTCAAAGGGCGACTGGTGGCTAAGGGTTTCAAGCAAATTCATGGTATTGACTATGATGAGACCTTTTCCCCTGTTGCCATGGTAAAGTCCATAAGGATATTGCTTGCTATTGCTGCGTATTATGACTACGAGATCTGGCAGATGGATGTCAAAACGGCTTTCCTTAATGGAAACCTCCTTGAGGAAGTGTACATGACACAACCCGAGGGTTTTGTATCCCCAGATGAAGCCACTAAAATATGCAAGCTGAATAAGTCCATTTATGGACTGAAACAGGCCTCTCGAAGTTGGAATCTTCGTTTTGATGAGAAAATCAAAGAGTTTGGTTTCATCAAGAATGAAGATGAGCCTTGTGTTTATAAGCGAATCAGTGGGAGCATTGTTGTCTTCCTGATATTGTATGTAGATGACATACTGTTGATTGGGAATGACATTCCTACCCTGAAAGTTGTTAAGAACAACCTAGGGAACTGTTTTTCAATGAAGGATTTGGGTGAAGCGACTTATATACTTGGTATTAAGATCTATAGAGATAGATCGAAGAAGTTGCTGGGTTTGACCCAGAGTAGTACATCGAAAAGGTGTTGAAACGGTTCAACATGCTTGAGTCCAAGAAAGGATTTTTGCGCATGTCTCATGGTGTGAATCTCTCTAAGGACCAGTGTCCAAAATCTTGTGAAGATAAGGACCGCATGAAGTTGATTCCATATGCTTCGGCAATTGGATCAATCATGTACGCGATGTTATGTACTCGACCCGATGTCTCCTTTGCTTTGAGCATGACTAGCAGGTATCAGTCAGACCCCGGTGAGTGTCACTGGATTGCAGTCAAGAATATCCTGAAGTACTTGAGAAGGACTAAGGATGTGTTCTTGGTGTATGGTGGAGAGGAAGAGCTCGTTGTAAGTGGTTACACATATGCTAGCTTCCAAACTGATAGAGACGACTCCAAGTCTCAGTCAGGTTTTGTGTTTTGCCTGAATGGAGGAGCTGTGAGCTGGAAGAGTTCCAAGCAAGAGACAGTTGCTGATTCTACAACAGAGGCCGAGTATATCGCAGCAGCTAATGCGGCGAAGGAGGCTGTATGGATTAGGAAATTCATCGGCGAGCTTGATGTAGTTCCTAGCATTGTTGGTCCCGTAGTTCTGTACTGTGATAACAATGGTGCAATTTCACAATCTAAGGAACCTAGATCCCATCAGCGCTCCAAGCACATACTCCGGCATTTTCATCTTATTCGTGAGATTATCGAACGAGGAGATGTGAACATTTGCAGAGTGCCGACTGAGGAGAATATTGCGGATCCACTGACAAAGCCTCTCGCGCAGAGAAAGCATGATGGTCATACTAGATCGATGGGTATACGATACCTAAATGATCAACTCTAGCGAGAATCTTGTGGGTTGCATGTAATCTTGTATTTTGTTGGCTATTTGTTCATATGATGAACATTGTACCTAATTTTTCTTTTACAATTAATGACAAGTTCTTTTATTATGAATTTTTCTATGTGATAGTTAAATGTTAACATAATAGATACCCTTAGAATGTTCGCTTCCATGGGACATCAAGTACGTGACTTGAATGTGAGAGCCTATGATTTATTTGAAGCTTCATTCTTAAAGGTCCCTGGTCGAGTATCATCATAGAAGCTAAGGGTGATGATGGTACATGAAGACTAGCAAGTGCGTTGACTGATGACTGGTTCTCACAGGTCATGATATTGTGATATCAAGTCATCACGTGGGTACTTGTTAGTGAACAAGTTGTACTGGACAAACCCAACCTGAGACTACTCTGTGGATTGTCATCCAATCGTGTCACGAGTAGGTCTCAATTGACAATGGTGTTGTGATCCTTTGACCTGAAGTCACAGCATTCATCAAGTGAGGAAGAGCGTGCTTTGATGCCATCTAAAGTCTTCCTTGAGAAAGGTTGATGATAAGGGTGGTTGTTGGGCATATTACGAATCATTTGGGTGTTTGTGTGTGAGCAGATATGGAATTTGTCCTCCTGTATGACAGGAGTTGCATCCATGGGCCCCTTGATGGAACTGGACTGAGAAATGTATGGCCATGCTTGGTTGAGTCAATATGTGATATTGGACTCACCATTCTCTGGAAGTCCGTCCTGGATCAAGAAACTTGGATTGAGCTATTACGAGGGTGACACGGTCCATGCCACTAGTTCTTTCCGGATGTAAGGGACAAAGGGACAAAGACAACGCTGATACATTGGTCATAAAGGATTATGAGTTATAAACTCTTATTGCTTGGGGAGCAATGATGCATTGCTAGATGCCGCTCATTGTTTGTGAGGTTTTTGCTTTGATACTTTCGAGATCAAGTGGGAGTCTGTTGGAGTTACCATTGTGATCTGGAAGTGATCAAACATGTAATCTCACTGCCAACGCGATATGAGCCTGCAGGGTCACACATAAGAGATGTGGAGAAGTTGAATGATTGACTGTGTTGGTAAAGGTTACCAATCACCGACCTGAATGGGGTTGTGCGCAAAGTGTTGCCTTAAAGAATCATCGGGTTGGGAAAATGTTGCCTTGAACGACTGGTAAGAATAGTCGGCCGAGGGTCGACGAGAATCGACGAGAATCGTAGAGAACAGTTCTCTGATTCTCGCCGATCGACGAGAATCGTCGAGAATAGTTCTCTGATTCTCGCCGATCAACGAGAATTGTCGAGAATTAGTTCTCTGATTCTCGCCGATCGGCGTGTATCGTCGACCCACGATTGGCGTGAATTGTCGACCCACGTTCGGCGTGAATCGTCGAGAATAGTTCTCTGATTCTCGCCGATCCGGGTGATTCTCGCCGATTGTGATTCTCGCCGATTCTGATTCTCGCCGATCCTGACCGACTCTCGCCGATTGATACTCGCCGATTCTCAACCCTATTTCTGGGTGGTCTGCGGATAGCGATATTCCTAGGTTTATTTATACCTTTGGTATAAATAGGATACTTAGGGTTTTTCGGGAGATATATCTCCTTGGCTGATAGGAACCCGACGGAAGAGTTCCGTTCTTCGTTCCGCCGATCCCGAATCCCGCCGCCGACGGAAGGGTTCCGCCGCCGCCGTGTTCGCTCCATCGACCTCCTCCTCTCCGGCGATCATCGCTGGTGCTGCTCTTCCTGGCGCGGACCTAGCAGTCCATGGAATAGCAAGGTGCGGTCATCGTTCTTCCCGATCTTCCGTGCGACGGAAAGCTCGGCGTTCTCCCGCTCGTGTGGATTTCTGCAGAGATGTGGATATTATTCCACGTAAAACTCGCCACTAGCAAGAAGACAAAGTTTGGAGCATCTCCGTTGAGTTGTGACTCAACGCCACCGAGGTAATTTTTGCCTTGTTATATGATAACTTCTTGATTCAACTATCATGGCCCGATCCCATTTCTTTTGGGTTTTCTTGTTGTTTTATTCTTCCGCTGCGTGCACAAGCGTTGTGCCATCCTCATAGAGAAACCCAACATTCACTAGGGTGGTCAGCACAATCCTCACCTCACCTATAAATAGACCCCCCCGGCACATCTACAGTAATTGAGTGAACAGAAAGTTGGGGCTTGGTTAATTGTTGCGATCTGGATTTTCCTGTCTACGCTGGTTGAGTAGAGTTGACTGTTTGCTATTTGTAGGTTGCGCGACTAACACTGAGGAGCCAGGAGTTTGGCTTTGACTGTGATCAGCATCCGTGAAGTTTACAGTTACAATCGGCGGTCTCAGCAGGTAGCTTCTGCGGCTTAACAATTTTCTCTACTTCAGCTTTTCCAAGTTCAATAACCTGTCCGCCAGTCTTGGGCAGGTAGGCGGTCTGTTCTTCAGTTCAGCAGCAGCTTGTAGCAGTCAGCGACTAACGGTGAGTCCGCAAGACCTCACGGTCTCGGCGGACTCCGTGTTTTATTCGTCTTCTAGCAGCAGCAGCAGTTCAGGTGGCCTCGACGACTTTGGCGAACTGGGCAGTCTCGGCGGTCTCCAGTTCTGTCCGCTCAGATTATTTTACTTGTAATTTTTCCAGTTCCTTTGTACTAGTGAAATCATGTCTCGTCATGTATTTCTCGCCTTGTAAAGAAGAAATAATATATGATCTGCTTGCCCCTGTGATTGCATTTGGTTGTTGAGCTTGCTTTCCTGGTTTCCGCACAATCAAGGTGTGATCTTGATAGTTCTGAGGACATTAATTTGGCATTAAGCTATCTCATTGACCACTTTGAGAAAATTTAATATGGTATCAAAGCGAGGTTCAGTTGCTTGAGCGGTTATCAACTTGTGTTGTTGCTCTGTGCTTCTAGAAGCTTAACCAAAGTTGCTGCAATGGAAGGGAACTATGCAAGAGGTCTGGGTATTGATCTCTTGACCACAACTAACTTTAAGAAGTGGAAGTCGTGCATGAAGAGCTTTCTTCTTGGCGAGGAGTTATGGGAGGTTGTCGGTGGTGACGATAGGCAGGAGGTTACTGCTGCTTTTGGGACTGCTGAGCAGGTGAGAGTCTAGAGGAAAATAAATGCAAAGGCTGAGTTTACTCTCAAGAGGGATGTTTCACCGGAGTTGTTTGATAACATCATTGGATGTGAGTCAGCTGCTGATATTTGGACAACTATTGATGGATTGTTCAACAGGAAGAATGTGGCAAGGCTACAGTTCCTGGAGAATGAGTTGGCTAGGATAACTCAAGGAGACCTGACCATCTCGAAATTCTTTCTGAAGATGAAGTGCCTGTGTGTTGAAATATCAACGCTTGATCCTGATGAGCATATCTCTGAGGCCAAGTTGAAAATGCACATAATCCGTGGCTTGCGGAAGGAGTATATTGCCTTTGTAACCTCTGTTCAAGGCTGGGATACTCAGTCATCTCTGCTGGAGCTTGAGAACCTGCTTGCTTTGCAGGAAAGTTTGGCAAGACAGATGGCAGGAGTGACTATCTCTGAAGGAGGTAGTGAAGCGTTGTTCACAGGCAAGAAGAAGAAGAGATGGGAAGGGAAGAAGAAGAATACTGTTGCTGAAAATGAGCCTTCAACTTCTTATCAACCAGAGAGGAGCACTGCTCCTAAGAAGGATTGGAAGAAGAACTTGAAGTGCTACTGGTGTCATCAGCGGTGACACTTCAAGCGTGACTGCAAGGTCAAACTGTAGCCTGAGCATACTGCAGGCAAGGAGGAGGCTTGCTTGAGTACTAAAGAAGCTGGATGGGGTGGAGCTTTCATGACGGGCACTTGTGTCCGTGCTTTGTTCGCTATCGACTTCAACGATGAGTGGATCGTGGACTCCGGGTGTGGTCATCACCTCACCGGAGACAAGTCGAAGTTCTCTTCTCTGCAAGCCTACTCAGGTAATGAAGCTATCATAACGGCTGATAATACTGTTTATGCAGTAGATAAGGAGGGGGTCGTGTCTTTGGGTAGTGATAAGGGGCCACTCACGTTAAGGAATGTGTATCATGTGTCGGGCATGAAGAAGAACCTCTTCTTTGTGACCAATGCGGTAGACGCAGGTTATCACGTTCTGTTTGGGCCAACAGAAGTGAAGTTCCTTGGCAACATATCAACGGTAAAGGTTGATGTTGCTCATATTGGGAGGAGAGTTAAGAACTTGTTTGTTCTTGCAACAAACTCTTACGTTGATCGAATGCGAGCAAACGATAGCGCTGTTATATGGCATGAGAGGCTGGGGCATGTAAGAATGGATAAATTGAAAGCTATGGCAAACAAGAGCCTTGTGAGAGGATTGCTTAGGCTGTCTTCCTTTGGTGACAGTCATGTTTATGTGGGATGTCAGTACGGTAAGGCTCATCGCCTTCCATTTGATAAGTCACAAATGAGGAGCACGAGACCATTAGAGTGCCTCCATGGTGACCTAATGGGACCAACCGTCACAGCTAGCCTTTGTGGGAGTAGATACATGCTTGTGTTGATTGATGACTACTCAAGATATACTTGGCTTTATTTCTTGAAGGAGAAGTCAGAAGCTTTCCAGGTGTTTGTGGAGTTCAAGGAGCTAGTGGAGGGCCGGCTTGGCTTGCGGATCAAGAAGTTTAGAACAGACAACACTGTTGAGTTTGTCTTCTCCGAGTTTTCTAACTTCTACAGGAAGCACGATATCCAAAAAGAGCTTACTTGTGCTCATACTCCACAACAAAATGGAGTAGTGGAGCGGAAGATCCATCATCTGACGGAAACCTACAAGTGTTGGCTTCATGCAAAAGATATTCCTAGCTCCTTTTGGGTATAGGGGATGTCTTGTGCTTCTTATGTCATCAATCGGATGCCGCTCAGTCCGATCAACATGAAGTCTCCTTTTGAGATGTTGCTGAAGGAGAAGCCAAGCGTGGAACACCTTCAGGTGTTTGGATCAACTTGCTATGTGCATATCCTGGATGCTTCAAGGACAATGCTTGATGCAAAGGCATGGAAGCTTGTCTTTGTTGGATATGATGAACGGAAGAAGGGATGGAAATGGATGGATCCTGTGACGAAGAAGTTTGTTGTATCAAGAGATGTGATCTTTGATGAATTGAGGTCATACGGAGGTGGGTCAGTTGATCTACCAGAGAGCAAGGTTGATGCAGAACAGAAGGTGGTTGCTGAAGTTCTGGAAGAGGAGCTTGCTGTTTCACCAGCAGCTCCTGTTGCTTCAAGCTCTAGTGCTGAGGTTTCTGGCTCAGGAAGCAGGGAGAGCATTGCTCAAAGCTTGCCTGAAGTTGGAGTTGAGCCTGAAGAAGCAACGAAGGTGATGAGCAAGGAGCAGACCCTTCAGAGATCAAGGAGGGTTGTTAAACCACCAGCTCAGTACTGTGATGGGAATGCAATGAGTTTTGTCTCCTGCTTCTTTGTAGGTCCTCTGGATGAGCGAGAGCCTGCAAACTTCAATGAGTCCACTGGAGTCAAGGAGTGGGAAGATGCCATGAAGGAGGAGATTGTTGCTCTCAAGAAGAATGAAACTTGGGACCTTGTACCCAAGGTTGATGGCATTACTCCAGTGACTTGCAATTGGGTGTACAAGTTGAAGAAGAAGGCTGATGGGAGCATTGATACATACAAGGCTCGCCTTGTTGCTCGAGGATTCTCATAACAGTATGGATAAGACTATGAGGAGACATTTACTCTAGTTGCAAAGATGACTTTGGTTCGGGTGGTGATCACCTTGGCTGCTTGCAAAGGATGGAGAATGTGGCAGCTTGATGTGAAGAATATTTTTCTTTACAGAGAAATTGATAAGGACATCTTCATAGATCAACCACTTGGTTTTGTTTCTAAAGTTCATCCGAACTATGTCTGCAAACTCAAGAAGGCTCCTTATGGGTTGAAGCAAGCTTGATAGTAGAGTATCTTCAATTCTGCGGTTATCTTGCTTCCAACTCGGATTCCAGCTTGTTCATCAAGAAGAAGGGAGAGCTGCAAGTCTTGGTCCTGCTGTATGTTGATGATATGATCATCACAGGGAATTTAGAGGAGGAGGTAGCTAGGCTAAGGGCCGAGCTAGCTATTCACTTTGAGATGAAAGACTTGAGAGAGCTTCATCACTTTCTTGGTATTGAAGTGGAGAGGAAGGAGAGAGGGATACTCATTTGCCAGAAAGGATATGTGGATCGCATTGTGAATCGATTTGGCATGGGCGAAGGGAACAATTGCTCTACTACTCTAGATCTTGGTCTGAAGTTTCGACGAGGTGAAGGAAGGATTCTTCCTGATCCCTTGGTGTTAAGAGCTCTATTGGGGAGCTTGATCTACTTAACGATTACAAGGTCAGATATTGCTTATGTTGTTGGCCGAATAAGTCGGTTTATGGTTGAACCAAGGAAGTCTCATCTGGTAGCGACAAAGAACATCTTGAAGTATGTCAAGGCGACTTCTGATATGGGACTCCTCTATAGTAGGGACACAGTGTTTTCTTTGCTTGGATACATGGATGCTGATTATGCTGGTGGCTCGGATGATCGAAGATCAACTTTGGGTTATGTGTTCACTTGTGGATCAGCTTGCATCTCGTGGTATAGCAAGAAGCATGACTCAGTGTCAGCGTCTACTACAGAAGCAGTGTATAAGGCTTTGGTCTTGGCTGCTCGGGAAGCCATCTGGTTGAGAAGGCTTGTAGAGGATGTTCATGAGGAAGTGCAAGGTCCCACTTTACTCCGGGGTGACAATGAGACTGCTCTCAAGCTGGTGAACAATCCAGCGTGTCACGCAAGGACCAAGCATATTGAGATCGAGCACCACTTCATAAGGGAGAAGTTGTTGGAGGGATCTCTTGTGATCGGGCATGTTCGGAGTGAAGACAATCTTGCTGACATCTTCACGAAGCCACTGTCGAAGGGGCCATTTCAACTGTTATGAGGGTTGCTGGGCTTCATCACCACTTCTCACTTCAAGGGGGAGTGTTGAAATTTATGAAGTGAGAGTGGGTGATGGAGCAAGCTAGGCAGTCTGAGCGGCCTGAGCGGTCTGAGTCCGCAGCCTGGGCGACTGCTGTTTGCGGCCTGGGGGACCTGACTTGGATGGTGGCTTGGCTGTTCTTGTGGAGCGGCTTGTGCGGCCTCTGTTGCAGTCTGGGCGGTCTAGGTATGTGGCCTGGATGATGTATGGCCAAGGAAGTCTTAGCGACTTGAGCATCTAGTGGAGCGGCCTGGGCAGACTGTGTTTGGCGGTCTGTTGGCAGTGCTCAGCTGGATCTGCGGCCTTGTAGTTAGCCACCTCTTGCGGTAACCGAGCGTATTGGAAGTTGTATCCGCAGTGTGTTGGCGGACTTGTTTATTGCGTCCGCAGAGTCTGCATTTGTGGACGCTTTGGAGATGGGCTTTTGTTCTTGCCGAGCTCTCCTTGTTGCGATGGATGTTTCACATCCTTGTGGCGGACTGTCCTCTTGATTTTTGGTCTGGGTCTTCTGTGTCTGCCGTTCTAGTGCCAGTGCTTGTTGGGCTGCTGGACTTGGTCATTTTCTGTGACAAGTCCATGGTGTCTGCAGAGTCCGCAGATTCCGCTGTTGACCGGGCGAACTGCCTGTTGGTCGTGGATGAAAGAAATAGTGCCTAACCACCTAGAGGGGGGGGTGAATAGGTGTATTTTTTCTTTTGCTTTAAAGGCAGACAATCTGTTCTGAAATTTAAACAGCAATTGCAAATTCTACAGCTATCAACACAACAATCACAGAAATAAACATTCACAGAGTGCACACAGATTTTATAGTGGTTCCCCAAGGTCTGGGTACATCCACTTTCCCCCTTCGCCTATCTAGTAGTGTACTAGATTTGCCCTAACTTCTGCACTTTTTCTCAGATCCTCAGATCTTACAGCTCAGAACCCCAAATAGGTTCCTACAACTCAGAGTGTCCCCACTCCTACAACTCAGGCAAGCTGCCCTACCTCAGCATTCACCAAGGCCTACACTCAGAGAACACAGTCTCCTACAACTCAGGCACAAATCCCTACCACTCTGTCTTCAACAAGACCTACACTCAGAGAATAGATTCTCCTACACTCAGGCTCAAAAGCCCTACCTCAGCCTTTATAAGTTTAGGCTTACAACTCAGATCCCTTAGGATCCTACAGAAATATAATAAAGAGTTTTTATGTTACCACTCTGTTTGAGAGAATGAAGAGGGCAACCTTCTTGATCAGTTCTTGATAGAACTGATTTCTGAGATCAACTTTGTCTTTGCTTTCTTCAAGGCTTCTTGAGTCTGAACTCAGTAAAAGTTGATCTTCTCGAAGTAGTCCGGCTGACAACTCCCTTCTTAAGATGAAGAATTAAATCTGCATCCTTCTTTGCAGTCTGGTTCAGAACCTGCTTCTTAAGAGATTTGATTAAGCAAGTCTCTTTCTTGACTTCAATTACTGGAGTTCTCTCTCTCCAAGTAAATCTGAAGTTTCTTCAAAATACTGATTTATAGTTTTCTCTGGATCTGTATTGATCTTCTTAGTCATCTGAAAATCGTCTCTTTCTGTTGAAGGAGAATGCCTTTATATAGTCTTCCTCCATGGTAACCGGCTGATCCGGTTTCTAACAACCTTCTGACAGCTTTGACAGGTGTAGTTGACCGGTTGAAATGGCAGTTGTCAAGTCATCCAGTCACTTCTTAAAATCACTGTCTCTGTCTGAAAGTGTCGAGACTGTTCTTCATTATGTGTTGACACAAAAAGACTAAGTGTCGACACAAGTGAACTAAGTGTCGACACTAGCCTTGATGGTGTCGACACAACTTCTCTTGTTGTTGTAATAGCTTCTCAACACAGCTTCTGTTGAATGTGTCGACACTGATTGAGTGTGTCGACACAAGTACTTCTTTAAAACTTAGTTGAATTCTGCTGTGTGTTGACATATCTCCTTTGTGTCGACACAACTTCTTTTGTTGTTGATACTTGCTGAGTGTCGACACATCTCCTTTGTGTCGACACAAGTACTTCTTTACTTTAACTGTGTTGAAACTTGTTGTGTGTCGACACAAGTCCTGTGTGTCGACACAGTTGACAAATACTTCTGTGTGTCGACACTGCCTCTTGGTGTCGACACATTTGATGTCGACAATGCCTTCAGTGTGTTGACACAGCTTCCTGGTGTCGACACATTTGATGTCGACTAAGCTTCTCTAGGTGTCGACATTGCCTCTAAGTGTCGACATGATTTATGTTGACTATTCTTCACAGTATGTCGACACTGCCTGTATGTGTCGACACATTTCTTCTGGTGTCGACTCTGCCTTTCCTGGTGTCGACACAAATACTCCAAGTGTCGACACAACTTTTCTCCAGTGTCGACACAAGCCTTCATAAGTGTTAACACTGCTTCTCTAGGTGTCGACACATGGACTTAGAAACTTTTCTGCATTTCCTGCAATTACTTAACCTGCACATATAAACTCAAAGCACATCAAATACACCTTGATGTATATCATTGAGTATGGTGAGGCTTCTTCAAATCTGGTACACATTTTCCAATGTACCCAACAATCTCCCCCTATTTGGAGAAGTCATAACCCTTAGTCAATGATATACACCATTCATAACAAATACTCAATATGATGTATAACAGTATTATATGATAGGGTAAATACTAAACAAAACATGTAACACAAATCATCACAGAATAAATAATGCTAACACAGAACAAACATTAAACATGTTTTGTTATAACTTCAAATAGTTTCATGAACAAAAGTTTACATAGATGTTTTAATACTAAAGATTACAAAATGTAAACTCAAGAAAATTCTATTCTATGGCTGCTCTAGCTCCTTGATGACAATGCCCTTGCCAGATTGAATCTTGGCTTGAACTGGATCATCAGTGTCATCAGCAGGCTTCTTGCCCTTAAGATCTTTCTTCTTCTGTTCTTCAGCCCTTATCTTTTGTCTCTCAAAATAATGATATGGCTTAGGGAAATACTTGCTAGGCTCCTGTGCATTAGGAGGTAGCTTCCCAAGTTTAGCCTTTCTTCTATACTGCACTATGGCTTCTTGCCTGGCTTCATGTTTTCTCCACTCTTGATCAGAATACCATTTGCCCCTCTCTAGGATATTATCCTTTGCAGCCTTCCAAGCAGTCAGTATGATATTTCTAGAAGTAGGGCTCCACTGCTCAAAATCTGGCCTTAACTCAGCCTGTTCTCTGAACCTCTTCTTGGACAAAAGAGTTTCTTGCTCTTTTAATACTGCCTCTGGCACATGTTGGTCTACTTTTTCAATGATAATATTTTTATTTCCCTCTGGACAGCTATACATTGATTGGACTTCATGATGTATCATTTCAAAATCTGTAGGAGGATAGATCACCTAAGCAACTTCAGCTTGTTCTCCTACTAAATATGCAGGATGTATACCAGATTCAGCTACATTGTCATCATCACAAAGGGGTGGATATCCAAGAGTGGCTCTGATGCTATTGGAAATCCATTTAGCATGATCAGATCCAGCTTTGACTAGTACTCTCTCCCCCTTTATGACTTCTCTAGCCACATGAGCTCTAAGATCATCCTTCTGAAACCTGATCTGTTCATCCATATAATTAGCTCCATCTTTATAAAAACCCCTCAACTTCAGCAGTAGTCCAGATATAACCTTTTGAGAATCTGTAATAGCAGTTTTTACAGCAGTTATGCCAGCCTGGAAATCCTTATCAAACTTTTCCTTATTAAACTCTGGCTTGGCTGTAGAATTATCAGCAGTTGGGGCAGTTGCAATTTTCTTTATTTCAGTAATAATTGCATTGTGAGAAACAGTCAGATTATCATTCATCCTAATCTGATTTTCCAGGACATATCCTTGTTTGACTGCCATATCATCCACCTGTGTCTTTATCTTTTCTTGATGAGTGTCTAGGTAAACCACTGCATTACTGAAAGAAACAGTGCCTAATCACCTAGAGGGGGGTGAATATGTGACCTATATCTTTTTACACTTTAAAGGCAGAAATACAGTACAGTAATTTCAATTCTACAAGTATCACAGCACAGCAACCATACAAGCATACAATTACAGAGAGCACACAGGATTTATAGTGGTTCCCCAAGGTCTGGGTACATCCACTTTCCCCCTTCGCATATCTAGTAGTGTACTAGATTCAGCCTAACTTCTCCACTTCTCCTCAGATCCACAGATCTTACAACTCAGAACCCCAAACAGGTTCCTACAACTCAGAGTGATCTCACTCCTACAACTCAGGCACAAAAGCCCTACCACTAAGTCTTCACCAAGACTTACACTCAGAGAACAAAGTCTCCTACAACTCAGGCACTAGGCCCTACCTCAGTCTTTAACAAGACCTACACTCAGAGCACACTGTCTCATACACTCAGCCTTTATAGAATAGGCTTACAACTCAGATCTATACAAGATCCTACAGAAATTAGAAAATACAAAGTGTATAACCACAACTCTGATAGAGAAAGATGAGTTGACTGGTTTCTTGATGAGTTCTTGAAAAAACTTGGCTAGATCAACCTCCCTTGGCTTTCTTCAAAGCTTCTTGAATTAGAACACAGTAGGGTTGTATCTCTATGCAGATGATCTTCAATCAACTGCTGACTTGAGATTCTGATTTCAATCTGAATCTTCCTTATCAGCCTGGTTCAACGGCTGGTCTTATTAAAAGGAGCTCTCTCTCTCCAACTTCTTAGATCTTCTCTTGAAGGTCTACTTCTTGTTGTGTAATTTTTCACTTCATTGATCGATTCTTTCTGTTGAAGGAATAAGCCTTTATATAAGCTTTCTTCATGGTGACCGGCTGATCCGGTTTCTAACAACCTTCTGACATCTCTGACAGTAGCAGTTGACCGGTTGAAATGGCAGCTGTCAAGTCATCCAGTCACTTCTTGAAATCTCTGTCACTGTCTGAAAGTGTCGAGACAGATAGTCTTTATATGTCGACACACATAGACCAAGTGTTGACACAAGTAGACTAAGTGTCGACACTAGCCTTCATGGTGTCGACACAACTCCTTGTGTTGTTGTAACTGCTTCTCGATACTGCTTCTTCAGAATGTGTTGACACTGATCCTGTGTGTCGACACAAGTCCTTCTTCTTCAAAACTTAGTTGATTTCTGCTAAGTGTCGACACAACTCCTTTGTGTCGACACATCTTCTTGTGTTGAAACTTGCTAAGTGTCGACACATCTTCTTTGTTTCGACACATTCTTCATGTGTTGAGACTTTGCTGAGTGTCGACACATCTCCTTTATGTCGACACTTGTACATAAACTTTGTTGAAGTTTGCTGAGTGTCGACACAGCCTCCTAGTGTCGACATATGTACTTGAACTTTGTTGAAGTTTGCTGAGTGTCGACACAGCCTCCTAGTGTCGACACTTTTGCTGTCGACAAACTTTCTTTGGGTGTCGACACTGCTTCTAAGTGTCGACACTGATTATGTAGACAATTCTTCATTGTGTGTCGACACTATCTGTGTGTGTCGACACTTTCCTTCTGGTGTCGACTCTGCCTTCCTGGTGTCGACACAATTACTCCAAGTGTCGACACAGCTTCTCTAGGTGTCGACACAAGCCTCCTTAAGTGTCGACACTTTTATTCTGGGTGTCGACACATGGACTTAGAAACTTTTCCTGCAAACCTGCAGTTACTTAACCTGCACAAATAAACTCAAAGCACATCAAATACATCTTGATGTATATCATTGAGTAGGGTGAGGCTTCTTCAAATCAGGTACATATATTCCAATGTACCCAACAATCTCCCCCTATTTGTAGAAGTCATAACTCTTAGTCAATGATATACACCATACATAACAAATTCTCAGTATGATGTAAAACAGTAATATATGACAGGGTAAATACTTAAACATGTATGAACAGAACATGTATAGACAATTATATCAGAACAATTAATGTATTAGATTGAACATATAACATTGTTCTTACAAATTCCAACATTTTCATTAATCAAAAGTTTACATAGAGTTTAATACAAATGATTTCAAATTGTAAACTTAAGAAAATGCTATCCTATGGCTGCTCTGGTTCCTTGATTACAATCCCCTTTCCAGATTGAATCTTTGCTTGAACTAGAGCTTCATTGTCATCATCAGCAGCAGGCTTCTTCCCTTTAAGATCTTTCTTTTTCAGCTCTTCAGCCTTTATCTTCTGCCTTTCAAAATAGTGATAAGGCTTAGGGAAATACTTGCTAGACTCCTGTGCATTAGGAGGTAGCTTTCCTAGTTTAGCCTTCCTTCTATGTTGTACTATGGCCTCTTGCCTATTCTCATGTTTTCTCCACTCCAGGTCAGAATACCACTTGCCTCTATCAAGGACATTGTCCTTAGCAGCCTTCCAAGCAGTCAATATGATATTCCTGGATGTGGGGCTCTATTGTTCAAAATCTGGCCTTAATTCAGCTTGCTCTCTGAATCTTTTCTTAGATAATTGGGCCTCTTATTCTTTTAACAAAGCCTCTTGCTCTTTTAAGATTGCCTCTGGCACAGGCTGGACAACTTTCTCAAGAATGATATTCTGATTGCCCTCAGGAGGACTATACATAGACTGTACCTCCTGATATATCATGTCAAAATCTGCAGGAGGATATATCACTTGAGCCACTTCAGCTTGCTCCCCTCCAAAGTATGCAGGATTGATTCCAGACTCTGTCACATTGTCATCATCTCATAAAGGTGGATATCCAAGGGTGGCTCTGATGGAGTTTGAAATCCACTTTCCATGATCAGAGCCTGCCTTGACTAGTACCCTCTCCCCCTTTATGACTTCTCTCTCTATGTGATCTCTAAGATCATCCTTTTGGAATCTTATCTGTGCATTCAAATAGTTGACTCCATCTTTATAGAAAGGTTTTAACTTTTGTAGCCTGTCAGTAATAACCTTTTGATAATCTACAATAGCAGTGTGAACTGCAAGTAGGCTTTCTTGGAGTTGCTTATCAAACTCAGCTTTGGCAGCAACACTGTGTGCAGTCTGGGCAGTAGCTATATTCTTCATTTCAGTGACTATGGAATTATGAAAAGCAGTCAGATTATCATTCATTCGCAGCTGATTCTCCAGGACATAGCCTTGTTTTAGTGCTAGGTCATCAAGTTGTGTCTTTATCTTCTCTTGATGTGTAGCCAGATAGACCACTGCATTGCCTCCTTTATGGAAACAATCAGTCATTTCTTTCTTGTTGAGGTTTACTTCAAATCTGATTGATTTGATGTCTTGTGCCAGATCAAATTGCAGGGATTTATGCCCTTCATCCATATATTTTTCTAGAGCTTGCCTTTGCTCATCCAGCTTAATCTGCAAAGCCACCATCAGTGAACTATAATCAGTAGATGGGGCAGGCTGTGGAGCAATGGTCTGTAGTGCTTTCTTGTAGTTCTGGCTCCTTCTTTTTAAGACCTGAAACTTCCTCTTCTTGGCTATAGCAGCTTCTTCATCTTCTGATGCAGAAGTGCTGACTATGTCCACTCTATTCTTAGGACTAGGAGGTAACTCCTTCTCAGTCCTTGAGATCCCTTCAGCATCTCTTGGCTCCTCAGTCTCCTTGCTTGCAGTTTCCTCTACAATCTCCACATGCTCCCCCTCAATATTGACCTTCTCCCCCTCAGCAGCAGCTTTCTCTCTCTCAAAATTAGTTTGTACAAGATCAGGGAATAACTCTTCTAATGTAAATTCCTGTTGAGGAAGGGCTGGAGAATCTCTGATCTCATCAACCACTTTATCAGCAACAAATGTGTCCTCCATGACAACATCTTGTGGTTGAGGTTGTATCTGTGTTTGCTGATGTACATCAGGTAATGAATCAGTCAAAACTTCATCCTCAATAGTGAAATCTAATTGATTAATTTTAGTGATTACCTCTAGAATGGTGTGGGTAGCCCTTTCACTCTCTAGTGGAGTTGGCTCTTCCACAAGTAGAGGATCCCCCTGGAGTGGATCCAGGTGAATTGGGCTAGCTGGTGGTAGCTCCCCCTGTCTTTGTGCATCTTCTAGTCTTCCCGGAGACTGTTCAGCATTTCTACCATGTTCATCATCAGAACTAAACACCACTTGCTCTTCAGAGCTGCTAGAGGATTCTTGAGCCACAATGGCTATCTTCTTCTTCTTCTAAGGTGTGTCCTTTACTGGAGTTGGCATTTCTTTTGTCAATACTCTATCCCACCTAGAGAAAATTCTCAAATCCATTCTCCTCATGTGGTTTATCTTGGAACCTGCAGCTTGGTTCATCACATTAGGAATACTTCCAGCTAGGTATAGACTCAGAATTCTACCCAGATTGGGCTTCTTCAGGCTCTCTTTTATCTTATTAAACAGAAATACTGACCAGTCAGTCTTAAGTTTGAAGATAATCCTTGTCATCAAACTGAACATATAAGCTGAAATTCTGTCATGTCCTCCAGGCTTGCTCAGAATTACCTTGCCAACTATTTCAGACAGAAACTTTCCTTGGATGTTCATCCCTTTTCTATTGAAAACTGATCCAATTTTCAGGTTTGAATCCAGTCCACACCATCTCAATGCCTCTCTAGTCTTAGAAACAGATACATCTTCTTCCTTTTTTGTTCTTGGTAGCTGAAGTACCTTCCTTAAACTTTTCTGTGTGACCTTGACTTTGGTTCCATGAACTCTGGACTTAATCTTGAGTCCAGTATCATCAAGTGAAGCTGCACTCAAAAATTCAAGGACCTCCTTCTTCCAGATCTTGATAGGTTCTGATACAAGGTATTCCAATCCAGTCTCGGCAATTAAGGTTACCACACCTTTGATTTCGGGTTCCGCGTCATCAAAGGCGTGTCGCACGAGCTCATATCCTTCATTAATGTTCTCTTCTAGCTTGGGCGCCATTAGGGTTTGAAGAAATTTTGAATTTAGAGAAGAGAGATGTAGACACACAAGTTTGGTCTCGAGACTAAGGTGAGCGTGTCGATAAACACTGGGGAAAACCTATTTATACCTTTCTAGAATCGAAGGTGAAAAGGCGCGTCAAAATACTTAAATTGTGTCGACACTGTTGAAAAGTGTCGACACTTACTGCTAATGTCTCGACAACTATGTGTCGACATAAGTATAGTCGACAGAATATATGTGTCGACACTGATATATGTGTCGACACCACTTAGCTAGACACTTAGTCGAGACTCTACCAGACTAATTCTGTGTAAATCCTAAGTGCCGACACCACCCTCGATGTGTCGACACCTACACTGCATGTGTCGACACTAATTCTCTGAAGTGTCAACACAGACTCCCTAGATGTGTCGACACCATTTCTTTGAAATGTCGACACCACTACTATGTGTCGACACAGACAACTCTGTGTGTCGACAACATTTTACTTAGCCAATTTTGTAAACTATTCTAAGTTTATCATTCTTAATTCAATTTTAGATTTATTGAATTTGGTTTCATCTAAGGGCTTAGTAAACATATCAGCTAACTGATTTTCTGTCTTAACATACTCTAGGGAAATATCTTCTTTTTTCCACATGTTCTCTCAGAAAATGGTATTTTATTTCTATGTGCTTAGTCCTACTATGAGAGACAGGATTATTTGCAATAGAAATGGCACTAGTAGAATCACAAAATAAAGGTGTTCTACTTACTTGAATACCATAATCTTCTAGCTGGTGTTGTATCCATAGTAGTTGTGCACAGCAGCTTCCTGCAGCAACATACTCTGACTCAGCTGTGGAGATAGCCACACTGGTCTGCTTCTTGCTACTCCATGATATCAGCCTTCCACCTAGAAATTGACAGGTTCCTGTGGTACTCTTTCTATCTTCCTTGCAGCCTGCAAAGTCTGCATCTGAATAACCTGTCAGTTCAAAATCTCCATTCCTAGGGTACCAAAGGCCTAGATGAGGAGTGCCCTTAAAATATCTCAAAATTCTTTTGACTGCTGTCAAATGAGATTCTTTAGGTCAAGCTTGGTACCTAGCACAGACATATGTAGCATACATGATATCTAGTCTACTAGTAGTCAAATACAGTAGGGAGCCAACTATCCCTCTATACAAAGTTTCATTTACAGGTTTCCCTGCATCATCTTTGCTTAGAGACATTGTTGACCCCATAGGAGTTTTCATGGTAGTGGATGATTCCATACCATACTTCCTTATCAATTCTAGGGTGAACTTAGACTGGCATATGGATAAACCATCATCAGTCTGTCTAACTTGGAGACCCAAAAAGAACTTAAGTTCCCCCATACTGCTCATTTCAAACTGTCCTTGCATTAGTTTTGCAAACTTTCTGCAAAGACTACTTTCTGTAGACCCAAATATGATGTCATCTACATATATTTGGACTAAGATAATCTTACCTCTGGATTCCCTAAGGAATAGAGTCTTGTCTATTTTCCCCCTTGAGAATTTGTTCTCAATGAGGAAACTAGACAGGGTTTCATACCAAGCCCTAGGGGCTTGTTTTAACTCATACAAAGCCTTCCTAAGTCTATATACATAATCAGGTTTAAGAGAGTCTACAAAACCTGATGGCTGCTCTACATAGACTTCTTCCTTCAGGTTTCCATTCAGAAAAGCTGACTTAACATCCATTTGATATACCTTAAATCCTTGATATGTTGCATAGGCAAGGAACATCCTTATTGCTTCCAGTCTTGCTACTGGAGCAAAGGTTTGATCAAAATCAATACCTTCTTCCTACCTATTTACTTTTGCAACTAGTCTAGCTTTATTCTTTATAATAATTCCATTCTCATCCAACTTGTTCCTAAAGATCCACTTAGTTCCAATAATGTTGTGGCCCTTTGGTTTAGGAACAAGCTCCCAGACCTTGCATCTTTTGAACTGGTTCAGCTCCTCTTGCATGGCCTCAATCCAATGAGGGTCTAGGATTGCTTCTTCAAATTTCTTTAGCTCTACCTGGGATAGAAAGCTGGAGTAGAGAACTGAACTTAGATTCCTGCTCCTGGTTTGTACCCCTTGTCTGAGATCTCCAATAATTTGATTGGCTGGATGATCTTTTAAATGCCTATTTGTTGGAGGCAGCCTGTCTTCCGGTTGTACACCTTCAGCTTCTTCATTCAGCTGCTCCTCTTGGTCTTCTTCGGCAACAGGAGTATCTTGTACTCCCCCTGGACAGCAGCCACCATCCTCCACTTGCTGACTTTTAGAAGAACCTTCTGTTAAGGTAAGCTTGTCCATCTTCTCAGTTACACCTGTAGAGCTGCAAACACTTCTAGGCAATTCATTGTTAATGAGTCTAGCTTCATCAAAAACTACATGAACTGACTCTTCTACAACTTGAGTAATCAAGTTGTAGACCCTATAAGCCTTATTGTTCTTGCTGTACCCAACAAAGATTCTCTCTTGGGATTTGGCAGCAAACTTGGTTAGATAAGACTTACCATTGTTAAGGATATAGCACTTGCAACCAAAGAACCTGAAATAGGATAGATTTGGTTTTCTGCCCTTCACAATCTCATAGGGGGTCTTCTTGTGGCTCTTGGTGATAGTAGCCCTATTGATCACATGACAAGCAGTGTTTACTGCCTCAGCCCAGAAATATTCTGGGAGAGATGTGTCACTCAATAGGGTTCGACCAGCCTCTATCAAGGTTCTATTTTTCCTTTCAGCAATACCATTTTTCTGAGGTGTTCTTGGTGAGGAAAATTCCTGAAAAATTCCAAACTCTTCACACAGTTTTGTCAAACTTTCAGACTGAAATTCAGTACCATGGTCACTTCTGATTTTGACCACTGTACTGTTCAATTCATTCTGAATTTGTTTAACAAAACTATACAAGATACTTGGTGATTCAGATTTTTGCCTTAGGAAGAACACCCAGGAATACCTTGAGTAGTCATCAACTACCACAAATGTGTAGACCTTCCTACCTAGGCTGTGATCTGGCATAGGACCAAAAAGATTCATATACAAGAGGTATAGACATCTCACAACATCTTTATTCTCAAGGCTATGAAAGGTGGATTTGGTCTGCTTGCCCTTTTGACAAGCTGAGCATATCCCAACCTTTATATACTTAACCTGAGGACCATTCCTCACTAACTCTTTGCTAAAGAGTTGGCCAATTGTCTTATAGTTAAGATGAGCCAGCCTCTTGTGCCATTTAACATAATGTGAGACTTTCTCATCTGCTACAAGACAAATAGGAGAAACAATGTTCTCACACATAATGTCTAGACAATAGACATTTCTCTTCCTATATCGTGCCAGAATGATCTTTTGATCACTTGACCTACTGATATGACAACCATGCTTGACAAATGAGATGTTATATCCTAAATCACTCAGCTGACTTATGCTAATGAGGTTGTGTTTCAAACCCTTTACATAAGCCACTTGAGTAATTGTAATTAGGTTGCTAGAAATGTTACCAAAGCCTTTGATGATTCCTTTTTCTGAACCACCAAAGGTAACTTTAGGACCATCCTTGATTGGTGTATAGTCCTTCAGCAATCCCCTAGTTCCAGTCATGTGCCTGGAACATCCACTGTCCAAGTACCATATAGGGGCATGGCCACTTGGACTCACCTGCAAAACAGATTACTTAACCTTAGAACCCAAATAATTCTTGGGTCCTTGATGCAGGTTAGTTTGACTTTTAACAAAACTACCTGTAGATATTCTAGCAGGCAGTTTGCTAATCTCCTTGACACTAGAATTGTGCCAACAATCTATGGCAAAGTGGCCTACCTTGCCACAACACCAGCACTCAAATCTGTTGTACCTTTGTTTAGGTACAACCCTGGCTGTTTTATCTACAGCAGGCTTCTTATTGAGTACTGGGGCTTTGCCCTTAGACTTGGACCTAACTGTCCTGGCAGGTTTTGTAAACCCCAATCCAGTCTTACCCTTTTGAGGGATAAACTCATCTATCAAAGGTAAAACTGATTTTGGTTTAGAAAAACTTGCAACAATCTCTCTCTCCTTCTGAAGTCTAACCTCCAGATTCCTAATTTGATCATTCTTAAATGTAATAGTTCACATCTGAATAACTGTAATGTTCTTCAGCCTGGCTATTTCATTTAGTTTTTGATCTAACACTTTATCTGAATCAGCAGCTGTCAACTTAAGATTAGCAATTTGCTTAGTTAGTGTTTTGACCAGATTTTTGCTCTTCTTAAGTGCCTGCAATACATCTCTATATTCATCCATCAACTGATGAATATCACCCTCAGATTCAGACCCACCCACATCACTTGATGCAGATGTATCTGATTCTGAATCAGTACTATAATCTGAAAGACATTGTACCTTACTTGGTCCAGGCTGATCCTGGATCTTGTCTCCTTCTGTTAAGGCCATCAGTCCATTGCACTGATTGTCCTCATGCTCATAAATTGATTTCATTAACTGCATGAACTCATCTTCCTCCTCTTCAGCAAACAGTCCAATATAGGCTTCAGCTTCTGAATCTGTTTCTGAAGATGGCTGATCAGTCAAACTCTTGTCCTTCTTGTCAACAAAGGACCTTTCCTTTTTTCCCTTGAACTGAGTCTTCTTCTTGTCAGTTGACTCTTTCCTCTTTTCTGGACAGTCAGCTACTATATGTCCTTGTCTATTGCAACAATAGCATACTATCTTTGAGGATGTATTTTTACTGGGCTTGGACTTTATTTTGTCATTCCTTGATGACTTCCTGTTCTGATAATAGTCATCTTTAGACTGTGAAGTGGATGGCTAAGACCTCCACTACTTCTTTTTCAGAAACTTTTAAAATTGCCTTGTAAAGGCAGCAAAATCCTCATCAATTTCACTGCTGTCTGAGTTCTGGTTTTCTGAATTTTCTGAAGCAGTCTCAGCAACTATTTGTGGTGGAGATGGAGACTTGCTTCTATACTTTCTAGTGGCTTCAGTCTTGAAGGCCACAGACCTTTCCTTGTGCTCCACTCTAGTAGTCTTCTCTTCCTCCTTTCTAACCATTAACTGTATTTCATAAGATAGCAGTTTTCCAAACAAGGTTGGAGGAGGTATATCAGCTAATTTGGACATTTCCCTAATGACACAAATCTTGGTATCCCAGTTCTTAGTCAGGGATCTTAAAAACTTGTCATTCAGCTCATAGTTGCTGAATTCTCTTCCATAGGACATCAACTCATTAACAATCCTATAGAATTTCTTGTAGCATTCAGTAATGCTATCAGACTTGTCTTGTCTGAAGATTTCATACTCCTGATTTAACAAAGACTTCATGTCTTGTCTTACCTCTTCAGATCCCTCCATGTAAACTATTAGAGTGTCCCACATTTCTTTTGAGGTTTTACAATGTATTAGGTTCTGAAATGTGGCATCATCAATTGCACTTACAATAATATTCTGGGCTCTCTTGTCCATAGTGGCCAAAATTATTTCATCTTTAGTCATTTCTGAATAGTCTTTGGGAGTTCTCTGATTTGCATCCAGAACAGATACTTTCATTGGCACATATGGATCTTCTTTGACTGTGATGTATATTCTTGGGTCAGATGCTTCCATAAAGAGTCTAACCCTCTCTTTCCATATGTCAAAAATCTCTTTTCTGCAGATTGGCAATTTCATGGATCCTAGCTCTTTGTGATTCTCAATTGAACCCATTTTCTTGATTCTTGATTCTGCCTACAGGATCTTTACTCAGACTGCTATATCCTTTGTGAGTAACCTGCATCTGATACCACTTGAAAGAAACAGTGCCTAATCACCTAGAGGGGGGTGAATAGGTGACCTATATCTTTTTACACTTTAAAGACAGAAATACAGTACAGTAATTGCAATTCTACAAGTATCACAGCACATCAACCATACAAGCATACAATCACAGAGAGCACACAGGATTTATAGTGGTTCCCCAAGGTCTGGGTACATCCACTTTCCCCCTTCGCCTATCTAGTAGTGTACTAGATTCGGCCTAACTTCTCCACTTCTCCTCAGATCCACAGATCTTACAACTCAGAACCCCAAACAGGTTCTTACAACTCAGAGTGATCTCACTCCTACAACTCAGGCACAAAAGCCCTACCACTAAGTCTTCACCAAGACTTACACTCAGAGAACAAAGTCTCCTACAACTCAGGCACTAGGCCCTACCTCAGTCTTCAACAAGACCTACCCTCAGAGCACACTGTCTCCTACACTCAGCCTTTATAGAATAGGATTACAACTCAGATCTATACAAGATCCTACAGAAATTAGAAAATACAAAGTGTATAACCACAACTCTGATAGAGAGAGATGAGTTGACTGGTTTCTTGATGAGTTCTTGAAAGAACTTGGCTGAGATCAACCTCCCTTGGCTTTCTTCAAAGCTTCTTGAATTAGAACACAGTAGGGTTGTATCTCTATGCAGATGATCTTCAATCAACTGCTGACTTGAGATTCTGATTTCAATCTGAATCTTCCTTATCAGCCTGGTTCAACAGCTGGTCTTCTTAGAAGGAGCTCTCTCTCTCCAACTTCTTAGATATTCTCTTGAAGGTCTACTTCTTGTTGTGTAATTTTTCACTTCATTGATCGATTCTTTCTGTTGAAGGAATAAGCCTTTATATAAGCTTTCTTCATGGTGACCGGCTGATCCGGTTTCTAACAACCTTCTGACAGCTCTGACAGTAGCAGTTGACTGGTTGAAATGGCAGCTGTCAAGTCATCCAGTCACTTCTTGAAATCTCTGTCACTGTCTGAAAGTGTCGAGATAGATAGTCTTTATGTGTCGACACACATAGACCAAGTGTTGACACAAGTAGACTAAGTGTCGACACTAGCCTTCATGGTGTCGACACAACTCCTTGTGTTGTTGTAACTGCTTCTCGATACTGCTTCTTCAGAATGTGTCGACACTGATCCTGTGTGTCGACACAAGTACTTCTTCTTCAAAACTTAGTTGATTTCTGCTAAGTGTCGACACAACTCCTTTGTGTCGACACATATTCTTGTGTTGAAACTTGCTAAGTGTCGACACATCTTCTTTGTGTTGACACATTTTTCATGTGTTGAGACTTTGCTGAGTGTCGACACATCTCCTTTGTGTCGACACGTGTACTTAAACTTTGTTGAAGTTTGCTGAGTGTCGACACAACCTCCTAGTGTCGACACATGTACTTGAACTTTGTTGAAGTTTGCTGAGTGTCGGCACAGCCTCCTAGTGTCGACACTTTTGCTGTCGACAAAGTTTCTTTGGGTGTCGACACTGCTTCTAAGTGTCGACACTGATTATGTAGACAATTCTTCATCGTGTGTCGACACTACCTGTGTGTGTCGACACTTTCCTTATGGTGTCGACTCTGCCTTCCTGGTGTCGACACAATTACTCCAAGTGTCGACACAGCTTCTCTAGGTGTCGACACAAGCCTCCTTAAGTGTCGACACTTTTATTCTGGGTGTCGACACATGGACTTAGAAACTTTTCCTGCAAACCTGCAGTTACTTAACCTGCACAAATAAACTCAAAGCACATCAAATACATCTTGATGTATATCATTGAGTAGGGTGAGGCTTCTTCAAATCAGGTACATATATTCCAATGTACCCAACAATTACCTCCTTTATGAAAACAGTCAGTCATTTCCTTCTTATTTTGATTCACTTCAAATCTTATAGATTTTATATCTTGAGCCAGATCAAATTGAAGTGATTTATGTCATTCATCCATATATTTTTCTAGAGCCTTCCTTTGCTCATCCATTTTGATCTGCAAAGCCACCAACAAAGAGCTGTAATCAGCTGTTGGGGCACGTTGTGGAGCAATTGTTTGCATTGCTTTCTTGTAGCTCTTACTTCTACTTTTGAAGACCATAAGCTTCCTTTTCTTTTCTTGTACCTCAACAGCATCCTCAGATTCCGAGGTACTAGCTATGTCAACTCTATCCTTTAGACTTGGAGGCAAGTCCGTCTCAGTCCTTGGTAGCTCCCCCTGAATCCTTTGCTCCACAATTTCATTTCTAGCAGGCTCCTCCTGTGACCTTACATGCTCCCCCTCAAGGTTAGCTGACTCCCCATCAAAAGTTATTTTTTCTCCCTCAAAATCAGTCTGTAATAAATCAGGGAATAGCTCTTCTAGAGTAAACTCCTGTTGAGTAGGGATAGGAGACTCTCTTATCTCAGGAGAATTATCAGTAACTGATGTATCTTCCATGACAACATCTTGTGGTTGACTATTTAACTGAGTTTGTTGATCAATATCAATTAAAACTCAATTAATACTTCATCCTCAAAATGGAAAATTGATTGATTAACTTCATGTATTACCTCAAGGATTGTTTGAGTGGCCATTTCACTGTCTAAGTGAGTTGGCTCTTCCACATGCTGAGGCTCCCCCTGGAGTGAATCCAGGTGGATGGGGCTAGCAAATGGCAGCTCCCCCTGCCTCTGTGCATCTTCAGTCCTTACTGGTGACCTTCCAGTATTATCCGCTTCTTCCTCATTTGAACTGAAAACAACTTGTTCCTCTGAACTACTGGAGGATTCAGGAGCCACTATGGCTTTCTTCTTCTTTTGTTGAGGAACTTCCTTTTCTGGAGTAGGCATGTCCTTGGTTAACACCCTATCCCACCTTGAGATAATCCTAACATCCATTCTCCTCATGTGATTTATCTTAGAACCTGCAGCTTGGTTCATTACTTCTGGAATAGTTCCAGCCAAGTATAAACTCATAATTCTACCCAGATTGGGCTTCTTCAGACTTTCCTTAATCTTGTCAAACATCACTGCTGACCAATCAGTTTTTAGTTTGAAAATGATCCTTGTCATTAAACTGAACATGTGAGCTGATATCCTATCATGCCCACCTGGCTTGCACAGAATCACCTTCCCTACTACTTCAGACAAGAACTTGCCTTGCATGTTCATGCCTTTCCTGTTAAAAACTGATCCAATCTTCATGGTTGAATCAAGTCCACACCATTGCAGTGCCTCCCTTGTCTTAGATGTAGGTACATCTTCTTCCTCTTTAGTTCTTGGTAGATGTAGAACTTTTCTTAGACTCTTCTGGGTGAGTTTTACTTTTTCTCCATGGACTATGGATTTAAGCTTGAGTCCAGTTTCATCAAGAGTAGCTGCACCAAAGAATTCGAGTACCTCCTTCTTACAGATCTTGGTTGGCTCAGACACTAGATACTCCAACCCATTCTCTGTAATTAGGGTTACTATCTCTTTAATTTCAGATTTCGCATCATCAAATGCATGTCGTACTTGCTCATATCCTTCATTCACGTTCTCCTCAAGCTTAGGCGCCATTAGGGTTTTGAGAAATCTTGAATTTAGAAGAGAGAGATGTCGACACACAACTTTGGTCTCGAAACTATGGATAGTGTGTCGACAAACAATGTTGAAGACCTATTTATACCTTTCTAGAACGAAGGTGAAAAGACGCGGCAACAATCCTCAAAATGTGTCGACACTGTTGAAAAGTGTCGACACTGACTACATAATTCTTGACAATGGTGTTAACTTTTATGTGTCAACACCAATTATGATGTGTCGACACTTATACATCTGTGTTCGGCGATTAATCGAAACTTCACTTAACGAAAAGAGTGTTAAATCTAAGTGCCGACACCACCCTGGATGTGTCGACACCTACTCTGGATGTGTCGACACTTATTTCTCTGAAGTGTCGGCACAGACTTTCTAGATGTGTCGACACCATTTCTCTGAAATGTCGACACCACTTCTATGTGTCGACACAGACAACTCCTTGTGTCGACACTATTTTACTTAGCCAATTTTTATCAAACTATTCTAAGTTCAACATTCTTAATTCAATTTTGAACTTATTGAATTTAGTTTCATCAAGGGGCTTAGTAAACATATCAGCTATCTGATTATCTGTTTTAACATATTCTAGGGAAATGTCATCTTTTTCTACATGTTCTCCAAGAAAATGGTATCTAATTTCTATGTGCTTAGTCCTACTATGTGATACAGGATTATTAGCTATAGAAATTGCACTTGTAGAATCACAAAGTAAAGGTGTTTTATTTACTTGAATACTATAGTCTACTAGCTGATGTTAAATCCACAAAAGTTGTGCACATCAGCTTCCTGCAGCAACATATTCTGACTCAGCTGTGGAGATTGCCACACTGGTCAGCTTCTTACTGCTCTAAGACACTAGTCTTCCACCTAGAAATTGACAAGTGCCTGTAGTACTTTTTCTATCTTCCTTGCAACCTGCAAAATCTGCATCTGAATAACCTGTCAGTACAAAATCTCTATTCCTAGGGTACCGAAGGCCTAGATAAGGTGTGCCCTTAAGATATCTCAAAATCCTTTTTACTGCAGTCAGATGAGATTCTTTAGGGCATGCTTGGTACCTAGCACAGACACATGTAGCATACATGATATCTAGTCTACTAGCAGTCAAATATATAAGGGAGCCAACTATCCCTCTATACAAAGTTTCATCTACAGGTTTCCCTACATCATCTTTGCTTAGAGACATACTTGATCCCATAGGAGTTTTCATGGTAGTGGATGATTCCATGCCATACTTCTTTATTAACTCTAGGGTGAACTTAGACTGGCATATGGACATGCCATCTTTAGTTTGTCTTACTTGGAGTCCCAAGATGAACTTAAGTTCCCCCGTACTGCTCATTTCAAATTTTCCTTGCATAAGTTTTGCAAACTTTTTGCAAAGATTACTTTCAGTAGACCCAAATATTATGTCATCTACATATATTTGGACTAGGATAATCTTTATTTTAGATTCCCTAAGGAATAGAGTCTTGTTTAATTTCCCCCTTGAGAATTTGTTCTCAATGAGAAAACTAGACAGGGTTTCATACCAAGCCCTTGGGGCTTGTTTTAACCCATACAATGCTTTCCTAAGTCTATAAACATTATCGGGTTTAAGAGGATCAACAAAACCTGAGGGCTGCTCTACATAGACGTCTTCCTTTAGATTTCCATTTAGGAAAGCTAACTTTACATCCATTTGAAATACCTTGAACCCTTGATATGTTGCATAAGCAAGGAATATTCTGACAGCTTCCAGTCTTGCTACTGGGGCAAAGGTTTGATCAAAATCAATACCTTCTTCCTGCTTATATCCTTTTGCAACAAGTCTTGATTTATTCTTTACAATAATTCCATTCTCATCCAATTTGTTCCTAAAGATCCACTTAATTCCAATGATGTTGTGGTTCTTGGGTTTAGGAACTAGCTTCCAGACCTTGCATCTTTTAAACTAATTCAGCTCCTCTTGCATGACATCAATCCAATGAGGGTCTAGAACTGCTTCTTCAAATTTCTTTGGTTCTACTTGTGATAGGAAACTGGAGTAAAGAACTGTACTCAGATTCCTTCTTCTTGTTTGCACTCCTTGTCTTGGATCACCAATTATTTGATTGGTTGGATGATCCTTTAAATGTCTATTTGCTGGAGGTAGTCTATCTTCAGGTTGAACACCTCCAGCCTCTTCATTAAGCTGTACCTCTTGGTGTTCTTCAGCATCTAGAGAGTCTTGTACTCCCCCTGGACAGCAGCCACCATTTTCCACTGCCTGAGTTGCAGTAGAACCTTATGTAATGGTAAGCTTGTCCATCTTCTCATTTATACCTATAGAGCTGCATACACTACTTGGCAACTCACTGTTAATCAGTCTTGTTTCATCAAAGACTACATGAATAGACTCTTCTACAACTTGAGTAATCAAGTTGTAGACCATATAAGCCTTACTATTGTTGCTATACCCAACAAAGATCCCCTCTTGTGATTTGGCAGCAAATTTGGTTAGATAAGACTTGTCATTGTTAAGTATACATCACTTGCAACCAAAGATCCTGAAATAGGATAAATTTGGTTTTTCGCCCTTCACAATCTTATAGGGAGTCTTTTTGTGGCACTTGGTGATTGTAGCCCTATTGATTACATGACATGTAGTGTTTACTGCCTCAGCCCAGAAATATTCTGGGAGAGAAGTGTCACTCAATAGAATTCTACCAGCCTCTATCAATGTTCTATTCTTCCTTTCAGCAGTACCATTTTGCTGAGGTGTTCTAGGTGAGGAAAATTCTTGAAATATCCCAAATTCTTCACATAGATTTGTCATACTTTCAGACTGAAATTCAGTACCATGGTCACTTCTGATTTTGACCACTGTACTGTGCAACTCATTCTGAATTTGTTTAACAAAACTATATAAGATACTTGGGGTTTCAGATTTTTGTCTTAGGATGAACACCCAGGAATATCTAGAATAGTCATCTACTAGCACAAATGTATAGACCTTCCTACCTAGACTGTGAACTGGCATAGGACCAAATAGATCCATATGCAAGAGGTAGAGACACCTCACTGAATCCTTGTTTTCAAGTCTATGAAAGGTAGATTTGGTCTGCTTGCCTTTTTGACAAGCTGAGCATATCCCATCTTTTATACACGTAACTCGAGTACCATTCCTCACTAACTCTTTGCTAAAGAGTTATCCAATAGTCTTATAGTTAAGATGAGCTAGCCTCTTGTGCCATTTAACACAATGTGAGACTCTCTCATCAGCTACAAGACAAATAGAAGAAATATTGTTCTCACACACAAAGTCAAGATAATAAACATTCCTCTTCCTATATCCTGTTAAAATGATCTTTTGATCATTTGACCTTTTAATATGACAACCATTCTTGACAAATGAGATATCATATCCTAAATCACTCAGTTGACTTATGCTAATGAGGTTATGTTTCAAACCCTTCACATAGGCCACTTGAGTGATAGTAATCTGGTTACTAGAAATGTTATCAAAGCCTTTGATGATTCCTTTCTCTGAACCACCAAAGGTAACTTTAGGGCCATCCTTGATAGGTGTGTAGTCCTTCAGCAACCCCCTTGTTCCAGTCATGTGCCTGGAACATCCACTATCCAAGTACCATATTGGGGCATGACCACTTGGACTCACCTGCAATAAAGACTAGTTAACCTTAGAACTCAAATGAGTTTTGGGTCCTTGGTTCAAGTTAGCCTGAAATCTAACAAATCTGCCTGTAGGTCTTCTCACAGGCAGACTGTTATTCTCCTTGACAGTAGAATTGTGCCAATAATCTATGGCAAAGTGGCCTACCTTGCCACAACACCAGCACTCAAACCTGTTGTACCTTTGTTTAGGTACATCCCTAGCTGAATTATTTACAGCAGGCTTCTTATTTTGTGCTGGGGCTTTGCCTTTAGATTTGGACCTAGCAGTCCAGGCAGGTTTTTTAAACCCTAATCCAGCCTTACCCTTTTGAGATACAAACTCATCTATCAAGGGTAAAACAGATTTAGGTTTAGAAAAGCTAGCCACAATCTCTTTCTCTTTCTGAAGTCTAACCTCTAGATTTCTAATCTGATCATTCTTGAATGTGATTGTGCCAATTTGAATAACAGTTATGTTTTTCAATCTGGCAATCTCATTCAGTTTTTGATCTAACAACTTCTTTGAATCTACTGCAGCCAACTTAAGATTAGCAATCTCCTTTGCCTGAGTTCTGGCCAAGGTTTTGCTTTTCTTCAAGGCCTGCAACAAGTCTCTATATTCATCAATTAACTGATGAAAATCTCCTTCAGATTCAGACCCACCCACATCTCTTGATGCAGATGTATCTGGCTCTGACTCAGTACTATAAATTGAACTAGAAGAACAACTTTGTACCTTACTTGGTCCAGGCTGATCCTGGCTCTTGTCTCTTTCAGATATAGCCATCAGTCCATTGCACTGATGGTCTTCATGCTCATAAATTGAGTTCACTAGATACATGAACTCATCTTCTTCCTCTTCAGCAAATAATCCAATGTAGGCTTCAGCTTCTGATTCTGTTTCTGAAGATGATTGGTCTGTCAGACTCTTGTCTTTCTTAGCAACAAAGGACTTTTCCTTTTTGCTCTTAAACTAAGTCTTCTTTTTGTCAGCTGACTCTTTCTCTTTTCAGGACAGTCAGCCACTACATGTCCCTGTCTATTGCAGCAATAGCACATAATCTTTGAAGATGTAGCTTTGCTTGGCTTGGACCTGCTTCTGTCATTCCTGGATGACTTTCTCTTCTAATAATAGTCATCTTTTGGCTGAGAAGTGGAAGGCTTAGACCTCCACTGCTTCTTCTTTAGAAATCTTTGAAAGTGCCTAGTAAAAGCAGCAAAGTCTTCATCACTTTCACTGCTATCAGAACTCTTGCTATCTGAATTATCTGTGACAGCCTCAGCAATTATTTTAGATGGAGATGAAGACTTGCTTCTATACTTCTTAGTGGCTTCAGTCTTGAAGGCCACAGACTTTTCCTTGTGCTCTACTCTAGTGTTCTTCTATTCCTCCTTTTTAACCATTAACTGCATCTCATAAGATAGCAGTTTACCAAATAAAGTTGGAGGAGGTATATCAGCAAGTTTGGCCACCTCCCTAATGACACAAATCTTGGTGTCCCAGTCCTTAGTCAGGGATCTTAAGAACTTGTCATTCAGCTCATAGTTGTTGAAGTCTCTTCCATAGGACATCAACTCATTAACAATCCTATAGAACTTCTTGTAATATTCTGTAATGCTATCAGACTTTCCTTGTCTGAAGCTTTCATATTTCTGATTTAACATTGACTTCCTATCTTGTCTCACTTCCTCTGATCCCTCCATATAGACTATTAATGTGTCCCATATTTCTTTAGAGGTTTTACAATGAATTAAGTTCTGAAATGTTGAATCATCAATGGCACTAACAATTATATTCTGGGCTCTCTTGTCCATAGTGGCCAGGATGATTTCCTCTTTAGTCATTTCAGAAAAGTCCTTGGGAGTTTTCTGATTTGCATCCAGAATGGATATCTTCATTGGCACATTTGGGCCTTCTTTGACTGTAATATATATCCTTGGGTCAGAAGCTTCCATAAAGAGTCTGACTCTCTCTTTCCATATGCCAAATATCTCTTTTCTACATATTGGCAATTTCATTGACCCCAACTCTCTGTGATTCTCACTAGAATCCATTTTCTTGATTCTTTCTTGATTCTTAAATCTACCTTAAGGATCTCACTCTGACTGTTAAGTCCTTTCTTGAGGAACCTCGCTTTGATACCACTTGAAAGAAATAGTGCCTACCCACCTAGAGGGGGGGTGAATAGGTGTATTTTTTCTTTTGCTTTAAAGGCAGACAATCTGTTCTGAAATTTAAACAGCAATTGCAAATTCTACAGCTATCAGCACAGTAATCACAGAAATAAACATTCAAAGAGTGCACACAGATTTTATAGTGGTTCCCCAAGGACTGGGTACATCCACTTTCCCCCTTCGCCTATCTAGTAGTGTACTAGATTCGGCCTAACTTCTGCACTTCTCCTCAGATCCTCAGATCTTACAGCTCAGAACCCCAAATAGGTTCCTACAACTCAGAGTGTCCCCACTCCTACAACTCAGGCAAGCTGCCCTACCTCAGCCTTCACCAAGGCCTACACTCAGAGAACACAGTCTCCTACAACTCAGTCACAAAGCTCTACCACTCAGTCTTCAACAAGACCTACACTCAGAGAATAAATTCTCCTACACTCAGGCTCAAAAGCCCTACCTCAGCCTTTATAAGTTTAGGCTTACAACTCAGATCCCTTAGGATCCTACAAAAAGATAATAAAGAGTTTTTATGTTACCACTCTGTTTGAGAGAATGAAGAGGGCAACCTTCTTGATCAGTTCTTGATAGAAATGATTTCTGAGATCAACTTTGTCTTTGCTTTCTTCAAGGCTTCTTGAGTCTGAACTCAGTAAAAGTTGATCTTCTCGAAGTAGTCCGGCTGGCAACTCCCTTCTTAAGATGAAGAATTAAATCTGGATCCTTCTTTGCAGTCTGGTTCAGAACCTGCTTCTTAAGAGATTTGATTAAACAAGTCTCTTTCTTGACTTCAATTACTGGAGTTCTCTCTCTCCAAGTAAATCTGAAGTTTCTTTAAAATAC
Organism: Platanthera guangdongensis; assembly: GCA_039583875.1. Taxonomy (NCBI): domain Eukaryota; kingdom Viridiplantae; phylum Streptophyta; class Magnoliopsida; order Asparagales; family Orchidaceae; genus Platanthera; species Platanthera guangdongensis. Next base: position 126,190,598 of record CM077160.1, on the reverse strand, counting down.
TGATTTACAGTTTTCTCTGGATCTGTATTGATCTTCTTAGTCATCTGAAAATCGTCTCTTTCTGTTGAATGAGAAAGCCTTTATATAGTCTTCCTCCATGGTAACCGACTGATCTGGTTTCTAACAACCTTCTGACAGCTTTGACAGGTGTAGTTGACCAGTTGAAATGGCAGCTGTCAAGTCATCCAGTCACTTCTTGAAATCACTGTCTCTGTCTGAAAGTGTCGAGACTGTTCTTCATTATGTGGACACAAAAGGACTAAGTGTCGACACAAGTGAACTAAGTGTCGACACTAGCCTTGATGGTGTGGACACAACTTCTCTTATTGTTGTAACAGCTTCTCGACACAGCTTCTGTTGAACGTGTCGACACTGATTGAGTGTGTCGACACAAGTACTTCTTCTTTAAAACTTAGTTGAATTCTGCTGTGTGTCGACACATCTCTTTTGTGTCGACACAACTTCTTTTGTTGTTGATACTCGCTGAGTGTCGACACATCTCCTTTGTGTCGACACAAGTACTTCTTTACTTTAACTATGTTGAAACTTGCTATGTGTCGACACAAGTCCTGTGTGTCGACACAGTTGACAAATACTTCTGTGTGTCGACACTGCCTCTTGGTGTCGACACATTTGATGTCAACAATACCTTCAGTGTGTTGACACAACTTCCTGGTGTCGACACATTTGATGTCGACTAAGCTTCTCTGGGTGTCGACACTACCTCTAAGTGTCGACATGATTTATGTTGACTATTCTTCACAGTGTGTCGACACTGCCTGTATGTGTCGACACATTTCTTCTGGTGTCGACTCTGCCTTTCCTAGTGTCGACACAAATACTCCAAGTGTCGACACAACTTTTCTCCAATGTCGACACAAGCCTTCATAAGTGTTGACACTGCTACTCTAGGTGTCGACACATGGACTTAGAAACTTTTCTGCATTTCCTGCAATTACTTAACCTGCACATATAAACTCAAAGCACATCAAATACACCTTGATGTATAACATTAACTAGGGTGAGGCTTCTTCAAATATGTTACACATTTTCCAATGTACCTAATAGTGGACTAGTGGCGGGCTGTGGCGTTGTTGTTGAGCTGTGCGGACTCCACTTTGTCCTCGTTCAGTATGCGGACTGATGCAACATGAGTTGTGGTTGTATCTGCGTGTTGTGATGTATTGCAGACTGATGCAGCATGAGTTACGGGTGTGTCTGCATGCTGTGTTGAGTGTCGGTCTGGCTCTATGCTTGCGTTGGGCGGGCTGGCACTGTGCTTGTGTTGTGCGGGCTGGCTGTGTGTCTGCATAATGGCGGACTGGCTTTTGACCTGGCGCCTGGAGGATTGGTCTGGCCAAGTCCTTGCGGACTTGGCGGACTGGGTTGTGTTAGCGCGTGGGCTGGGGTGGTGACTCTATTCACTAGGGCGGTGACCACACTCCTCACCTCACCTATAAATATACCCCCCCCGACACATCTACAGTAACTAAGTGAATAGTAAGTTGGGGCTTGGTTAATTGTTGCGGTCTGGATTTTCCTGTCCGCACGGGTTGAGTAGAGTTGACTGTTTGTTGTTTGCAGGTTGCACGGCTAACACTGAGGAGCCAAGAGTTTTGCTTTGGCTGCGGTCAGCATCAGTGAAGTTTGCGGTTACAATCGGCAGTCTCAGCAGGTCGCTTCTGCGTCTTGACAGTTTTCTCTGCTTCAGCTTTTCCAAGTTCAATAACCTGTCCGTCGGTCTTGGGCGGGTAGGCGGTCTGTTCTTCAGTTCAGCTGCAGCTTGTAGCAGTCAGCGAATAATGGTGTGTCCGCGCGACCTCGCGGTCTCGGTGGACTCCGTGTTCTATTCATCTTCTAGCAACAGCAGCAGTTCGGGCGGCCTCGGCGACATTGGCGGACTGGGCGGTCGCGGCGGTCTCCAGTTTTGTCCGCTCGGATTGTTTTACTTGTAATTTTTTCTGTTCCTTTGTACTGGCGAAATCATGTCTCGTCATGTATACCTCGCCTTGTAAAGAAGAAATAATATATGATCTGCTTACCCATGTGATTGCATTTGGTTGTTGAGCTTGCTTTCCTGGTTTCCGCACGATCAAGATGTGATCTTGGTAGTTCTGAGGATATTAATTTGACATTAGGCTATCTCGTTGAGCACTTTGAGAAAATTTAACATTTACAACCAGCAGTTAGCAGCAGGTCGCAACTTGCGACCAGACGGTTTTCTCTTCTATAACTTGTTTCCCAGTTCAATAAGTTGTCCGCCTCTGGCGGATTGTTCTGTTCGGTGGCAGCAGCAGTTCGCATGATCTAGGCGACCTCGGGGTCAGGCGGCTTGCAGTTCAGCGGATAGAGTTCCTCTCAGCACTGGAAAAACGGGCTTCCCGCGCGGCTTGGTTGCGGTCTTGCTGCTAGGCGGCTTCAGCGGACTCCCTAGGCAGCTCGGTAGAGCCAGGCGGCTTCTCCTTGAGACAGCGCGATTTGTTTCTTTGGCTTGTATTTTTTTTTCTTCCATCAGATACATCGACAAATCATGTCCTGTCATATATGCCTCGTCCTGTAAAGATTTTTTATAATACAAAATTCTTGCTCTTCTGGTTGCATTTGGTTGTTTGGACTCAGATAAATTGAGTGTTCTTTCATCTGATGTCCCGTTTTTCGCTTATCACAAATTTTTACAACCACACTTAAGTGAAAGGTGGAGAATACGTGAAAAGATGTAAAAACAGGCTATTCAAAGATAATAGATTTAAAGAATACTTTGAACAAGACACAAGAACATAAACTAGAACACTGAACTGAGTCTAATTTATTTTCATGACTTGCCAAATGAAAATTTAATATACTACCAATAATGAAAAGCTAAAAAAACAAACAAAGTTTAAGTGATTTATTTAAAGTGAAAATGGGAAAAAAAATTAAAATATTCAGGTGGATGCAAGTGATAATATGGCAAATGCGAGCACATAAAACTATCCCCGTTATGCAATTCTCGCGGCAATCTTATGGCACCTCGGAAGGCACTGCGAAATAACAGTAGCCACAAAATAAAACAATGCAGAAAAACAAGCAATGCACAAGATATTACGTGATTTGGAGAGAGGCTATTACATTCATGTAAAGAGCACCAGAAAGATCCACTAAAAAATATGAGAGCAATGTTTACAATAATGAAACAAAGAACCTGGGCAACCAAACGACCTTGATCGGAGTACAAAAGTCGAGGACTACGGTAAGCCTCCCACCGAGAATCACCCAAGAAAAAAATGTCTCCTGCCGAGTCTGACCTAAGCTCCGCGTGACCCGTCATGCCCCGGGTCCTGGTTGCGGTGTGACTGCTGCACGTACAAGATTTGTGCCACCTCTTTATCAACCTGCACAACACCTATCCCTCAAGGAGTGACGAACTTCATGAGCATGTGTGGAATAGAGGGGAAAGCCTCGAAGAGTGTTTGGAGCGTCTGACCGAAGATTATGTTGTACGCCGAGCTAGAGTTAACTACCACAAATTGAATATACCGGGTGGCCTGCCTTGGAAATTCCCCTAGGGTAATGGGGAGAGTGATCATGCCTCAAACCAGAACAGAGGTGTGGTCAAAACCATATAGCAGTCCCATTGCTGGCTTGTGGCGCTCTTGGGGAATCTTCATGCTGAATAACGTGGATGTAAATAGGACTTCCACCGAGCCTCTACTGTCGATCAGTATCCTCCTGACCTTGAAGCAGGGATAGTCGATTCCTTCCCAGAAAACACGGGGATCCTAACGCGGTATGCGCACTCCCTTTAGGTCTTCATCCCCGAAGGTGATGGAGATATTTAGAGGGGTGAATTCCTGGTGATGGTGAGAGCCCTGTTCCCTGTGAGGATTGTTGCGGCGTTCTTCGCTCATACTGTGTGCTAGAGGTGTGGACTCTGGCTCCCTCTTCTGCTTGGAGGTCCCTTCAAACTACTGACAGTGGGCCATGATGGCCTCGGCTACTGCGATCTGCGCCTCGACCTGGGGGACGCTCTGCATAGCTCGACACTGTTTCCCACATTATGACAGAGTAGAACCCACTTGGGCGGAGCCCCAAGTAATACGCCGCGAAGTAGCTCAGGGTTGACTCCTGGGATTTACCGTACCTCGGACGTGATAAGGCATAAGAATTTCTTGAGCGATTCTCCCTCATTTTGTCGAATGTTGGAGAGGTCAGAGGGGTCCCTCACGATCCGTCAGTTTACTATGGACTAGTCGGTAAAGATGCTCATGCGCTCCCCCACTTGAGGGGAGTGAAACCATGTGTGTGCTTGTCACTTTATAGTTTTGGGGAACACCTGACACAATAATTAATTTGGCGCATTGAAGACGTGCATGATTATCTCGATGTAATATACGTGCTCCAGGGGGACCTCAATCCGATCAAAGGCCTCAAAATGTAGCAGCATAAACCCATGTGGTACTGGGTGCATCAGGATCCGAGGAGCGAGAGGGATCCATGATGGAATGTGCGTCAACTGTTCACAGGGCGGCGCCATCCCCGGGCGTACTCCTCCTCAATATTATCAATTACTTCTTGGCGAATGAGCTTCCGGTCATCGTGCCATGCATCCACATCTACTAGGCGAAGGTTCAATTGAGTGTTTGTCAGCAGCTCTAGCCTTCAGGCGGTGTGCATGGAGCTTGCTTCATTAGACAGTTCGTCGGTGGGGGATCCTCAGGGCGGGCTGCATTTCAAGACAGAACGTGCTCTTGCACGACTACTGGTCGCATCCCACGTGAGTCAGCTGGGTTAGGAGGATTGGAGACTTCCAAATCCCATGGTGGGGTGAGCACTTCTGTCTGGCACTCCTCCATCAGTCAGACGCACTACACCATTGTGTTTGCAGGCACGACAACAATGACTCCTAGTAGAAGAGTGTTGCCTGTAGGCGAGTTGACATAGGCCAGTCCAGTCCGTTCTTTCAGAACCACGTCATTAGCAGTGTGTGCACTTCTTCATGCCATTATTGTCGGGTGAGGGTGCTTGTGTGTGGCAAGCACTGCTTTCAGAAAATTATTATAGATTTTGGGGATAGGTTCTCACAGATGACGTCAAACTGTTACGCGTCACACGATTTTCCTTCGGTCCAGAGAATCAGATCACCTTAGCTCAAAGTCAGACCGAGCGCACAAACAGTCAATGGTAATCAGACATCAATGACAAGATGTTTTTTTACCATGGAAAACCCGAAAAGGGTGAAAAACCACGAGACCAGATCTGTATCGGGCCAAAATTTAGTATTTAGCCTTGAGTTTAAAAGTATTAAGAGTCTCCTCGAATGGTTACAGACCACCTATCCATTACAAACTTGAATAGTGAAAGAGCGAAAAATAAACTAAGTCCCCGGAGCTTGGATGAGAGTGCCTTTGTGGTGAAAAATGTTAAGTCCTTAAAGCCTTGGAGTATCTTCACACGAGCCTCCACTGGAGCCCTTTCCAGTGCCTTCTCCCGAGCTCACAGAACCATCCAAGTGAGCGTCGGGCGTCATGCACGCTATAGAGGGAGTATAGTGAGTTCCAAGTGGAGAAACAATCGAAATATCATATTCTCGCCAGAAAACCTCAGAGCTCTCTCTAGTCTCTGAACTCGCTTCCTCTCAAATGAAGGCCTGTGCGCCTTTTTATAGTTTTTTGGAGGGATGTGCTAGTAATTGCGTCGGGCTGGATCTTGAGTTGGAGAATGGTGTCGCTCCGTTCCGGTCGCCATGATCACCAATTTTCATTAAATGATGAACATGCTCCCCGGACAGTTTGGGCTGTCCGGGTAGGTTGCTAGTGATGGCGGCGGCAGGTGCCGGCACGCGCGTGTCGCACGCGCTCGCCGCCACGCGCTGGCTGCGCGCACATGCGATGTGCGTTGCATGTTCGGGTTGAGCGTCTAACACCATCCTCATCTTGATTGTATGTATAGTCCCTTCGAGCGCGTGCGACTTGCGTACGCGGTATATTCGATCGGGTCGGCTTGCTTAAGCATTTTGATCGAATTCCTGTTAAAATTCAACAAACCCGCAGAGGCCTCCTCGGATACCATGTTAAAATTCAACAAACCCGCAGAGGCCTCCTCGGATACCATGTTGAAACTCAACAAACAGGAGCCGGAGAAGGACACCTCCATTTATAATGTTGAACGTTTTCCCGGATCTTGGAGAAAGCAGGGGTTATCTCAACAAAACAGTAACAACCAGCAACACATGCAACAAGCAAATATCTTTATTGATCAACAACAAACTTCTTTACAAGGAGGTACATACATGACGAGACATGATTCGCCAAAACAAACACCGGGAGAGCAGCGACAGATACAAAGACCAAAACTATACAAGCCGCGCGGTCTCAAACATCAAGCCGTGCGGTCTACTGCTATGTAGTCCGCTCAATCCGCCAGGTCGCCAAGCCGCAACCAAGCCGTGCGGACTACCCCTTATTCCGATGCTTAGCTCTTCACCGTCGATCTGCAAGCCGCCTGACCGCGAGGTCACCTAGTCGCCAGACCGCACAAGCTACGATGCCGAATAGAACAATCCGCCTGAGACAGACGACTTCTTGAACCCCGAACCAAGTTGCCAAAGAGAAAACCGCCTAGTCGCTGTCCGCGACCTGCTGTTTACCGCTTGTTGCTTAACCACAGAGTCCGCACTGTACCTGACCGCAATCAGAGTCAAGTCCAGGCTTTCCAGCACTATCCGCACAACCTGCACAGCACAACCCGGCCAACTCTATCAAACTGCGAGGACACCATAGTCCAGTCCGCTGCAACTGACCCGAGCTCAAATTACTGTTCACTTACTTCGATTCTCTCTTCAGGTTTTTTCCTGATGTGACATGGGTCCGATTTATAGGCACGATGATGAGTATGGTCACCGCCCTAGCTGATAGGATAACCGCCACATCCTGCAGCAAGAACAAGTGTGTCCGCTAGCCCGCGGACACACACACCTGTTCGCCGCTCCTGTGCAGATAGCCAGTCCGCCCCAGCTTCCCCAAGGCTGGCCACAACGCCAGTTCACCTTGCCGCTAGAGGCCAAGCCAAGACCACCACAACTGGACTCCGCAGCAGCATTTGTCCACTAATCCACGAACAAGGCACCAGCCAGTATACCTTGAGTCCACAGCCCCAATACCAAGGCTTCTGCCGAACTCAACGGACACGCCACATCATTCCATGAACCCCGAGCCCACGGCTGCCACAAAAGCACCAAGCCGGACTCACCGGACACACCGCTTCAGTCCGCTGCGGACAGCTATAGTCGCTTCCCCGAGTCCATTGCCTAATCACCAAGGCATTTCCGGACACAGCGGACACAGCTTCGGTCTGCTAACACAGCAGACACATGAGTCCGCATATCTTGCAGACTATAGTCCACAAATCCTGCAGACTTCTCCAATCCGCAACTCCTGCAAACTTCTCCAGTCCACAATTCCTGCAGACTTCTCCAATCCGCAACTCCTGTAGACTTCTCCAGTCCGCAACTCCTGCAGACTTCATCAGTCCGCATACCTAAGGCCTCATCACAAGGCACAAATGGACTCAGCGGACTCTAGCTCCAGACCGCACGCAATCTTCAGCCCACATATCCTCAAGCTAGCAATCAAGGCAACAACACTACTGCCAAGCTTGGCGGACTAAGAGAAGCAGTCCGCGTTCCACTGCGCGATCTCCCCGGACTGAGCCATCCTGGACTTGGTTCAGAACTCACCAAGTCCAGTCCACTGGCCATAAGGGCCAGTCTGCACTTACTGGCGGACACTAAAACCAGTTTGTCTGTCCCGGCGAGCTCCAGTATCAGTCCGCTTCATGCCGGACTCCGCAGATAGAGTTTCTATCCTTCCGGTTACTTCCTGGGATTCAACCGCCTGCTGAGTATACGCCGGCCTGACAGACCGCTGCTGTTGTCCGCGTAGTCTGCACGAACAGACCGCCCAATCCGCCACAGAGCAAACCGCCTGCAACATCCCTGCTGACTTAGCAGTCTGCCAACCCTGTCCGCGTAGTCCGCGCAGATGGGTTGCCCAAGCCTTCCATTCACACACTTTCACTTCACAGATTTCAACACTCCCCCTTGAAGTGAGAAGTGGTGAACAACTGCAGCAGCTCCTGTAACCTTGCACCTGGTCCCTTCGATAGCATCTACGAAGAGATGTCCAAGACATAGTCCTCGCCCCGCATATCATGGACCATGAGGGAGCCCTCCAGCATCTCCCAAAAGGAGCCATGCTTACCTCTGCCTTCTTCAGCTTCAACCTCCACTCATGCATCACAGGAGTATCACCAACTACCTTGGGCACAAAATCCCAAGCCTCGTTACCTCTAAGAGAAGTCAACTCTTCAGCCTTGGTGTCAACCACCTCCTTAATTATAGTGGGGTCATCACAGCTAGAAGAACCTTGCTCGACCTGAGGGCTAACAAAGAAACACGGAATCAAGCCCTCCGTGTTCCCTTCACTATATCGAGCTGGTGGCTTACTGATCCTCTTCGATCTCCGAATAACCTGATCATGGCTAACCACCTCCGCTGCTCCTGAACCAGCTCCATTCCCGGGCAAACCCGGAACCATGCTCCCCTTGCTCCCTGAACAAGACGCCTCCTCACTGGAATCAGGAGCACCTGGAGCAACGCTCCCCCTGCTACCTGAACTAGAAGACTCCCCTCTTGAACAAGAACTGCCTGGAACATCGCTCCCCCTACTTCCTAAACCAGAAGCCTCTGCCTTCGAGTCAGAAGTACCTGGAGCACCGCTCCCCCTACTTCCTGACCCTAACGCCTTTGCCCCGGAGCTAGAACAACCTGGTGCACCTGGTGACTCAGGCAGCTCCACATGAACCTTAGCAGCAGCCTCCTTCAGCCCATTATCTGACCTGCTCATCTCTAGCTCCATATGAGAGCTACCCCAATACAGTGTCAACTCATCGAAGACAACGTCTCTTGACACGATGAGTCTCTTCGTCGCAGGATCCATACATCTCCATCTTCTCCTCTGCTCATCATACACAACAAAGGCTAGCTTTGTCTTGAGAGCTCCTGGAGAATGTATGTAGCAGGTAGATCCAAACACCCTTAGGTGTTTCACACTAGGCTTTACTCCGAACATCAGCTCATAAGGAGTCTTCACTGTGATCGGACTAAGAGGCATCCGATTGATGACATGAGCAGCACAAGCCATCCCTTCCGCCCAAAGAGCCTTCGGAATGCCTTTACTCTGAAGCCAACACTTGCAGTTCTCCGTTAACCAACGGATCATCCGAGCTGCAACACTACCTTGTTGTGAAGTATGTCCACAAGAAAGCTCCTTCCGGATCCCTTGCTTCCTGCAAAAGTTTGAGAACTCAGTTGAGGCAAACTCACCACCGATGCTTGTCCGCAACTTCTTGATCCACAGACCCAATTTCCCTTCCACAAGCTTCTTGAACTCCACAAGCAAGCGCATCATGTTGGACTTCTCCTTCAAGAAGTATACCCAAGTATACCTTGAATAGTCATCAACCAATATCAGCATGAACTTGCTGCCTCCAAGACTGGCGGTGACGGTCAATCCAACCAGAGCATAATGGACAACCTCCAAAGGTGCATTACATCTGGATTGTGCCTTATCAACCATGAAGCGATAAGCTTCACTTTGCTGACATCCCGCACACCCCTGACTATCGTCATAGGTTGACAATCTAGGCAAGTCTCTTATGAGTTTTCTTTCCGCTGTTGCTTTCAGCTTGTCCATCCCTACATGCTCCAGTCTTTCATGCCAGATAGCTGCACTATCACTAGCCTTCATCCGATCAGCACCAGAACTCGCGTTCTTCTCCTTATTCCCTACTTGAGCAACATTCGCAGAGAGCAAGACAACCTTGCACTCCTTCCTGAGATGAACATGTTGCTTGCATTTATAGCACCTTGGTCCCTCCTTCCTCTTCGCATCACGCCTAGGAGAACCACTCCTCTCTTGCTGATATGAAGTAGAAGGACCATCTTCCGCAGCAACCTTCATCTTCTTCCTGAACAGCCCATCAAGGGAAGTCCAAACCTCTGCAGCTGACCGACATCCACTGATGTGGTCCAAGAGCTCCGATGAGATCACCTGCCTGAAAATAGACTCCGCTCTCGCATTTGTCTTTTTCCAAGCTCTCATCTTTTCATCATTGTCAGCAGTAGCCTCTTTTCTTCCTGCTCCGCATGCAACCTCCCAAAGGTCCTCGCCAAGAAGAAAGCTCTTCATACAAGACTTCTACCTTTCAAAGTTCGTCTCTTGTTGAAGTTGGTGACCGGGCGGTCTGGCGGTTTGTCTTGACGGGTTGAAGACCGCGCGGTCTGACAGTTTGTCTCAGCCGGCTTGGAGACCGGGCGGTCTAGCGGTCTCACTAGCCATCTCTCTTTCTCTCTGGAGGTAGCCGTGCGGTTAGCCCGTCTGTCTAACCGCGCGGCTTGTGCGGTTTGTTCTGTACAGTCCGCTTAGTCCTGTAAATTTTTAGTCCCACATCTCTTATTTGTATTCTCTCTTCTCTCCTCCATTCTATATAAGGGAGGGCATACCTTTGTAATAGATATCTTTTTTGGATAATAAAGTTTCAATTATTCAAAACTCTATCTGTTTGTTTCTACATGTTCGCTAATTCTGACATGCTATAAGAGGACACGGTCTTCTCCTCCTGATTGTGTGCGCTCTCTGCTTCTCACCGCTTGTTTCTGCTTCTTGCGACCTGTCTTCGCGGCTTGTCCTCTCTTCCGCCCGCTACTCTGTTCGCGCGGCTTGTTGCTTCTCTTCTCTTGCTGCTTTTCGTCGCCGCGACCTGTTTAGTTGTCGCAGCGACCTGTTTCTTTCTAGCCGCCTGTTTTTCCCCTAGCTGCGCGGCCTGAGTCTGTTCGCCCGGCTTGCGACTTGTTTTTGTCGCTGCTGCTTCTTCTTCCTCTTCTCTTCTATTCGCTCGGACTTTTCAGTCCGTGCGACCTCTTCCCCGCTGTGCCTTGTTCTGCTTCCTAGCCGCTCGTGTTCGCGCGGCTTCTGCCCTTTAACCCGCTGCGGTTTCACGCGGGTTGCTCTCTTTTCCTTCCCCCCGCGGCTTTCGCTCTGTTCGCGCGGATTCTTCCTTGTTTGCGCGGCCTCTCTGCCTTTCTTCCTTTAGCCGCTCCTGCTTGTTAGTCGCCGCGACCTCCTGGTTTAGTCGCGCGGCTTGTGCTCTGCACCTTGGTCGTGGCCCTTCTTGCCGCTGGTGTGCTGTCATCGAGACCGCTGAAGTTTCTTTTTCCTCCCTTCATGGCTTTCATATCCTCCTCCAAGCCATTCGCCTCGGTTGTCACGTCTTCTGATCGTGCCCACGTTGGTACTCAGGGAAAATGGCTGATTGACACTGGTGCTATAAATCATATGACCGGCCATCTCCCATGTTTCTCTCTCCTAGAAAAACATGATCGCTTGCCCCCGGTTATTCTTGCTGACGGCTCTTCATCATCAGTCCGTGGAACGGGGATAGTTCATGTCACTCCGTCTCTTCACTTGGCGGATACTTTATACGTGCCCCAGTTCCCATGCAACTTATTATCTGTTACCTCTCTTTGCAAGCAATTACAGTGTTCCGTCATATTTACTTCTACTTCTTGCTCTTTTCAGGATCCGGACTCCCAACGGACGATTGCTACTGGGACTGAGAGTGGCGGCCTATACTTCCTGGACAACATTTCTGCTTTTTCCACCTTCTCCTCCACCTCCACAGATATTCTCCAATGGCATCTCCGCCTTGGTCATGCTCCTCCCCGTCTTCTTCGTCAACTTCTGCCCCACCTTCCTCCACAAAGTCCTCCGCTCAACTATGAGGCCTGTCAGCTTGACAAGCATCACCGCTCCTCCTTTCCTTCAAAGCACGTTCGTAGCTCTACTCATCCGTTTGATCTTATCCACTCCGATATTTGGGGTCCTTCTCCTACTCTTACCATTGGTCGGGGTAGTTCATATTTTGTCACGTTCATTGATGATTTCTCTCGCTGTACGTGGGTGTATCTATTAAAAGATCGCTCCGAATTATTCTCTGTATGGACGTCCTTCTATCTCATGATCAAAACTCAGTTTGGTGTTTCTATAAAAGTTTTTCGATCTGATAATGCCAAAGAATATCTCAGTCATGACTTCTCTACATTCTGCATGCAAAATGGGATTCTTCATCAAAATAGTTGTGTCTATACTTCCAAACAAAATGGTGTGGTCGAACGCAAAAACCGTCACCTCCTCGATGTCACTCGCACCTTGATGACCCAGATGCATGTTCCTCGCTCCTATTGGGGCTATGCTGTTCTCCTTGCCTGCTACCTCATCAATCGCATTCCCTCCACGGTTCTCCACGGCCAAACCCCGTTCTCCATTTTGTATCCGGGCAAGGAGCCGTTTCCTCTCCCTCTCCAAATCTTTAGATGCACTGCCTTTGTGCATACCCCTTCTGCCACCCGTGATAAGCTCTCCCCTCGCTCCACCAAATGTGTCTTTCTGGGGTACTCCACCACTCAGAAAGGCTATTGTTGCTTTGATCCCGTCCTTCGTAAGCAATTCGTCTCTGCTGACGTCACCTTCTTCGAGAATACCTCCTACTTCTCGGATGACTCCTTTCCTCTTCTCCCAGCTTCTGATTCTCCTGCCGTTCCCTTCGTTCCCTCGCCTCCTACTACACTCTCCACCCCTACACCGTCTCCATCCCCTCCTCTTCCTCCACCTCTCTCTCTCCCTTCTCCACCACCCTCTCCCTCATCTTCGCTGCTGTCGCTCTCTACTCCCGGGCCAGCTTTCTCTACCACGGATGCTCCGGATGCCGCGGGCCCGGCTGACCTGGATCTTCCTATAGCTCTTCGCAAAGGGGTGCGGACGTGTACCCTACACCCCCTTGCTGCTGTTGTTTCCTATGATCGTCTTACCCCTACTCGCAGGGCATTTGCACTGGCTATCTCTGCCACTGCCACACCCCGCTCTTACCAGGAGGCCCTTGCTATTTCTCATTGGAAGATGGCCATGGATGAGGAAATGGCGACCTTAACTGAGCGGGGTACCTGGACTCTTGTTCCTCCTCCCTTTGGCACTGATGTTGTTGGCTGTCGCTGGGTCTTTGTGGTCAAATTTGGCCCCGACTGCACTGTGTATCGTTATAAGGCTCGTCTGGTCGCTAAGGGCTTCACTCAGACCTATGGGGTTGATTACTTTGACACCTTCTCTCCCGTGGCTCGTCTCAGCACTATCCGGGTCCTTCTCTCTGTGGCGGTAAATAAGGATTGGCCGATTTCCCAGCTGGATGTCAAGAATGCCTTCTTTTATGGTGATCTTCATGAGGCCGTTTACATGGAGCAACCTCCTGGGTATGTTGCTCAGGGGGAGACACGCGTATGTCGGCTAAAGAAGGCAATCTATGGCCTCAAGCAGAGCCCTCGAGCTTGGTTTGACAAGTTCAGCGGGATCGTGGTGGCCGTTGGTTTTGTGCGAAGCTCTGCCGATCACTCTCTCTTTATTCGCAAAACTCCTTCTGGGCTGGTTGTTCTTGCTGTGTACGTCGATGATATTCTTCTCACTGACGATGACCAGGAAGGGGTAGCCCTGACAAAGCGTCATCTTCGCCAACATCTGATCACAAAAGATATGGGCTCTCCAAAGTACTTTCTGGGGATCGAAATCTCTCGGAAGCCCGACTCTTTAGTTCTCTCTCAGCGTAAGTATGCCCTTGATCTTTTAAAAGAGGCAGGATTGACTGGAGCAAAACCTGCTCGATGCCCCATGGCAACTGGAGAAGACAAGACCTGGACAGATGATTCGCCTCCTCTTTCAGATAGTTCGCAGTACATGTGTCTGGTTGGTAAGCTCATATATCTCACAGTGACCAGGCCTGATATTTCCTATGCTGTGGGCAAGGTGAGTCAATTCATGCAAGCACCTAGGGAGTGCCATCTACAGTCTGCCTTACGGATCTTGGAGTATATCAAAGCAGCGCCTGGGAAAGGATTACTTTTTCAGAGGAATGGTCATCTGAGGATTGAAGCATACTCAGATGCAAGTTATGCTGATGACAAAGGGGATCGCAAGTCAACCTTAGGTTTTTGCACCTTTGTTGGGGGAAATCTGGTGAGCTGGAAGAGCAAGAAGCAGTCTGTTGTCTCCAGGTCCAGTGCAGAAGCTGAGTATCGCAGTATGGCATCGACCACTTGTGAGTTAAAATGGCTGCGGGCTCTCATGCTAGATTTAGGAGAGGTCTACAACCATCCTCTACCTATGTTCTGTGATAACAAGGCCGCCATATACATCTCTAAAAATCCGGTATTCCATGAAAGAGCAAAGCACATTGAGGTCGACTGTCATTTCATTCGTGAAGAGATCTTAAAGGAACAAATTTGCACTCCATTTGTCACTTCAGATAAAGAGCTAGCTGACATCTTCACCAAGCCAGTTTCCGCCTCATTTCTTCATGTTTGTGACAAGCTGGGCATGATCGATATATATGCTCCAGCTTGAGGGGGAGTGTTGAAGTTGGTGACCGGGCGGTCTAGCGGTCTGTCTTGGCGGGTTGAAGATCGCGCGGTCTGGCGGTTTGTCTCAGCCGGCTTGGAGACCGGGCGGTCTAGCGGTCTCACTAGCCATCTCTCTTTCTCTCTGGAGGTAGCCGTGCGGTTAGCCCGTCTGTCTAACCGCGCGGCTTGTGCGGTTTGTTCTGTACAGTCCGCTTAGTCCTGTAAATTTTTAGTCCCACATCTCTTATTTGTATTCTCTTTTCTCTCCTCCATTCTATATAAGGTAGGGCATACCTTTGTAATAGATATCTTTTTTGGATAATAGAGTTTCAATTATTCAAAACTCTATCTGTTTGTTTCTACATGTTCGCTAATTCTAACATCTCTGTAAGAAGATCAATTCCAAGACAACTTGCATCTTCCGCTGCCATGGTTCTACCACTAGTTTCCTCTTCACAAGAGCAACTACTTCCATTGATCACTGCTTGACCACTCCAACCTGGCTCTGATACCATGTTAAAATTCAACAAACCCGCAGAGTCCTCCTCGGATACCATGTTAAAATTCAACAAACCCGCAGAGGCCTCCTCGGATACCATGTTGAAACTCAACAAACCCGCAGAGGCCTCCTCGGATACCATGTTGAAACTCAACAAACCGGAGCCGGAGGAGGACACCTCCACATATAATGTTGAACATTTTCCAGGATCTTGGAGAAAGCAGGGGTTATCTCAACAAAGCAGTAACAACTAGCAACACATGCAGCAAGCAAATATCTTTATTGATCAATAGCAAACTTCTTTACAAGGAGAGACATGATTCGCCAAAACCAACACCGGTAGAGCAGCGATAGATACAAAGACAAAAACTATAAAAGCCGCGCGGTCTCAAAAATCAAGCCGCGCGGTCTACTGCTGTTGAGTCCGCTCAATCCGCCAGGTCGCCAAGCCTCAACCAAGCCGCACGGACTACCCCTTATTCCAATGCTTAGCTCTTTACCGTCGATCTGCAAGCCGCCTGACCGCGAGGTCGCCTAGTCGCCAGACCGCACATGTTGCGATGCCGAATAGAACAGTTCGCCTGAGATAGGCGACTTCTTGAACCCCGAACCAAGTTGCCAAAGAGAAGACCGCCTAGTCGCTGTCCGCGACCTGCTGTTTACCGCCTGTTGCATAACCACAGAATCCGCACTGTACCTGACTGCAATTAGAGTCAAGTCCTGGCTTTACAGCGCTATCCGAATAACCTGCACAGCACAACCCGGTCAACTCTATCAAACTGCGTGGACACCATAGTCCAGTCCGCTGCAACTGACGCGAGCTCAAATTACTGTTCACTTACTTTGGTTCTCTCTTCAGGTTTTTTCCTGATGTTACATGGGTCCTATTTATAGGCACGATGATGTGCATGGTCACCGCCCTAGCTGATAGGATAACCGCCACATCCTGCAGCAAGAACAAGTGTGTCCGCCAGCCCGCAGACACACACACCAGTTCGCCACTCCTGTGCAAATAGCCAGCCCGCCCCAGCTTCCCCAAGGTTGGCCACAATGCCAGTTCACCTTGCCACTAGAGGCCAAGCCAAGACCACCACAACTGGACTCCGCAGCAGCATTTGTCCGCCAATCCGCGGACAAGGCACCAGCCCGTATACCTTGAGTCCACAGCCCCAATACCAAGGCTTCTGCCGAACTCAGCGGACACACCACATCAGTCCACGAACCCCGAGCCCACGGCTGCCACAAAAGCACCAAGCCGGACTCAGCGGACACACCGCTTCAGTCCGCTGTGGACAGCTCTAGTCCGCTTCCACAAGTCCATTGCCTAATCACCAAGGCATTTCCGGACTCGGCGGACACATCTCTGGTCTGCTAACACAGCAGACACATGAGTCTGCATCTCCTGCAGACTACAGTCCACAATTCCTGCAGACTTCTCCAGTCCGTAACTCCTGTAGACTTCTCCAGTCCACAATTCATGCAGACTTCTCTAGTCCGCAACTCCTGCAAACTTCTCCAGTCCGCAACTCCTGCAGACTTCATCAGTCTGCATCCATAAAGCCTCATCACAAGGCACAAATGGACTCAGCGGACTCTAGCTCCAGACCGGACGCAATCTTCAGCCCGCATATCCTCAAGATAGCAATCAAGGCAACAACACTACTGCCAAGCTTAGCGGACTGAGAGAAGCAGTCCGCGCTCCACTGCGCGATCTCCCTGGACTGAGCCATCCTGGACTTGGTTCAGAACTCACCAAGTCCAGTCCACTGGCCACAAGGGCCAGTCCGTACTTACTGGAGGACACTAGAACCAGTCTTTATGTCCCGGCGAGCTCTAGTATCAGTCTGCTTCATGCCGGACTCCACGGATAGAGTTTTTATCCGCCCGGTTACTTCCTGGGATTCAACTTCCTGCTGAGTATACACCGGCCTGACAGGCCGCTGCTGTTGTCCACGTAGTCCGCACGAATAGACCGCTCAGGCCGCCACAGAGAAAACCGCATGCAACATCCCTGCCGACTTAGCAGTCCGCCAACCCAGTCCGCATAGTCCGCGTGGATGGGTTGCCCAAGCCTTCCATTCACCCACTTTCACTTCATAGATTTCAACAATTCCTTCCGATTTGACTCAAAAATCTTCAAGGCCAGGGAACTCCATCAATACTAAAACTGCAAGTTGTTGAATTTTCTCAAAGTGGTCAGCAAGGTAGCCCAAACACCAAATTAATATCTTCGGCACTACCCAGTTCACACTCTGAACCAGCGTAAAACCAAGGAACAAAAGTTAACACCAACAAACAATGGAAGCACAACCAGATCTCTTATACATTCACTTCTTTATAGGGCGAAGTATACGTTGCGAGACATGATTTCGCTAGTACACAAGCTATAACAGAAAGTTATACAAAACAAGCCGGGCGGACAGCACCGGAGTCCGCCGAGACCGGCGAGGTCGCCAAGCCCGCCGAAGCCGCCCAAGCTATGCTGTAATCCGCCGAATAGACACGGAGTCCGCCGAAGCCGTGAGGCCGCGCGGACACACTGTTATTCGCCTCCTGCTGATGAACTGAGGAACAGACCGCCTACCCGCCTGAGACCGGCGGACAGGTTATTGGAACTAGGCAAAGTTGAAGCAGAGCACTGACAAGCCGCAGAGCGACCTGCTGAATCCGCAGAGACCGCACACTTCCAAGTACTTAACCGAAGTCAAAGCCAAACTCCTGGCTCCTTGAAGCTATCCGCACGACCTGCACACAGAAAACCGTCAGCTCTGAATCAATCCGCGCGGACAGAAAACTGAGACCGCAGCTCCTCGCCCAACCCAACTTACTGTTCACTCAAGTTACTGTAGATGTGCCAGGGGGTCCTATTTATAGGCGAGGTGAGGAGTGTGGTCACCGCCCTAGAGATAGAGACACCGCCCTAGCCCGCGCGATAGCAAAACACCGTTCGCTAAGTCCGCAAGGACTTAGCCGTATACCAAGGAATAAACCGCCAGGAGCAAGGCAACTTTGGCGAACCCTCTTGAGTCCGCCTAAGCTATGCGAACAAGGCATCAGCCGGCAAAGCCTACAACCACTGCAGGACAGCAACCCCCTTCAATGGTTGTCCGCACAACCCCGAGGCAGTCCGCATAGAACAAGACAAGCCTCCTTCTGCCACAAGTCCATGACCAAAGGCAGAGTTAGCAATAGTCCGCCCGGTCAACAGCGGACTTGGCGGATACTGTGGACACCCTGGTCTTGGCATAGAGTGTGACCAAGTCCAGAACCATCAAAGGCGTAATGCGAGCATGGCAGACATAGCTCCGTCCGCCAAACACCCTAGCACACAGACCGCCAGCAGTCCGCAAGCTTCTCGCACACCTGCCCCAAGCAATGGCCACCTCCCGGACTCCATACACCAGTCCGCCAAGGACCTCCACAGCAAAGCACCTGCTGTAACACCAGAGCTCGACAAGGCTACAGCCAAGCTCTTAGCTCAGTCTGTAACAGCACAACCACGGACACGTCAGTCCGCAAGTTTCCCGCGAACATGAGCCAAACCGCCAATGCACAAGCTTGCAATGCGGCCACTGAGCAATGCACCAGTCCGCAAGCCCCTATCCGCTCAGACCGCTCCTTGACAACCAATCAGCCAACGCCCTATCCGCAGATACCAGGCCGCACAGTCTGTGGACTTCATGCATACAACCCGCTCAGAACAACCAGCTTCCACTAGACTTATCACTAGGCCGCAGTCCGCCCAGTCCGCCCAGTCCGCCAACGTTGTCCGCCCAGGCCGCCCGGCCTGCCCATCAACCACTTCCACTTCACTATTTTCAATACTCCCCCTTAAAGTGAGAAGTGGTGATCAAGCCCGGCAAGCTGCGCAAGCGTTCAAAGGGCCCCTTCGACAGTGGCTTCGTGAAGATGTCAGCAAGATTGTCTTCACTCCGAACATGCCCGACCAACAGAGATCCCTCCAACACCTTCTCCCTGATGAAGTGGTGATCGATCTCAATGTGCTTGGTCCTGGCGTGACACACTGGATTGTTTACCAGCTTGAGAGCACTCTCATTGTCACCCCGGAGTAAAGTTGGCCCTTGCACTTCTTCATGAACATCCTCTATAAGCCTCCTCAACCAGATGGCTTCCCGAGCAGCCAAGGCCGAAGCCTTATACTATGCCTCTGTAGTTGAGACTGACACCGAGTCTTGCTTCTTAGTACACCACGAGATGCTAGCTGAACCGCAAGTGAACACATAACCTGAAGTCGACCTTCGATCATCCGAATCACCACCATAGTCAGCATCTATGTACCCAAGCAAGGCAAAATCCGCGTCCCTTCTATAGAAAAGTCCCATCTCAGAAGTTGACTTGACATACTTCAAGATATGCTTTGCCGCCACTAGATGAGATTGCCTTGGTTCAGCCATAAACTGACTTACTCGGCCAACAGCGTAAGCAATGTCTGGCCTTGTAATCGTCAGGTAAATCAAGCTCCCAACAAGAGCCGTGAACACCAAGGGATCATGAAGAGCCCTTCCCTCATCTCGTCGAAGCTTGTGCCCATGTTCTAGTGGAGTAGAGCACTTCTTCCCTTCGCCCATGTTGAACCGCTTCACAATGCAATCTGCATACCCTTTTTGGCAAATGAGAATCTTGCACTCCTTCCTCTCCACCTCAAGACCGAGAAAGTGATGAAGCTCTCCCAAGTCTTTCATCTCGAAGCGTATAGCAAGATCTGCCTTGAGCCTTGCTACTTCCCCCTCCGAATTCCCTGTGATCATCATGTCATCCACATACAGCAGGACCAAGACTTGAAGCTCTCCCTTCTTCTTGACGAACAAGCTTGAATCCGAGTTGGAAGCAAGGTATCCACAGAATTGCAAGTACTCTGCAATCTTCCCATACCAAGCTCTAGGAGCTTGCTTCAACCCATAGAGAGCCTTCCTGAGCTTGCAGACATAGTCTGGATGATCTTCAGAAACAAAACCAAGTGGCTGATCCATGAAGATGTCCTTGTCAATCTCTCCATAAAGAAAGGCATTCTTCACATCGAGTTGCCACAACCTCCATCCCTTGCTAGCAGCCAAGGCGATCACCACTCTAACCGAAGTCATCTTTGCAACCGGACTAAACGTCTCCTCATAGTCTTCTCCATACTACTGTGAGAATCTTCTAGCGACCAGATGAGCTTTGAACCTATCAATGCTCCCATCAGCCTTCTTCTTCAACTTATACACCCACTTGCAAGTAACTGGAGTAATGCCATCAACCTTGGGCACAAGGTCCAAGGTTTCATTCTTCTTCAAAGCATCAGTCTCTTCCTTCATGGCAGCTTCCCACTCCTTAACTCCAGTGGCCTCGTTGAAGGTTGCAGGCTCTCACTCATCCAGAGGACCTGCAAAGAATCAGGAGAAAAAGCTTACTACATTCCAATCACAGTATCGAGCCGGTGGCTTAACGACCCTCTTCGATCTCCAAAGGGTCGGTTCCTTGCTCACTGCTTCTGTTGCTTCTTCGGGCTCAACTCCTACCTGGGGCAAGCTTTGAGCAGTGCTCCCCCTGCCTCATGAGCTAGAAGGCTCAGCCTCAGAGTTAGAAGCAACAGGAGCTACTGGTGAAACAGCAAGCTCCTCTTCCAAGCCATCAGCAGCCACCACCGGTGCTTCATCAACCTTGCTACTTCCGGTTAGCTCAATCGAGCCACCTCCATACGACGTCAGCTCGTCAAATACAACGTCTCTTGACACCACAAACTTTTTTATCGCAGGATCCATGCATTTCCATCCCTTCTTCCGCTCATCGTAGCCAACAAAGACAAGCTTCCTTGCCTTCGCATCCAGCTTAATCCATGAAGCATCCGGGACATGTACATAGCAAGTTGAATCGAACACCCTAAGGTGTCCAACACCCTTCAGCAACAACTCAAAAGGAGTCTTCATGTTGATAGGGTTGAGTGGCATCCTGTTGATGACATAAGCAGCACAAGACATCCCCTCCGTCCAAAAGGACCTTGGAATGTCTTTTGCATGAAGCCAGCATTTGCAGGTCTCCGTTAGATGACGGATCTTTCGCTCCTCTACCCCATTTTGTTGTGGAGTGTGAGCACAAGTAAGCTCTCGTTAGATCCCGTGCTTCCTGCAGAAGTTAGAAAACTCGGAGGAGATAAACTCACCACCGTTGTCCGTTCTCAACTTCTTGATCTGCAAGCCAAGCCGGCCTTCTACCAACTCCTTGAACTCCACAAACAAACGGAAGGCTTCTGACTTCTCCTTTAAGAAGTACACCAAAGTATACCTTGAGTAGTCATCAATCAAGACAATCATGTATCTGCTTCCACCAATGCTGGCAGTAACCGTCGGTCCCATCAAGTCGCCATGAATGCACTCCAATGGTAGCTTGCTCCTTGTTTGTGATTTATCAAACTGAAGGCGATGTGCCTTACCGTATTGACAGCCCACGCAAACATGCCCGTCACCAAAGGAGGATAACTTAGGCAACCCCTTCACCAAACTTCTACAAGCCATCGCCTTCAGCTTGTCCATGCTAACATGCCCCAGCCTCTCATGCCAGATAGCAGCGCTATCATTGGCCCTCATACGATCAATATATGAATTGGTGGCAAGAACAAACAAGTTCTTCACCCTCCTTCCTACATGAGCAACATCAGCCTTAACTGCTGATACGTTGCGAAGGAACCTCACGTCTGTTGGCCCAAACAGAACGTGATACCCAGCTTCCACCGCTTTGGTCACCAAGAAGAGGTTCTTCTTCATGCCCGGTACGTGATACACACTCCTTAACGTGAGTGGCCCCTGATCACTACCCAAAGACACAACCTCCTCTTTCTCTACTGCATAAACAGTATTATCAGCAGTGATAATAACTTCATTACCTGAGTATGCCTGCATGGAGGTGAACATCGACTTGTCTCTGGTGAGGTGATGACCACACCCGGAGTCCACAATCCACTCGTTGTTGAAGTCCTCAGCAGACAAGGCATGAACACAAGTGCCCGTCATGAAAGCTCCGCCCCATCCTGCTTCTTCACTTCTCGAGCGAGATTCCTCCTTTCCCGCAGCATGCCCAAGCTGCAGTTTGACTTTGCAGTCCCGCTTGAAGTGCCCTCGCTGATGACACCGGTAGCACTTCAGGTTCTTCTTCCAGTCCTTAGGAGCATTGCTCCTCTCCGGCTGATAAGACGTTGAAGCTCCTTTTCACCAACGACCTGCTTCTTCTTCTTCTTCCCTTCCCATCCGTTCTTCTTGCCTGAGAAGAGAGCTTCACTGCCTTCCTGATTGAGATTCACTCCAGCCATCTGCCTTGCTAAGCTCTCCTGTAAGGCAAGCAGGTTCTCAAGCTCCAGTTGAGACGGCTGAGTCGCCCACCCTTGAACAGATGTCACAAAGGCCACATACTCCTTCCGCAAGCCGCGGATAATGTGTCTTTTCATCTTCGCCTCAGAGATAGGCTCATTAGGATCCAGTGTCGACAGCTCAGCACACAAGCTATTCATCTTTAAGAAGTACTTTGAGATGGGAAGGTCTCCCTGAGTTGCCCTGGCCAACTCATTCTCCAGAAACTGAAGCAGCGCCACATTCTTCCTATTGAACAACTCATCAATGGTTGTCCAAATATCAGCAGCTGACTCACATCCAATGACGTGATCAAATAGTTCTGGGGACACGGCCCTCTTGAGAATAAACTCCGCCTTAACATTTGTTTTCCTCCAGAGCCGTACTTGCTCAGCAGTACCACAAGCAGCTGTCACTTCCTGTCTGTCGTCACCACCGACGACTTCCCATAGCTCCTCACCCAGAAGATAACTCTTCATGCACGACTTCCACTTCTTGAAGTTAGTCTGCGTTAAGAGTTCAATGCCCAGACCTCTTGCGTAACTCCCTTCCATTGCAACACATGTTGGCAACCTTTCAGAAGCTCCGAGCAACAACACAGGTTGATCACCACTCAAGCACAGAGTAACAACACTGGTTGACTACCGCTCACGCAACTGAACATCGCTTTGATACCATGTTGAATTTTCTCAAAGTGGTCAGCAAGGTAGCCCAAACACCAAATTAATATCTTCGGCACTACCCAGTTCACACTCTGAACCAGCGGAAAACCAAGGAACAAATGTTAACACCAACAAACAATGGAAGCACAAGCAGATCTCTTATACATTCACTTCTTTACAGGGCGAAGTATATGTAGCGAGACATGATTTCGCTAGTACACAAGCTATAATAGAAAGTTACACAAAACAAGCCAAACGGACAGCACCGGAGTCCGCCGAGACCGTCGAGGTCGCCAAGCCCGCCGAAGCCGCCCAAGCTATGCTGCAATCCGCCGAATAGACACGGAGTCCGCCGAAGCCGCGAGGCCGCGCGGACACACCGTTATTCTCCTCCTGCTGATGAACTGAGGAACAGACCGCCTACCCGCCTGAGACCGGCGGACAGGTTATTGGAACTAGGCAAAGTTGAAGCAGAGCACTGACAAGCCGCAGAGCGACCTGCTGAATACACAGAGACCGCACACTTCCAAGTACTTGACCGAAGTCAAAGTCAAACTCCTGGCTCCTTGAAGCTATCCGCGCGACCTGCACACAGCAAACTGTAAGCTCTGAATCAATCCGGGCGGACAGAAAACTGAGACCGCAGCTCCTCACCCAACCCAACTTACTGTTCACTCAAGTTACTGTAGATGTGCCAGGGGGGTCCTATTTATAGACGAGGTGAGGAGTGTGGTCACCGCCCTAGAGATAGAGACACCGCCCTAGCCCGCGCGATAGCAAAATACCGTCCGCCGAGTCCGCAAGGACTTAGCCGTATACCAAGGAATAAACCGCCAGGAGCAAGGCAACTTTGGCGAACCCTCTTGAGTCCGCCTAAGTTATGCGGACAAGGCATCAGCCTACAACCACTGTAGGACAGCAACCCCCTTCAATGGTTGTCCGCACAACCCCGAGGCAGTCCGCATAGAACAAGACAAGCCTCCATCCGCCACAAGTCCACGACCAAAGGCAGAGTTAGCAACAGTCCCCCGGTCAACAGCGGACTTGGCGGATACTGCGGACACCCTGGTCTTGGCACAGAGTGTGACCAAGTCCAGAACCATCAAAGTCCTAATGCGAGCATGGCGGACATAGCTCCGTCCGCCAAACACCCTAGCACACAGACCGCCAGCAGTCCGCAAGCTTCTCGCACACCTGCCCCAAGCAACGGCCACCTCCCGGACTCCATACACCAGCCGCCAAGGACCTCCACAGCAAAGCACCTGCTGTAACACCAGAGCTCGACAAGGCCACAACCAAGCTCTAAGCTCAGTCCGCAACAGCACAACCACGGACACGTCAGTCCGCAAGCTTCCCGCGGACATGAGCCAAACCGCCAATGCACAAGCTTGCAACGCGGCCACTGAGCAATGCACCAGTCCGCAAGCCCCTATCCGCTCAGGCCGCTCCTTGACAACCAATCAGCCAACGCCCTATCCGCAGATACTAGGCCGCACAGTCCGCGGACTTCATGCATACAACCCGCTCAGAACAGCCGGCTTCCACTAGACTTATCACTAGGCTGCAGTCCGCCCAGTCCGCCAACGCTGTCCGCCCAGGCCGCCCGGCCTGCCCATCAACCACTTCCACTTCACATTTTTCAACACAAGTCAGGTACTTGGCAGGGGGGACTATTCTAACACCAATACCCCCCCCCCCCCCCCCCGACACACACACACACGCGCATGCGCGCGCACACACACTCACACACAAATCTACAACTCTCAAACTGGTGTCTTTCTTGTACTTCACTCAGTCTTTTAGTTGTGAAGGGAAAGTTTTTTTTATTTTTGGGTATGTGGTGAAACCTCTCCATCGCATCATCTGAGGTCATCTCTCTCTCTCTCTCTCTCTCTCTCTTTTGTTAATTGTATATTTTTTTATACAATTAAGTTTGTATAAATTTTGGTTTTATATTATCCATTCATTATAAATTTTACAAAAAAAATTATTTAAAAATGATATTTTTTGCAAATGAATTCCTAATTGTATTTTTAACACTAACAAGAAATTTACATGGCAACCTAAGAAAACATATAAAAAAATTCAACATATAAAAATATTTCACGTACACATGCATCTTCCTTTATTACAAAAAAAAATGCAAGCTCCACTTTATCTCTCACATGAATTTATTTCATGCCTGCAAGCCGAAGTTCTTGAAAACCTTAATTAAGGTCTGTTTCATGCGATCGTAATTGTTTGTCCGATGAAAATAAATTCCCTCAAACGGAGCCTTAATCCCACAATTTAAGGGCGGGCATAAACAAGATTGGAATAGGATTGGCAGGCACATTGTCATAAGTAATATAGGGCTCAACATCATTCCTCTGTAAGTCAAATGCACCAAAAACAAATACTGAACCATGCACAATCTTGTTGTTAATAAAAAATACTTTGTTTTTCTTCTGCTCATCACCCCAGTAGTTAAGAGAGAAACAAGTATTTGTGCCCAGAATGAGAGATTGATTTCCTAGGTCATTGACAGGCACCCAGCAAGAGCCGCAAGAACAAACATGAATCCGCGGCTCATGAAGATTATGAAAATCTGAATTAAACCTAAAAATTTTGAACTCTGGTGAAGATATATAATTAAAATCGGCTCTATCAGGAGTAAATTCAAATGTGTGAGTCAGGTACCAGTTGACCAGCATAAGATCCCCATGGGAGAAGACAAGGTATTTATTCACACTATGCTTTTGCAGCTCGTCCATCGGCCGCGCCACCATGGAGACGACCTCCAATGAACGATTCATAAACTTTAAGATGAAAACATCGAGGCTACTCGACAAAGCATACAACTTGTCGTCTTTTTCATTGTATACAACATCCTTTAGATGGCTCATGCCAAGCGGAAGATTCGGACCTATAGACCAAGCGGCATCCCCTACACTTGCGAATGGCAGGGTTATTCCATTGATGCCGTCTTCCCAGACAGCAACAGCAATACCATTTTGTTGGGGAGTTGGGGTGAAAATGATCTTCTCGAGGTATGCATTGATGAGCACATTTATAAAGGAAGCATGAGTATTTCTAGCCTGGTGTAGAAGGAATGGGGGGTCATTCCTTGGTAGTGTAAGCATGGAAGGGAGAATGAGCTCTTGTTGTGTGAATGGATTGAGAAAGCTAGGAGTGAAGTGATGAAGATCAATAGTCAAGAGCCATTCCTCATGGGGTGATTCTAACAATAGTCGTTCGGGGATTTTGAGGGAAGGAGTTTTGTAGAAACGGTCTTCCATGATGGAGAAGAAGGTGCATGCGCCGTCGTTCTGACTGGCGGAATGGGGTACTAGTAGCCATGGGGAGGGTTGATAAAACCAGTGGTTGTCGGACGGCGGGGGAGGAGGGTGGGGATGTTTATTGGACTTCTTACCTAGTGCCCAAGCCCACCTTCCGCAAACCGCCCGAATGCGGATAATGTCAGCCAACACCAACTGCTCAGCTATTGATAACACCATCTCCCGGTGGAGATCAGCCCAAACAACTATGTTGGTAGAAGAACACGACATCATGTAGCCTTGTAATTCTCGGGTGTAATTAGGCAAAAACTTTATAGTCCCTTTTATGTACTATTTTTTTTATAAATTTGTTTGCTTGAGTCTTGCTGATTTTATATTTCAACTTTGAAATACTATTTAATAACCATGATTTATAATATTTACTACCTTAAGACAATGAATCATGCATTCTTCGTACAGGGTATCCACAATAGTATTTTAATTGCCACAAATATTCAGCATATCCAGCATATACTTTATATTTATTTTACTATACTAGCATTTTATTTATGTAGTTTTAATTTTAATGTTGTTTTTCTGTTTTCTTCTCTATTTATAATTTTATATACTTTAATACAAGTGAGAGGCCCGTGCGGAGACGTTCATATACTATCTAAAAGGTAAGATTTAATGTGCTCACAATAAATTTTTTTGTTTTTCTGAGAGCAAATAACAAAAAAATTATTGTGGGCAAATAATTTAAAAGCATCACAAATTGAGACTTTGGCTGCGTTTGACGACGCGACTTATCCCAACTTATTTGCACGGGTGAGGTCGGACAAAATCGTCATTGTGTGCTTGGTTTGACAAATGTTACTGCCTTATCAAAAAAAGAAACTAGTTTGGGGCATAAGATTTTAGTATGATAATGACATTTTTGTCCAATCTTATCGGAGCAAATAAGCTGCGATAAGCCGTGCCAGACGCAACCTTAAGCTAACCAATGCTATGAAGTTACTTTTGGATGTGAGTGGGTTTCACCCGTGCTATGAAGTTGTAGTAACAAATCACACACCATTTCACACAACCTGCTCGACTAAAATCCCACACCCAATCCTAAGATCATCTGTCCATCTCCTCTATCTTCGGCCATCTCAGAGAAACTCGGTTTCGCCGTCATCACCGCCGTCTACCATTCGTGCCGGCCCCTCAAGTATACATCCATGAAATGATGGGGCTGCAGATTTCCTCCACTTGTGCCGGCCCCTTATGTTCATGTCACCATTTAATGGTATATCATGCACCACCACCAAATTAAATGTTGTCATAAAACAAAGTCCAATGGACATGAGAATCTAATCAATCAACTGCTTAAAAATAGAAATTGTTGGAGTTATTGATGTATATGACTTGAAACTCTGTATTCACATCAACTATGGTAACACCAAATAGAAAAGAATTACTACCCTAAACAATGAAAATTCCAATGAAGTAAGAACAGCCATCATATAGTTGGCGGAATTGTGATAGGATTTTCTTCCCATGTAATATTTGCTTTCTATTTTTACTAATATATATATAGGCTACTGCCAGCTTCAAGGAATTGTGATAGGAGTAAAAATTTAGGATAGAGATCTGCTACATACGATGTTCATTCTGAGTGGTAGAGTTAATTTAGAGTCATCTTGGGTGTTGGGATCACCCTCTCTTATATTTGTATATATATTACGTTAGTTTATTCTGAATAGAATTATCATTCAATCATAATTCTTTCATGGTATCAGAGGGCTCGGTTTTTCGCACGCCGTCCTCTTTCTCGCTCGTCAATCGCTGGCTTCGCTCCCGCTCCAGGCGATCTCGATCCCGCTAGCATCTCCTGATCCCGCTAGCATCTGCAGGTTTTGCCACAGATCACGCTCAAGCATCCGCTCGTCGATTGCAATCCAGACGCGCCGATCGTGATCCAGAAGCTGATCCAGAATCGCCTCTCATGCCACATCGCCAATCCTGCTTCCGCAAACGCACAAGGATGCTCCAGGCAACATCCACGCATTTCGTCGGAGTGCTAGCCACCGACCCTGTCTTCCTCCTCCTCTGGTTGATTCTACAGAAGCGCTTTCCTCCTCCGGCTGTTTCCACAGTCGTCTGCTCAGATCCAGCATTGCTGATTGCTCTTGCTCATCCACCCGGTGCCCGCAACTGTCCGTGGAGTTTACATCAGCTCCTCGCTTTGAATTCCAGTGTCCCCTAGCGTCTTTGCCGCCTTGCGGAGGCCCTCCTGCATTTCGACGCCACTGAAGTCTCTTCCGCCGTCTTTTGGAATCGCTTCTGGCTGATCCTGCATCCCCGATGGACTCGTTTTACTCTATGCAACCTACTGTTTCTCATTGAAACCTGCTGCCTTCGTCGGGTTATAGTTTGCCGGTGCGCCTTGTTCCTCATCCTCCGGCGCACTGTACTCCTCAGTCTGGTGCTCCTCGTCGTCAGCCAGTCCGCTATCACTATTGTCAGTGTCTTGGGCATGTCAAAATCTGTGTGCCACAAGATTTAGAGGGCTTAACAGTCTGGTCAGAAGCATGCTACTGGTGCACCTTCCGCTCATTTTTCGGCTTCGGCGTAGTATTTCTCTGTATTTGCACTAGCCAAGCAGTTCTCCCAGGAGGCTTCACTCCCTCGCTCCCCTGCATCTGTTCTTCCACAAGCTGCTTCTGACGCCTCTGTGCCTCAGCCGGCTGCCTCCGCTCATACAAGTATCTCTCCATCTGACTGGTTGCTCAACTCTGGAGCCTCTTTTCACATGACATATGATGTTATCTAGATCTTGTCCAGTCAGCCCATCTGTCCTGCCCTTAGTATCATGGTAGCATATGACATCATTCACCCCAACACCAGTCATGACCTCCTTCACACCAACCACTTCCATCTTCCATCCCCTACCTCTCACTGATAGCTTCTACTCTTTGTCTTCCTTCAATGAGCTTCTCTCAGTGACATCATCGTCTTGGTCATCCTAGTACTTCGTGTCTTGCGACTCTCTTTAGTCATGACTTCCTTGATCGTGTTCATGTTGATCAGTCTCACTCTTGTACGGGTTATAAGCTTGGTAAACAGCTACAACTCTCATATCCATCTAGTGAGTTTAGGTCCCAATTCAACATCATTTTGATTTAGTTCACTCTGATGTAAGGGGCACCGCACCTTTTGTATCCAAGGGCATACACCGGTATTATGTTATTTTTGTTGATGATTATTCTCATTATATTTGGGTGTACTTTATGCATTCTCGCTCTGAGTTTTTTTAGACTTATGTTACCATTTCTGTTATTGTGCGCACACAATCCTATGTTTCCATACGTATTTTCCGTTCAGATTCAGGGGGAAGTACCTCTCTCATGCTTTTAGAGATATGCTAGCTACCTACGACACTCAACCTTAGCTTGCATATCCCGGTGCTCACGCTCAAGATGACACCACTGAAAGGAATCATCGCCACATTATTGATACAGTCTGCACCCTTCTTATCTCCACTCACGTTCCTCCTTATTTTTGGACTAAGGTTGTTTCCGCCGTTGTCTATCTTATTAACCTGCAACCTTCCACTTTCCTTCAGGGCCAGTGTCCTGGTGAATGTCTATACTCTAGACCATCATGTAACACTCATCTTCGTATTTTTGGCTGTCAGTGTTACGTTCTTCTCCCCCCACATGAGCGTACTAAGCCCTCTGCTTATTATGTTCCTCGTGTCTTCCTTGGATATTGTACCAAGCATAAGGGCTATCGATGTTATAACCATGTTGCATGTCGACTTCGCATCTTATGTGATGTCACTTTTGACGAGTCTTACCCTTTCTTTGTTTCCTTTGTTCCCTCGACCTCACACTCATTTGTTAGTCCCTCTGATGTGTAGTTTCTTACTCTTCTCATATCCTTGCCTCATGCATCCTCCCCTTATGTATGTCCACCTCATCTTCCTTTGCTACAGTATACACCATCACCACCTCCTCCATTATTGCAGTCATCTCTATCATCATCTCACTCATCCCCTTCGCCGCCTACATATCCCTATGATGCGCTTGTCTCCCCCTTCCATATCACTACACTCATCATCATCCTCCTGCTCCCTCGCCTCCAATGCCCCCAGACTCAATGCATGCCTCCTCAAGTGAGTTCCTTGTGGATAATCCACTAGTGTGTCGCAACCCACCTCATTAGTGACGTCTTCCTGATCGTCTTAGCCTTGCTATACTACCATTGGACATACCTGCCCTTCCTGCTACTATTTGTACTACTCCAGAGCCGACTTCCTTTCGCAAGGCTATTCAGATACCTGAGTGGCAGGTTGTTATGTCTGCTAAGTTGGCGCTTAAGCACCCTCGTGCACGGGATCAAAATCTCTCCCCTTCTCTGATGGTTCTGCGGAGAGGTACAAGGCTTAGCTAGTTGTTCGTGATTTTCAGCAGGAGCAAGGGAGAGATTTTGATGAGACCTTTGCTACAGTGGCACATATGACTGGGGTTCAGACTCTTATTGTAGTTACAGCTGTTAGTTATCAGTATTTGTCTCAGCTAGACGTAAAGAATGTCTTTCTTCACGGTGATTTTCAGCAGGAGGTATACATGATTTCTCCCCCTGGTTTATCCTCTCCTCTAGGCATTGTCTGTCGTTTGAGGCGAGCTCTTTTTACGAAAAACAGACACCCCACGTGTGGTTTGCAAGCTTCAGCTCAGCCGTTACAGCCGCTGGTTTCCAGCCAAGTCCAAGTGATCCATCTATGTTCATGCACTGCTCCTCCTGGGGTCGATCTTTATTGTTACTTTATGTGGGTGATATGATCATTAATGGTGATGATCCTTCTCATGTTGCCATCGTCAAGCATCACCTTCAGCAGCAGTTTCAAATGATTGATCTAGGATTGCTAAGCTACTTCTTGGGCCTTGAGAACAGTTCTATAGACTATGATTTTCACATCTCTCAGCAACGTTACACATCAGATCTGCTAGCTCGGGCTGCTATCTTTGACTCTCACGCAATGGACACCCCTATGGAGCTTCATCTTCAGCTACGTCCGGATGATGGGATTCTAATCTCTGATCCTACTCTCTACCGCCACCTCGTTGGAAGTCTCATCTACCTCACCATTACTCGGCCCGACATTGTCTATGTTGTTCATGTGTTGAGTCAGTTCTTTAATGCACTCACCTCTGTCTATTACGGTCACCTGTTGTGGCTCCTGCGTTATCTCTAAGCGATGACTTATTGTGGTCTCCTATTCTCCAACAGTAATTCTCTACAGCTCCGTGCTTATTCACATGCTACTTGGGCCAATGATCATGTTGACCGATGCACTGTCATTGGTTTCTTCCTGTTATTGAGTTTTCACTTATTACATGGAAATTTAAAAAATAGAATGGTGTTTCTCGTTCCAGCACTGAGGGTGAGAGTCGGGCCAGGGCTACAACCGCTGAGGATATTATTTGGCTCTGTTGACTTCTTTAGGACCTTGGTGTTTCTTCTGATCTCACTCCAGACTACTGTGATAACACCAGTGCCATTCAGATTACTTTAAATCCGATGAAACACACACTCTCTCCAAGCATATCGAGGTGGATGCTTTCTTCCTACGTGAGCATTATGGTAGTGGCACTCTTGCTCCCTCATTTATTCCTTCAGAGCAGCAGATTGCCGATTTGATGACAAAGCCGCAGACGAGGACCCAACATGTCTATCTACTGTCCAAACTCTCTGTGTATGATCCCCTGTGAGTTTGTGTGTTCATGTGGGGGAGGGAGGGGGTGTTAGATACGATGTTCATTTTGAGTGGTAGAGTTAGTTTAGAGTCACCTCGGATGTTAGGATCAGCCTCTCTTATACTTATATATATTGCATCATTCAATCCTAATCCTCAATGTATAATCAGCCTTTAAGCTGGAACATTGAATCAATGTAAAAGAAATAAAGGCTTCAAAATGCATGAAACAAGGGAGAATTGAATTGGACCTTGAAAATATAAAGTGGGCATGAAAATGAAAACTCACACAAATTCATATACAAAGGTAATCGAATAATCTCATTCATTAACATCATATTGTTATTAAAAAGAGAGAATAATAAATAGGTCTAAATAGTAGTGATGGGCTCCCCCGAACTGGTTGAAACAAACCCATCGAACTGCATGGAACCACCCGAGGTGCGGCCGCCCACGATGAAACCACCCGGGTTCAACCATCTCTCCAACCGCTGTCACCATCATTGTCGCTGCCACCATCGCCGCCAATACTCCAACCACTGCCATGGAAACCATCGGTGCTGTCGTCGTAACCATCTCCGAGTAGAGCAGTTCTCCTTTGCGGCCCAATTTGGGCGGCCGCTTCGCCGTCCAACCCTCCGCCGGTGTGCGGAGGGTCGGCCTCCCCGCTGTCTAGTCTTGAGCGATCCCCAACAGTTTGATACATCTATGGGAAACACGGTTCCTAGAATTCCTAGAAGACAGTACTCTAAGAAAAACGGTATGTGACGGGATAACATGGCATGGAATGCCGCCTGCACAACCGAAAGAACGATCCCTGGGGGGCACTGATCCAGTTCCTCTTCCCTCGCTTGACAACATTCCTAAAGCAGTACTCCCCAGAGTGGATATTCAAGGCCGCAGGGCACGTCCTGACAGAGGACCTAAAGCTCAGTATCACTGCAACCACCCTGAAGCAGCAGGCCTCGATGGGAGGCTGACTTATGAAGAAGTTTGTGGCATAATCACTGAAGATCGCGAATAAACCAGACAGCGCGCCGCTTACTCCTCCCCTCCGCTCAATCATCGCTCGTCATTCGCACATGAGGTTTCGACACTCCAATCCCACCAGGCTTCAAGCTCCCAAAGATCGAGGTGTACGACGAAGCGGGCAACTGGCGGGGCACATTAAACACTTCGCAATCATGATGCAACTCCGTAACTCCCCGAAGGTGATGGAGATATTTAGAGGGGTGAATTCCTGGTGATGGTGAGAGCCCTGTTCCCTGTGAGGATTGTTGCAGCGTTCTTCGCTCATACTGGGTGCTAGAGGTGTGGACTCTGGCTCCCTCTTCTGCTTGGAGGTCCCTTCAAACTGCTGACAGTGGTCCATGATGGCCTCGGCTGCCGCGAGCTACGCCTCGACCTGGGGGACGCTCTGCATAGCTCGACACTGTTTCCCACATTATGACAGAGTAGAACCAACTTGGGCAGAGCCACAAGAAATACTCCGCGAAGTGGCTCAGGGTTGACTTCTGGGATTTACCGTACCTCGGACGTGATGAGGCAGAAGAATTCCTTGAGCGATTCTCCCTTGTTTTGTCGAATGTTGAGAGGTTAGAGGGGTCCCTCACGATCCGTCAGTTTACTATGGACTAGTCGGTGAAGATGCACATGCACTCCCCCACTTGAGGGGAGTGAAACCATGTGTGTGCTTGTCCCTTTAGAGTTTTGGGGAACACCTGACACAATAATTAATTTGGCGCATTAAAGACGTGCATGATTATCTCGATGCAATATACGTGCTCCAGGGGGACCTCAATCCCTCAAAGGCCTTAAAATGTAGCAGCATAAACCCATGTGGTACTGGGTGCATCAGGATCCGAGGAGCGAGGGGGATCCATGATGGAATGGGCGTCAAGTGTTCACAGGGCGGCGCCATCCCCGGGCGCACTCCTCCTCAATTATATCAATTACTTCTTGGCAAATGAGCTTCCGGTCATCCTGCCATGCATCCACATCTACTAGGCGAAGGTTCAATTGAGTGTTTGTCAGCAGCTCTAGCCTTCAGGTGGCGTGCATGGAGCTTGCTTCATCAGACAGTTCGTCGGTGGGGGATCCTCAGGGTGGGCTGCATTTCAAAACAGAACTCGCTCTTGCACGACTACTGGTCGCATCCCACGTGAGTCAGCTGGGTTGGGAGGATTGGAGACTTCCAAATCCCATGGTGGGGTGAACACTTCTGTCTGGCACTCCTCTATCAGTCAGACACACTACTCCATTGTGTTTGCAGGCACGACAACAATGACTCCTTCTAGTAGAAGAGTGTTGCTTGTAGGCGAGTTGACAGAGGCCAGTCCAGTCTGCTCTTTCAGAACCACATCATTAGCAGTGTGTGCACTTCTCCATCCCATTGTCTTCGGGTGAGGGTGCTTGCGTATGGAAAGCACTACTTTCAGAAAATTATTATAGAGTTTGGGGATAGGTTCTCACAGATGACGTCAAACTGTTACGCGTCACACGATTTTCCTTCGGTCCAGAGAATCATATCACCTTAGCTCAGAGTCAGACCGAGCGCACAAACAGTCAATGGTAATCCAGCATCAACGACAAGATGTTTTTTTACCATGGAAAACCAAAAAAGAGTGAAAAACCACGAGACCAGATCTGTCTCGGGCCAAAATTCAGTATTTAGCCTTGAGTATAAAAGTATTAAGAGTCTCCTCGAAGGGTTACAAACCACCTATCCATTAAAAGCTTTGAATAGTGAAAGAGCGAAAAATAAACTAAGTCCCCGGAGATTGGATGAGAGTGCCCTTGTGGTGCAAAATGTTAAGTCCTTAAAGCCTTGGAGTATCTTCACACGAGCCTCCGCTGGAGCCCTTTCCAGTGCCTTCTCCAGAGCTCACAGAACTGTCCAAGTGAGCGTCGGGCGTCATGCACGCTATAGAGGGAGTATAGTGAGTTCCAAGTGGAGAAACAATCTAAATCTCATATTATCGTCAGAAAACCTCAGAGCTCTCTCTAGTCTCTGAACTCACTTCCTCTCAAATGAAGGTCTGTGAGCCTTTTTATAGTTTTTTGGAGGGATGTGCTAGTAATTGCGTCGGGCTGGATCTTGAGTTGGAGAATGGTGTCGCTCCGTTCCGGTCGCCATGATCACAAATTTTCATTAAATGATGAACGTGCTCCCCGGATGGTTTGGGTTGTCCGGGTAGGTTGCTAGTGATGGCAGCAGCGGAGGCAGGTGCCGGCACGCGCGTGCGCACGCGCTCGCCGGCACGCCCTCGCTGCGCGCACATGCGATGTGCGTTGCATGTTCGGGTTGAGCATCTAACACCATCCTCATCTTGATTATTTGTATAGTCCCTTCGAGCGCGTGCGACTTGCGTACGCTGTATATTCGATGGGGTCGGCTTGCTTTGTTAAAATTCAACAACCTGGCACTTCTACCACGTTGAATTTTCTCTAGGCGATCAACGAGATATGCTGATGCCAAATTAATATTCTCAGTACTATCAAGATAACACCTTGATCGCGCGAAAAATTCCCTGGAACCTAGAGTGAGCATGAGTTATCTCAACCAAAGCCAGTCAACCAGCAAACACATACAACACAAGCGTCTTTATTGATTCATAGCTAACTTCTCTACACAGTGAGACATACATGACGAGACATGCTTCACCACACAACCACCCAAGGGAAAGCATAGAACTACAAAAAACAAGATAAGAGAAACAAGCCGCGCAGACTCAATCAACAAAGCCACCGGTCTACTGCTTTGGAGTCCGCTCAAACCGCCAGGTTGCCAGGCCGCAACCCAAGCCGCGCAGACTACACCTTATTACAATGCTAGCTCTAGCTGCCGATCTGCAAGCCGCCTGACCGTGAGGTCGCCTAGCCGCCAGACCACACAAGCTGCGATGCCGAATAGAACAGTCCGCCTGAGACAGGCGACTTCTTGAACCCCGAACCACGTTGCCAAAGAGAAGACCGTCAGGTCGCTGTCCGCAACCCGATGTTTTCCGCTTGTTGCTTAACCGCAGAGTCCACATTGTCCCTGACCGCAATCAGAGCAAAGTCCTGGCTTTCCAGTGCTATTCGCACAACCTGCACAGCACAACCCGGTCAACTCAACAAAACCGCAAGGTCACCAAAAAGCAGTCCGCAGCAACCTATGCGGGCTCAAGTTATTGCTCACTTACTTCCTGAGGTTACTTGTTCCTGATGTGACAGGGGTCCTATTTATAGGCACGATGATGAGTGTGGTCACCGCCCTAGCCGATAGGATTACCTCCACATCCTACAGCAAGACTTCTCCGCAGTCCGCAGATACATTCCAGTCCGCCGAACCTGTGCAAGATAGCCAGCCCGCCTAGATTCTCCAAGGCCGGACTCCAATCGCCAGTCCGCCTTGTTGCCAAAGGCCAAACCTCCAAGACATCACCAAAGCCGGACAGCAACACCAGTCCGCCTTATCGCCAAGGGCCAAGCCAGGACAGCCACAGCCAGACTCCGCAGCAACAGTCCGCCAATCCGCGGACATAACACCAGCCCGCTTATCTCGAGCCCGCAGCCTCGCCACCAAGGCACCTGCCGGACTCAGCGGACACCAGGCTTCAGTCCGCACATCCCGAGCCCACGGCTTCCACAAAGGCACTTGTCGGACTCAGCGGACACGCCGATCCAGTTCGCACATACTGCGAACAGCTCTAGTCTGCATATACATGTAGACATCCCAGTCAGCATACCCCAAGTCCATAGCCTTGTCACCAAGACACTTACCGGACTCAGCGGACTCCAGCTCCAGTCTGGACACGGTTGCGGACACAACCTCCAGTCCGCTTATCCCCAAACTCGCAACCAAGGCACATGCACTTCTGCCGAGCTTGGCGGACTGAGAAGCAGTCCGCGCTCCACTGCGTGATCTCCCCGAACTGAGTCAAACATCGACTTGGTTCATACGCAACCAAGTACACACCACTGGTCACAAGGGCCAGTCCGCACTTACTGGCGGACATTGGATCCAGTCTGTCTGTCCCTGCAAACTCCAGTATCAGTCCGCACTGACTGGCGGTCTCCGCGGCTTACACTTGCCGCTACACCAGAGCAAGACCAAGGCAACTGCCAAACCGGTCTGCCGAGATCCAGTTCTTCATTCCGCTTCATGCCGGACTCCACGGCTAGAGTTTCTATCCGCCTGGTTACTTACTAGGATCCAACTGCCTGCTGAGCACAGGCCGGCCTGGCTAACCGTCGCTGCTGTCCGCGTAGTCCGCGCGAACAGACCGCACAGGCCGCTACAGAGCAAACCGTCTGCAACATCCCTGCCGAATTAGTAGACCGCCAACCCTGTCTGTGTAGTCCGCGCAGATAGGTCCAAGTGCTCCATTCACCCACTTTCACTTCACAAATTTCAACACTCCCCCTTGAAGTGAGAAGTGGTGAATAACTCCAGCAGCTCCCGTAACCTTGCACCTGATCCCTCCAATAGCATCTACGAAGAAATGTCCAAGACAGAGTCCTCGCCCCGCATATCATGGACCATGAGGGTGCCCTCCAACATCTCCTAAAAGGAGCCATGCTTCCCTCTACCTTCTTTTTCAGCTTCAACCTCCACTTATGCATCACAGGAGTATCACCAACTACCTTGGGCACAAAAGCCCAAGCCTTGTTACCACTTAGAGAGGTCACCTCGTCAGCCTTGGTGTCAACCACCACCTTGATTCTAGTGGGGTCATCACAGACAAAAGATACTCGCTCGACCTGAGGGCTAGCAAGGAAACATGGGATCAAGCCCGCCGTGTTCCCTTCACTATATCGAGTTGGTGGCTTACTAATCCTCTTCGATCTCCGAAGAACCGGATCACGGCTAACCGCCTCCGCTGCTTCTGAACCAGCTCCGTTCCCGGGCAAACCCAGAACAATGCGCCCCTTGCTTCGTGAACAAGACGCCTCCTCACTAGAACCAGGAGCACCTGGAGCAACACTCCCCCTGCTACCTGAACCAGAAGACTCACCTCTTGAACAAGAACTGTCTGGAACATCGCTCCCCCCGCTTCCTGAACTGAAAGTCTCCGCCTTCGAGCCAGAAGTACTTGGAGCATTGCTACCCCTGCTTCCTGACCCTGACGCCTTTGCCACGGAGCTAGAACAACCTAGAGCTCCTGGTGACTCAGGCAGCTCCACATGAACCTTAGCAGCATCCTCCTTCAGCCCACTATCTGACCTGCTCATCTCTAGCTCCACACAAGAGCTATCCTAAAACGATGTCAACTCATCGAAGACAATGTCTCTCAACACGATGAGTCTCTTTGTCGCAGGATCCTTACACCTCTATCTTCTCCTCTGCTCATCATACCCAACAAAGACTAGCTTCGTCTTGAGAGCACCTGAAGAGTATATGTAGCAGGTAGATCCAAACACCCATAGGTGCTTTACACTGGGCTTCACTCCGAACATTAGCTCATAAGGTGTCTTCACATAGATCAGACTAAGAGGCATACAATTGATGACATGAGCAGCATAGGCCATCCCATCCGCCCAAAGGGCCTTAGGAACGCCTTTACTCTGAAGACAATACTTGCAGGTCTCCGTTAACCAATGGATCATCCAAGCTGCAATACCGCCTTGCTGTGAAGTATATCCACAAGAAAGCTCCTTCCGGATCTCCTACTTCCTACAAAAGTTTGAGAGCTCGGGTGAGCCAAACTCACCACCGATGCTTGCCCTCAACTTCTTGATCCCCAGGCCAAGCTGGTCTTCCACAAGCTTCTTGAACTCCACAAACAAGCGCATCATGTTGGACTTCTTCTTCATAAAGTATACGTAAGTATACCTTGAATAGTCATCAACCAATATCAGTATTAATCTGCTGCCTCCAAGACTAGCGGTGATGGTCGGTCCAACCAGAGCACAATGGAGTACCTCCAAAGGTGCTTTACATCTGGATTGTGCCTTATCAACCATAAAGTGATAAGCTTCACTTTGCTGACATATCCCACACCCCTGACCATTGCCATAGGATGACAATCTAGGCAAGCCTCTTACGAGCTTCTTTCCGCCATTGCTTTCAGCTTGTCCATCCCTACATGCCCCAGTCTTTCATGTCATATAGCTGCACTATCACTGGCCTTCATCCGATCAGCACCAGAACTTGTTGAAGACCCAACAAAGTTCTTCTCCTTGCCTCCAACATGAGCTACGTTCGTCGAGAGCAAGACAACCTTGCACTCCTTCCTGAGATGACCATGCTGCTTACATTTATAGCACCTTGGTCCTTCCTTCCTCTTCCCATCACGCCTAGGAGAACCACTCCTCTCTTGCTGATATGATGTAGAAGTACCATCCTCTGCAACAACCTTCATCTCCTTCCTAAACAACCCATCAAGGGAAGTCCAAACCTCCGCAGCTGACCGACATCCAGTGATGTGGTCTAAGATCTTCGATGAGATCACTTGCTTGGGAATAGACTCCGCTTTCATATTTGTCTCCTTCCAAGCTCTCATCTCTTCAGCATTGCCAGCAGTAGCCTCTTGTCTTTCTGCTCTGCATACAACCTCCCAAAGGTCCTCTCCAAGAAGAAAGCTCTCCATACAAGACTTCCACCTATCAAAGTTCGTCTATGTAAGGAGATCAATTCCAAGACAACTTGCATCTTCCACTATCATGGTTCTACCACTGGTTCCCTCTTCAAAGATTAACAACCACTTTAGTTGATCGCTGCTTATCCACTCCAACCTGGCTCTGATACCATGTTAAAATTCAACAACCTGGCACTTCTACCACGTTGAATTTTCTCCAGGTGATCAATGAGATAGCCTGACGCCAAATTAATAATCTCAGTACTATCAAGATCACACCTTAATCACGCGGAAAATTCCGTGGAACCTGGAGTGAGCAGTAGTTATCTCAACCAAAGCCAGTCAACCACCAAACACATGTAGCACAAGCGTCTTTATTGATCCACAGCTAACTTCTCTACACAACGAGACATACATGGCGAGACATACTTCACCACACAACCACCCAAGGGAAAGCAGAGAACTACAAAAAACAAGACAAGAGAAACAAGCCGCGCGGACTCAATCCACCAAGCCATTGGTCTACTGCCGTGGAGTCCGCTCAAACAGCCAGGTCGCCAGACCGCAACCCAAGCCACGCGGACTACACCTTATTCCAATGCTAGCTCTAGCTGCCAATCTGCAAGCCGCCTGATCGCGAGGTCGCCTAGCCGCCAGACCACACAAGCTGCGATGCCGAATAGAACAGTCCGCCTGAGACAGGCGACTTCTTGAACCCCGAACCAAGTTGCCAAAGAGAAGACTGTCAGGTCGCTGTCCGCAACCAATTGTTTTCCGCATGTTGCTTAACCGCAGAATTCGCACTGTCTCTGACCGCAATCAGAGCCAAGTCTTGGCTTTCCATCGCTATCCGCATAACCTGCACAACATAACCCGATCAACTCAACCAAACCCCGCGGACAGCAAAAGGCAGTCCGCAGCAACCTGTGCGGGCTCAAGTTACTTTTCACTTACTTCCTGAGGTTACTTGTTCCTGATGTGATAGGGGTCCTATTTATAAGCACGATGATGAATGTGGTCACCGCCCTAGCCGATAGGATTACCGCCACATCCTGTAGCTATTGAAATTTTCTCAGCGTGGTCAGCAAGGTAGCCCTAACGCCAAATTAATATCTTCGGCACTACCCAGTTCGCACGTTGAACCAGCGGAAAATCAAGGAACAAGGTTAATCCCAACAAACAATGGAAACACAAGGAGATCTTTTATCCATTCACTTCTTTACAATGCGAGGTATACATAGCGAGACATGATTTCACTAGTATAAACAGCTGTAAACAGAAAGCACCAAAACACAAGCCGGGCGGACAGCACCAGAGTCCGCCGAGACCGCCGAGGTTGGCGAGGTCGCCGAAGTCGCCCGAGCTTAGCTGTAATCCGCCAAATAGCCACAGAGTCCGCCGAAGTCGCGAGGCCGCGCGGACACACCGTTATTCGTCTCCTGCAGAGGCTGAACTGAGGAACACACCCCCTACCCGCCTGAAGCTGGGGGACAGGTTATTGAAGCTGGCAAAGATGAAACAGAGCTGACAAGCCGCAGAACGACCTCCTGCTGAATCCGCAGAGACCGCACACTTCCAAGTACTTGACCAAAGTCAAAGCCAAACTCCTGGCTCTTTGAAGCTACCCGCGCGACCTGCACACAGCAAACCGTCAGCACTGAATCAATCCGCGCGGACAGACAAACTGAGAGCGCAACACCTCGTCGAACTCAACTTACTGTTCACTAAAGTTATTGTAGACCTGCCAGGGGGGTCCTATTTATAGGCGAGGTGAGGAGTGTGGTCACCACCCTAGAGATAGAGACACCGCCCCAGCTCGCGCGATAGCAAAACACCGTCCGCCGAGTCTGCAAGGACTTAGCCGGATACCAAGGAAAACCGCCAGGAGCAAGACAACGTTGGAGAACCCTGATCAGTCCGCCCAGGCTATGCGGACAAGGCATCAGCCAGCAAAGCCTCCAACCACTGCAGGACAGCAACGCCCTTTAATGGCTATCCGCACACACAAGAGGCAGTCCGCAAGACTCAATCCTCTATGCGCCACAAGTCCACGACCCAAGGCAAAACAAGAACAGTCCGCCCGGTCAACAGCGGACTTGGCGGATACGGCGGACACCATGGTCTTGGCATAGAGTGTGACCAAGCCCAAAACCATCAAAGGCCAATGCGAGCATGGCGGACATAAACTCCCGTCCTCCAAACACTCTAGCACAGACCGCCAGCACTCGCACACCTGCCCAAAGCAGCAGCCAACTCCCGGACTCCACACACCAGTCCGCCAACGACCTCCACAGCAAAGCACCTGCTACACCACCAGAGCTCTACAAGGCCTCAGCCAAGCTCTAAGCCCAGTCCGCAACAGCCCATACTGCGGACACACCAGTCCGCAAGCTTTCCGCGGACATGAGCCAAACCGACAAACAACACAAGCCTGCACCGCGGCCACTGAGCAAAGCATCAGTCCGCAAGCCTCGATCTTCTCAGGCTGCTCCTTGGCAAAACCAATCAGCCAACGCCTTATCCGCAGATACCAGACCGCATAGTTTGCAGACTTCAACCGTGCAACCCACTCAGAAGAACAGCCGGCTTCCACTAGACTTTCCACTAGGTCGCACACAATAGTCTGCCCTGTCCGCCAACGCTGTCCGCCCAGGCCGCCCGGCCTGTCCCGTCAACCACTTCCACTTCACAAAATTCAACACTCCACCTTGAAGTGGAAAGTGGTGACCAAGCCCAGCAAGCTGCGCAAGCGCTCAAAGGGCCCCTTCGACAGTGGCTTTGTGAAGATGTCAGCAAGATTATATTTACTCCGAACATTCCCGACCAGCAGAGATCCTTCCAACACCTTCTCCCTGATGAATTGGTGATCAATCTCTATATGCTTGATCCTGGCGTGACACACTGGATTGTTTACCAGCTTGAGAGCACTCTCATTGTCACCCCGGAGTAAAGTAGGTCCTTGCACTTCTTCATGAACATCCTCTATAAGCCTCCTCAACCAAACAGCTTCCCGAGCAGCCAAGGCCAAAGCCTTATACTCCGCCTCCGTGGTTGAAACCGACATCGAGTCCTGCTTCTTGCTACACCACGAGATGCTAGCTGAACCGCAAGTGAACACATAACCTGAAGTAGACCTTCGATCATCTGAATCACCGCCATAGTCAGCATTCGTGTACCCGGGCAACGCAAACTCCGAGCCCCTTCTATAGAGGAGTCCCATGTCAGAAGTCACCTTGACATACTTCAGAATACCCTTCACTGCCACTAGATGAGATTGCCTTGGTTCAGCCATATACCGACTTACTCGACCAACAGCATAAGCAATGTCCAGCCTTGTAATCGTCAGGTAAATCAAGCTCCCAACAAGAGCCCTGAACACCAAGGGATCATAAAGAACCCTTCCCTCATCTCGACGAAGCTTTAGCCCAGGTTCCAGTGGAGTAGAGCACTTCTTCCCTTCGCCCATGCCGAACCGCTTCACAATGCGATCTGCATACCCTTTCTGGCAAATGAGAACCCCGCACTCCTTCCTCTCCACTTCAAGACCGAGAAAGTGATGAAGCTCTCCCAAGTCTTTCATCTCGAAGCGTATAGCAAGCTTAGCCCTGAGCCTTGCTACTTCCCCCTCTGAATTCCCTGTGATGATCATGCCATCCACATACAGCAGGACCAA
This sequence comes from Platanthera guangdongensis, assembly GCA_039583875.1. Taxonomy (NCBI): domain Eukaryota; kingdom Viridiplantae; phylum Streptophyta; class Magnoliopsida; order Asparagales; family Orchidaceae; genus Platanthera; species Platanthera guangdongensis. The sequence goes on along the minus strand of CM077160.1, from coordinate 126,147,380 downwards.
GACCAGTAGCTCCCCCTTGTTCTTGACGAACAAGCTTGAATCCGAGTTGGAAGCAAGGTATCCACAAAATTGTAAGTACTCTGCAATCTTCCCATACCACGCTCTAGGAGCTTGCTTCAACCCATAGAGAGCCTTCCTGAGTTTGCAGACATAGTCCGGATGCTTTTCAGAGACAAAACCAAGTGGCTGATCCATGAAGATGTCCTTGTCAATCTCTCCGTAAAGAAAGGCATTCTTCACATCGAGTTGCCACAACCTCCATCCCTTGCTAGCAGCCAAGACGATCACCACTCTAACTGAAGTCATCTTCGCAACTGGACTGAATGTCTCCTCATAGTCTTCTCCATACTGCTGTGAGAATCCTCTAGCGACCAGGCGAGCTTTGAACCTATCAATGCTCCCATCAGCCTTCTTCTTCAACTTATACACCCACTTGCAAGTAACCGGAGTAATGCCATAAACCTTGGGTATAAGGTCCCAGGTTTCATTCTTCTTCAGAGCATCAATCTCTTCCTTCATGGCACCTTCCCACTCCTTCACTCCAGTGGCCTCATTGAAGGTTGCAGGCTCTCGCTCATCCAGAGGACCTGCAAAGAAGCAGGAGACAAAGCTCACTGCATTCCCATCATAGTACCGAGCCAGTGGCTTAACCACCCTCTTCGATCTCCGAAGGGTCGGCTCCTTGCTCACTGCTTCCGTTGCTTCTTCGGGCTCAACACCTACCCGGGGCAAGCATTGAGCAGTGCTCCCCCTGCTTCATGAGCCAGAAGGCTCAGCCTCGGAGTTAGAAGCAACAGGAGCTGCTGGTGAAACAGCAAGCTTCTCTTCCAAGCTTTCAGCAGCCACCACCGGTGCTTCATCAACCTTGCTACTTCCGGTTAGCTCCACCGAGCCACCTCCATATGACGTCAGCTCGTCAAAGACAACGTCTCTTGACACCACGAACTTCTTCGTCACAGGGTCCATGCATTTCCATCCCTTCTTCCGCTCATCGTAGCCAACAAAGACAAGCTTCCTTGCCTTTGCATTCAGCTTAGTCTGTGAAGCATCCGGGATATGCACGTAGCAAGTTGAACCGAACACCCTAAGGTGTCCAACACTCGGCTTCTCCTTCAGCAACAGCTCAACAGGAGTCTTCATGTTGATAAGGCTGAGCGGCATCTGGTTAATGACATAAGTAGCACAAGACATCCCCTCCGCCCAAAAGGATCTTGGAATATCTTTCGCATGAAGCCAGCATTTGCAGGTCTCCGTCAAATGCCGGATCTTCCGCTCCGCTACCCCATTTTGTTGTGGAGTGTGAGCACAAGTAAGCTCTTGTTGGATCTCGTGCTTCCTGCAGAAGTTAGAAAACTCGGAGGAAAAAAAACTCACCCCCGTTATCAGTTCTAAGCTTCTTAATCCGCAAGTCAAGCCGGCCTTCTACCAACTCCTTGAACTCCACAAACAAATGGAAGGCTTCCGACTTCTCCTTTAAGAAGTACACCCAAGTATACCTTGAGTAGTCATCAACCAAGACAAGCATGTATCTGCTTCCACCAAGGCTGGCAGTAACCGTCGGTCCCATCCGGTCGCCATGAATACACTCCAATGGTTTCTTGCTCCTTGTTTGTGATTTATCAAACGGAAGGCGATGTGCCTTACCGTATTGACAGCCCGCGCAAACATGCCCATCACCAAAGGAGGACAACTTAGGCAACCCCCTCACCAAACTTCTACTACCCATCGCCTTCAGCTTGTCCATGCCAACATGCCCCAACCTCTCATGCCAGATAGCAGCGCTATCATTGGCCATCATTCTATCAACATAAGAGTTGGTGGCAAGAAGAAACAAGTTCTTCACCCTTCTCCCAACATGAGCTGTTGAATTTTGTGAAGTGGAAGTGGTTGACGGGACAGGCCGGGCGGCCTGGGGCGGACAGCTTTGGCGGACTAGGCGGACTGGGCGGACTATGATGTGCGGCCTGGTGGAAGGTCTAGTGGGAAGCCGGCTGTCTTCTGAGCGGCTTGTTGCATGGAGTCCGCGGACTATGCGGCCTGGTTTCTGCGGATATGGTGTTTGCTGATTGGCTTTGCCAAGGAGCGGCCCGAGCGAATGGAGGCTTGCGGACTGGTGCATTGCTCAGTGGTCGCGGGTGAAAGCTTGTGCTGATAGGTGGGTTGGCTCATGTTCGCGGGAAGCTTGCGGACTGGCGTGTCCGCGGTATGGGCTGTTGCGGACTGAGCTTAGAGCTTGGCTGAGGTCTTGTCGAGCTCTGGTGGCACAGCAGGTGCTTTGCTGTGGAGATCGTGTTGGCGGACTGGTTTTGGAGTCCGGGAGGAGGCTGCTGCGTTGGACAGGAGTGCGAGGAGCTCGCGGACTGATGGCGGTCTGTGCTAGGTGTTTGGCGGACGGGAGTTTGTGTCCGCCATACTCGCATTGGCCTTTGATGGTTGTCTTGGTCACACTTTGTGCCAAGACCATGGTGTCCGCGGTATCTGCCAAGTCCGTTGTGACCGGGCGGACTGTTGTTGTCTGCCTTTGGTCGTGGACTTGTGGTGGATTGAGGTGTGAGTCTTGCGAACTGCCTCGGGTTGGTGCGGACTGCCATTGAAGGGGGTTGCTGTCCTGCAGTGGTTGGAGCTTTGCGGACTGTTGCCTTGTCTGCATGGCTTGGGCGGACTGGAGAGGGTTCGTCAATGGTTGCCTTGCTCCTGGCGGTTTTCCTTGGTATCCGGCTAAGTCCTTGCGGACTCGGCGGACGGAGTTTTGCTATCGCGCGGGCTGGGGCGGTGTCGCTATCTCTTGGGCGGTGACCACACTGCTCACCTTGCCTATAAATAGGACCCCCCTGGCACATCTACAATACCCTAAGTAACTTGAGTGAACAGTAAGTTGGGTTAAGCGAAGGGCTGCGGTCTCAGTTTGTCTGTCCGCGCGAATTGATTCAGGCTGACGGTTTGCTGTGTGCAGGTCGTGCGGGTAGCTTCAAGGAGCCAGGAGTTTGGCTGTGACTTCGGTCAAGTACTTGGAAGTGTGCGGTCTCTGCGGACTCAGCAGGAGGTCGCTCTGCGGCTTGTCAGTTCTGTTTCATCTTTGCCAGCTTCAATAACCTGTCCGTCAGCTTCAGGCGGGTAGGGGTGTTCCTCAATTCAGGTTCAGCAGGAGACGAATAACGGTGTGTCCGCGCGGCCTCGCGGCTTCGGCGGACTCCGTGGCTATTCGGCAGATTGCAGCTAAGTTCGGGCGAGCTCAGTGAACTCGGCGACCTCGGCGACCTCGCGGTCTCGGCGGATTCCGGTGCTGTCCGCCCGGCTTGTTTTTTTGGTGCTTTCTGTTTACAGCTGTTATACTAGCGAAATCATGTCTCGCTATGTATACCTCGTGTTGTAAAGAAGTGAATGAATAAAAGACCTGCTTGTGCTTCCATTGTTTGTTGGGATTAACCTTTATTCCTTGGTTTCCGCTGGTTCAACGTGCGAACTGGGTAGTTCCGAAGATATTAATTTGGCATTTGGGCTATCTTGCTGACCACGTTGAGAAAATTTAACATGGTATCAGAGCGAGGTTTCTGAGGTTTAGTTGCGTGAGCGGAAGTCAGTCAGTGTTGTTACTCAGTGATTGAGTGGTGATCAACCTGTGTTGTTGCTCGGAGCTTCTGAAAGGTTGTCAACAGGTGTTGCAATGGAAGGGAGTTTTGCAAGAGGTCTGGGCATTGAACTCTTAACGCCGACTAACTTCAAGAAGTGGAAGTCGTGCATGAAGAGTTATCTTCTTGGCGAGGACCTGTGGGAAGTCGTCGGTGGTGACGACAGACAGGAAGTCACTGCTGCTTTCGGTACTGCTAAGCAGGTTAGGCTCTGGAGAAGAACAAATGCTAAGGCGGAGTTCATTCTGAAGAGAGTCGTGTCTCCGGAACTGTTTGATCACATCGTTGGGTGTGAGTCGGCTGCTGATATTTGGACAACCATTGATGAGTTGTTCAATAGGAAGAATGTGGCGCGGCTTCAGTTCCTGGAGAATGAGTTGGCCAGGGCAACTCAGGGAGACCTTTCCATCTCCAAGTACTTCTTAAATATGAAGAGCTTGTGTGCTGAGCTGTCGGCACTGGATCCTGATGAGCCTATCTCTGAGGCAAAGATGAAAAGGCACAATATCCGCAGCTTGCGGAAGGAGTATGTGGCCTTTGTCACATCTGTTCAAGGGTGGGATACTCAGCCGTCATTGCTGGAGCTGGAGAATCTGCTTGCCTTGCAGGAGATCTTAGCAAGGCAGATGGATGGAGTGAACCTGAATCAGGAAGGCAGTGAAGCTCTCTTCTCAGGTAAGAAGAAAGGATGGGAAGGGAAGAAGAAGAAGGTGCAGGCCGCTGGTGAGAAGGAGACTTCAACTTCATATCCACCGGAGAGGAGTAATGCTCCTAAGGACTGGAAGAAGAACCTGAAGTGCTACCGGTTTCATCAGCGAGGGCACTTCAAGCGGGACTGCAAGGTCAAACTACAGCCTGGGCATGCTTCGGGAAAGGAGGAAGCTTGCTCGAGAAGTGAAGAAGCAGAATGGGGAGGAGCCTTCATGACGGGCACTTGTGTCCGGGCCTTGTCTGCTGAGGACTTCAACAGCGAGTGGATCGTGGACTCCGGGTGTGGTCATCACCTCACCGGAGACAAATCGAAGTTCACCTCTATGCAGGCTTACTCAGGTAATGAAGCTATTATCACTGCTGATAATACTGTTTATGCAGTAGAGAAAGAGGGGGTCGTGTCTTTGGGTAATGATCAGGGGCCACTCACATTAAGGAGTGTGTATCACGTGTCGGGCATGAAGAAGAACCTCTTCTCGGTGACCAATGCAGTGGACGCTGGGTATCACGTTCTGTTTGGGCCAACAGACGTGAGGTTCCTTCGCAACGTATCAGCGGTTAAGGCTGATGTTGCTCATGTTGGGAGGAGGGTGAAGAACTTGTTTGTTCTTTCCACCAATGCTTATGTTGATAAGATGAGGGCCAATGATAGCGCTGCCATGTTGACTCCAGCCATCTGCCTTGCTAAGCTCTCCTGTGAGGCAAGCAGATTCTCCAGCTCCAGCAAAGACGGCTGAGTAGCCCACCCTTGAACAGAAGTCAAAAAGGCCACATACTCCTTCCGCAAGCCGAGGATAATGTGCCTTTTCATCTTAGCCTCAGAGATAGGCTCATCAGGATCCAGTGCCGACAGCTCAGCACACAAGCTCTTCATCTTTAAGAAATACTTCGAGATGGAAAGGTCTCCCTGAGTTGCCCTGGCCAACTCATTCTCCAGGAACTGAAGTCGCGCCACATTCTTCCTATTGAACAACTCATCAATGGTTGTCCAAATATCATCAGCCGACTCACATCCAACGATGTGATCAAACAGTTCCGGAGACACGGCTCTCTGCAGAATGAACTCCGCCTTAGCATTTGTTCTTCTCCAGAGCCTAACCTGCTCAGCAGTACCGAACGCAGCAGTTACTTCCTGTCTGTTGTCACCACCGACGACTTCCCACAGCTCCTCGCCAAGAAGATAACTCTTCATGCACGACTTCCAGTTCTTGAAGTTAGTCGGCGTTAAGAGTTCAATGTCAAGACCCCTTGCAAAACTCCCTTCCATTGCAACACCTGTTGGCAACCCTTCAAAAGCTCTGAGCAACAACACTGGTTGACTACCGCTCATGCAACTGAACCTCCCTCTGATACCATGTTGAAATTTTCTCAGCGTGGTCAGCAAGGTAGCCCAAACGCCAAATTAATATCTTCGGCACTACCCAGTTCGCACGTTGAACCAGCGGAAAACCAAGGAACAAGGTTAATCCCAACAAACAATGGAAACACAAGGAGATCTTTATCCATTCACTTCTTTACAATGCGAGGTATACATAGCGAGACATGATTTCGCTAGTATAAACAGCTGTAAACAGAAAGCACCAAAACACAAGCCAGGCGGACAACACCGGAGTCTGCCAAGACCGCCGAGGTCGCCGAGGTCGCCGAAGTTGCCCGAGCTTAGCTGCAATCCGCCGAATAGCCACGGAGTCCGCCGAAGCCGCGAGGCCGCGCGGACACACCGTTATTCGTCTCCTGCTGAGGCTGAACTAAGGAACACACCCCCTACCAGCCTGAAGCCGGCGGACAGGTTATTGAAGCTGGCAAAGATGAAACAGAGCTGACAAGCCGCAGAGCGACCTCCTGCTGAATCCGCAGAGTCCGCACACTTCCAAGTACTTGACCGAAGTCAAATCCAAACTCCTGGTTCCTTGAAGCTACCCGCGCGAACTGCACACAATAAACCGTCAGCACTGAATCAATCCGCGCGGACAGACAAACTGAGACCGCAACACCTCGCTGAACCCAACTTACTGTTCACTCAAGTTACTGTAGACCTGCCAGGGGGTCCTATTTATAGGCGAGGTGAGGAGTGTGGTCACCGCCCTAGAGATAGAGACACCGCCCCAGCTCGCGCGATAGCAAAACACCGTCCGCTGAGTCCGCAAGGACTTAGCAGGATACCAAGGAAAACTGCCAGGAGCAAGACAACGTTGGCGAACCCTGATCAGTCCGCCCAGGCTATGCGGACAAGGCATCAGCCCGCAAAGCCTCCAACCACTGCAGGACAGCAACCCCCTTTAATGGCTATCCGCACACACTAGAGGCAATCCGCAAGACTCAAGCCTCTATCCGCCACAAGTCCACGACCCAAGGCAAAACAAGCACAGTCCGCCCGGTCAACAACGGACTTGGCGGATACGGCGGACACCATGGTCTTGGCACAGAGTGTAACCAAGCCCAAAACCATCAAAGGCCAATGCGAGCATGGCGGACATAAACTCCCGTCCGCCAAACACCCTAGCACAGACCGCCAGCACTCGCACACCTGCCCAAAGCAGCAGCCAACTCCCAGACTCTACACACCAGTCCGCCAACGACCTCCACAGCAAAGCACCTGCTGCACCACCAGAGCTCGACAAGGCCTCAGCCAAGCTTTAAGAACAGTCCACAACAGCCCATACCGCGGACACACCAGTCCGCAAGCTTTCCGCGGACATGAGCCAAACCGCCAAACAGCACAAGCCTGCACCGCGGCCACTGAGCAAAGCACCAGTCCGCAAGCCACTATCCGCTCAGGCTGCTCCTTGGCAAAACCAATCAGCCAATGCCTTATCCGCAGATACCAGACCGCATAGTCTGCGGACTTCACCCGTACAACCCGCTCAGAAGAACAGCCGGCTTCCACTAGACTTTCCACTAGGTCGCACACAACAGTCCGCCTAGTCCGCCCAGTCCGCCAACGCTGTCCGCCCAGGCCGCCCGGCCTGTCCTGTCAACCATTTCCACTTCACAAAATTCAACAGCAGCAAGACTTCTCCGCAGTCCACGGATACATACCAGTCTGCCGCACCTGTGCAAGATAGCCAGCCCGCCTAGCTTCTCCAAGGCCGGACTACAATCGCTAGTCCGCCTTGTTGCCAAAGGCCAAACCGCCAAGACATCACCAAGGCCGGACAACAACACCAGTGCCGCCTTATCGCCAAGGGCCAAGCCAGGACAACCATAGCCGGACTTCACAGCAACAGTCCACCAATCCGCGGACACAGCACCAGTCTGCTTATCCCGAGCCCGCAACCTCGCCACCAACGTACCTGCCGGACTCAGCGAACAACCGGCTTCAGTCCGCACATCCCGAGCCCTCGGCTGCCACAAAGGAACTTGCCGGACTCAGCGGACATGTCAATCGAGTCCACACATACTGCGGACAGCTCTAGTCTGCATATCCCTGCAGACATCCCAGTCCGCATACCTTGCAGACTTCTCCAGTCCGCATACCCCAAGTCCATAGCCTTGTCACCAAGACACTTACCGGACTCAGCAGACTCCAGCTCCAGTCCGCACACAGTTGCGGTCACAACCTCCAGTCTGCTCATCCCCAAACTCGCAACCAAGGCACATGCACTTCTGTCGAGCTTGGCGGACTGAGAAGCAGTCCGCGCTCCACTGCGCGATCTCCCCGGACTGAGTCAAACATGGACTTGGTTCAGACCCAACCAAGTCAACACCACTGGCCACAAGGGCCAGTCCGCACTTACGGCGGACACTGGATCCAGTCTGCCTGTCCCGACGAACTCCAGTATCAGTCCGCACTGACTGGCGAACAGACCGCACAGGCCGGCCTAGCTAACCGCCGCTGCTGTCCGCGTAGTCCACGCGAACAGACCGCCCAAGCCGCTACAGAGCAAACCGTCTGCAGCATCCCTGCCGACTTAGCAGACTGCCAACCCTGTCCACGTAGTCCGCGCGGATAGGTCCAAGTGCTCCATTCACCCACTTTCACTTCACAAATTTCAACATGCTTAAGCATTTTGATCGAATTCCTTCCGATTTGACTCAAAAATCTTCAGGCCAGGGAACCCCATCAATACTAAAGCTGCAAGTCAGGTACTTGGCATGGGGGACTATTCTAACACCAATACCCCCCCCCCCCCCCCCCCACACACACACACACGCGCGCGCACAAACACACACACAAATTTACAACTCTCAAAGTGGTGTCTTTCTCATACTTCGCTCAGTCTTTTGATTGTGAAGGGAAAGTTTTTTTTTTATTTCTGCGTATGTAGTGAAACCTCTCCGTCGCATCACCTGAGGTCATCTCTCTCTCTCTCTTGCTCATGCCATCTAGTTCCGAAGAGTTGGATGGCATGACCAATAACCTCAAAGTTCCTGTTGGTCCGAACATCTAGAAATCGGTTTCCTGAGTTCCAACACTTAAATATTTTCTTTATTTTATATTTTTATATAGTTAAGTTTATATAAATTTTGGTTTTATATTATCCATTCATTATAAATTTGACAAAAAAAAATTATTTAAAAATGATATTTATTGCAAATGAATTCCCAATTGTATTTTTAACACTAACAAGAAATTTACATGGCAACCTAAGAAAACATATAAAAAAATTCAACAAAGTAATGGACATTCCTGTATATTTGCAAGCAATATTTCACGTACACATGCTTCTTCCTTTATTACAAAAAAAAATGCAAGCTCCACTTTATCTCTCACATGGATTTATTTCATGCCTGCAAGCCGAAGATTTTGAAAACCTTAATTAGGGTCTGTTTCATGCGATCGTAATCGTTTGTCCGATGAAAAATAAGTTCCCTCAAACGGAGCCTTAATCCCACAATTTAAGGGCGGGCATAAACAAGATTGGAATATGATTGGCAGGCACATTGTCATAAGTAATAGAGGGCTCAACATCATTCCTCTGTAAGTCAAATGCACCAAAAACAAATACTGAACCAAGCACAACCTTGTTGTTAATAAAAAATACTTTGTTTTTCTTCTGCTCATCACCCCAGTAGTTAAGAGAGAAACAAGTATTTGTGCCCAGAATGAGAGATTGATTTCCTAGGTCATTGACAGGCACCCAGCAAGAGCAAGACAGAACAAACTGAAATCCGCGGCTCATGAAGATTATGAAAATCTGAATTAAACCTAAAATTTTGAACTCTGGTGAAGATATATAATTAAAATCGGCTCTATCAGGAGTAAATTCAAATGTGTGAGTCAGGTACCAGTTGACCAGCATGAGATCCCCATGGGAGAAGACAAGGTATTTATTCACCCTATGCTTTTGCAGCTCGTCCATCGGCCGCGCCACCATGGAGACGACCTCCAATGAACGATTCATAAACTTTAAGATGAAAACATCGAGGCTACTCGACAAAGCATACAACTTGTCGTCTTTTTCATTGTATACAACATCCTTTAGATGGCTCATGCCAAGCGGAAGATTCGGACCCATAGACCAAGCGGCATCCCCTACACTTGCGAATGGCAGGGTGATTCCATTGATGCCGTCTTCCCAGATAGCAACAGCAATACCATTTTGTTGGGGAGTTGGGGTGAAAATGATCTTTTCGAGGTATGCATTGATGAGCACATTTATAAAGGAAGCATGAGTATTCCTAGCCTGGTGCAGAAGGAATGGGGGGTCATTCCTTGGTAGTGTAAGCATGGAAGGGAGAATGAGCTCTTGTTGTGTGAATGGATTGAGAAAGCTAGGAGTGAAGTGATGAAGATCAATAGTCAAGAGCCATTCCTCGTGGGGTGATTCTAACAATAGTCGTTCGGGGATTTTGAGGGAAGGAGTTTTGTAGAAACGGTTTTCCATGATGGAGAAGAAGGTGCATGCGCCGTCTTTCTGACTGGCGGAATGGGGTACTAGTACCCATGGGGAGGGTTGATAAAACCAGTGGTTGTCGGACGGCGGGGGAGGAGGGTGGGGATGTTTATTGGACTTCTTACCTAGTGCCCAAGCCCACCTTCCGCAAACCGCCCGAATGCGGATAATGTCAGCCAACACCAACTGCTCAGCTATTGATAACACCATCTCCGGATGGAGATCAGCCCAAACAACTATGTTGGTAGAAGAACACGACATCAAGAATGAATCATGTAACCTTGTAATTCTCAGATGTAATTAGGCAAAAACTTTATAGCCCCTTTTATGTACTATTTTTTTTATAAATTTGTTTGCTTGAGTCTTGCTGATTTTATATTTCAACTTTGAAATACTATTTAATAACCATGATTTATAATATTTACTACCTTAAGACAATGAATCATGCATTCTTAGTACAGGGTATCCACAATAGTATTTTAATTGCCACAAATATTCAGCATATCCAGCATATACTTTAAATTTATTTTACTATACTAGCATTTTATTTATGTTAGTTTTAATTTTAATGTTGTTTTTCTGTTTTCTCCTCTATTTATAATTTTATACTTTAATACAAGTGAGAGGCCCGTGCGGAGACGTTCATTTACTATCTAAAAGTATGATTTAATGTGCTCACAATAATTTTTTTTTTGTTATTGTGAGAGCAAATAACAAAAAAATTTATTGTGGGCAAATAATTTAAAAGCATGACAAATTGAGACTTAGGGTGTGTTTGGCACGGCTTATCGTAACTTATTTGCATCTGTGAGGTTGGACAAAATCGTCATTGTATGTTTGGTTTGACAAATATTACTACTGTTATCAAAAAAAGAAACTAGTTTGGGGCATAAGATTTTGGTATGATAATAACATTTTTGTCCAACCTCACCGGAGCAAATAAGCTGCGATAAGCCGCGTCAAACGCAGCCTTAACCTAACCAATGCTATGAAGCTGATTTTGGATGTGAGTGGGTTTAACCCGTGCTATGAAGTTGTAGTAACAAATCACAGACCATTTCACACAACCAACTCGACTAAAATCCCACACCCAATCCTAAGATCATCTGTCCATCTCCTCTATCTTCGGCCATCTCAGAGATACTCCGTTTCGCCGTCATCACCACCGTCCATTCCCTGATCATTCACATCGGCCCCTTAAGTATACATCCATGAAATGATCGGGCTGCAGATTAACTTTAATTGCGCCGGCCTCTTAAGTTCATGTCACCATTTAGGCTCCGTTTGAGGGGACTTATTTTCACCGGTCAAGCGGTTACGAACGCATGAACCGGATCTTAATTAAGGTCTGATTCATGCGATCGTAACCGCTTGACCGGTGAAAATAAGCCCCCCAAACGGAACCTTAATGGTATATCATGCACCACCGCCAAATTTGATGTTGTCATAAAAAAAAGTCAAATGGACATGAGAACCTAATCAATCTATTGCTTAAAATAGAAATTGTTGGAGTTATTGATGTATATGACTTGAAACTCTGTACTCACATCAACTATGGCAACACCAAATAGAAGAGAATTACTACCCTAAACTATGCAAATTCCAATGAAGAAAGAACAACCATCATTTAGTTGGCGGAATTGTGATAGGAGTAAAAAATTTAGGAATATTGAGTTCTGTTAGATACGATGTTCATTCTGAGTGGTAGAGTTAATTTATAGTCACCTTGGGTGTTGGGATCATCATTTGTCTTCTCCACCTTCCCGAGGCCATCACGCGTTTCGGCGCCACTGCAGTCTCTTCCGCCATCTTTTGGAATCGCTTCCAGCTGATCCTGCAGCCCTGATGGACTCATTTTACTCTATGCAGCCCACTGTTTCTCGCTGCAACCTGTTGCCTTCGTCGGGTTATAGTTTGCTGGTGCGCCCTGTTCCTCGTCCTCCGGAGCACTCAAATCCTTAGTCTAGTGCTCCTCGTCGCCAGCCAGTCCACTGTCACTACTTCCAGTGTCTTGGACATGTCAAATCTGTGTGTCACAAGATTCAGAGGGCACAACAGTCCGGTCAGAAGCATGTTACCAGTGTACCTTCCTCTCATTTTTCGGCTCCAGCGTAGTATTTCTCTGAATCTGCACTTGCCCAGCAGTTCTCCTAGTAGGTTTCACTGCCTCGCTCCTCCGCCTCCGCTCTTCTAAAGGCTGCTTCTAACGCCTCTGTGCCTCAGCCGTCTACCTCCGCTCATGCAGGTATCTCTCCCTTTGACTGGTTGCTCGACTCTGGAGCCTCTTTTCACATGTCATATAATGCTACCAAACTCTTGTCCTGTCAGCCCGTCTCTTCTGCCCTTAGTATTATGGTAGGAAATGACACAGTTCATCTCATCACCAACCGTGACCTCCTTTACACCAGCCACTTTAATGTTCCTGATGTTGTATATATACCCAAGTTATTCATGAGCCTCATATCCGTCAGCCAACTCACATCCCACGGTTATATTGTTACATTCGATGAGGTTACATGCAGTGTACATGATGATCTAACTGGGGCACTCCTTGGAGTTGGTCGTCGTCGTAGCGGGGTGTACGTCCTTGATCGCCTCCAACTTCCATCCCCTACCTCTCACCGACAACTTCTACTCTTTGTATTCCTTCGATGGGCTTCTCTTAGTAGCATCATCATCTTGGTCATCCTAGTAGTTTGTGTTTTGCGACTCTCATTAGTCATGGCTTTCTTGATCGTGTTCTTGTTGATCGATCCCACTCTTGCATGGATTGTAAGTTTGGTAAACAACTACAACTCTCATATTCGTCTAGTGAGTCTAGGTCTAAACATCCTTTTGATCTAGTTCACTCTGATGTATGAGTCCCCACACCTTTTGTTTCCAAGGGCGGACACTGATATTATGTTATTTTTGTTGATGATTATTCTCATTATTTTTGGGTGTACTTTATGCATTCTTGCTCGGAGTTTTTCAGACTTATGTTAATTTTTCTGCTATGGTGTGCACACAGTTCTCTGTTTCCATATGTATTTTTCATTCAGATTCAGGGGGAAGTACCTCTCTCATGCTTTTAGAGATCTGCTAGCTACCCACAACACTCTCCCTTAGCTTGCATATCCAGATGCTCACGCAGAGAATGACACCGCTGAAAGGAAGCATCACCACATTATTGAGACAGTCTGCACCCTTCTTATCTCCTCTCATGTTCATCCTTATTTTTGGGCTGAGGCTGTTTCCACCGTTGTCTATCTTATTAACCTGCATCCGTCCACTTTCCTTCAGGTCTAGTGTCCTAGTGAGTGTTTGTACTCTAGACCCTCGTGTTTCACTCATCTTCGTATTTTAGGCTGTCAGTGTTATGTTCTTCTCCCTCCATGTGAGCGTAATAAGCTCTTTGCTTAGTCTGTTCGTTGTGTCTTCCTTGAATACAATACCAAACACAAGGGCTATCGATGTTATGACCATGTTGCATATCGACTTTGCATTTCATGTGATGTCACTTTTGACGAGTGTTGAAACCGAAATCTCGGTCTTCTGTGGAGTTCACCCTCGGGTAAGGGGTGACTGTGCACCTACTACCCTCAATCGAACGATCTAGGCACAAGACTAGGAACACAAGGAACAGACCCAAGGTCTCAGTGTGGAGGTCCCGCCGCATACCCGGAAGACTGGCAAACTCTTCCCCTCCCAAGCCAAAGGCTGAGCTAAGGCACCTTCGGAGGGCTCTCTTGGCCGACCGGAACCTCTAAGGAGAATCTCAAGACCAACTCTCTCCTGAATAGAGATGCCTCCTCGGGTCTATACAAAATGCTCCTCACCCGCCCTACTAATGGCGCAATCTCGCCGAGCAATTCTACGACACGCTGCCCAAGTTGGGACACTAACAGCGTAACTCCGTTATTCTAAAAGGATGAGAACAGGCCATCAGGCGCTTCCAGGCAAATATACCTCGGGGCCCCCACGGGGCGAGCGGTTCACGAGAAAACCGCCCGCCTAATACAAAGAAGAATAAACAACATACATAAGGCGTCACAAGCATTATAAATAATTACAGGAATATGAATTCTATACTCCGACACGCAGGCCGGCAATATAAGCAAAAAATAGGCCTTAGAGGGCCGGCACAAGCTTGGGCTTAAGCCCGCTACTCCCCGCCTTGTACTGCAACACCTGAACGTCAACGTCTCGACAAGAAATGGCCAGCTGAACAACCGTCGGCTAACATGAGCTGGTCAAATGTATTGCACACACCCCTTTTTCGGGGATATGATGTGCATTCCCTGCAAATAGATAATATACAACTTCCACGGAGTCTTCTCCGGGAACCCAGAACATCACCAATCCGGCTCACAAGTCCGGATGGGCTTCACACAGCATGCCTAAAGCCGTACTCATGCTTCCGGGTACTAATGCATTCAATTGCAGGGACATAGACGTCAACCCGTCATAGAGCTCTCTTCCCCCACCCGTTGGTGGAGAGGGGCTTCCATGCAAATATGTAAACTGAGGGTTTCACCTGCCCAAGTAGAAACATTGTTACCATTGACGCGTGTTTGGCGGAGCCACAACTGAACATCATGCAAAAGACTCGATGCCCGGAGAGGAGCTCCTAGCTGTTTTTGCTGAAGGCGGTGCCAGCCCTAGCCCTCATCCCGATTTCCATTTTCTTGGTTGGTCGAGCCCTGCTATACACGGGTGGGAGAGGAACGAGCTGTGCGATAATCTGGATAGAGGAAGCAGGGAGGGAGCTCGGGCTGCACTTGCCGGCGGCGTCCTGGACAGAGGGCGGAAAGGGGAGGCTCGAGCTGCACTCCTAGTGGCGGCCTGGACAGCAAAAAGTGGACGGGCTCGGGCTGTACTTCCAGGCTGCTGGAGAAAGAGGGGGCGGCGCGGGTGTGCTGCTCCAGGCCAAAAGAGAGGGAGGGGGCGGGGTTGCTGCTCCAGGCTGAGAGAGAGAGGGAGGGGGCGGGGTTGCTGCTCCCAGACAGAGAGAGAGGGAGGGGGCGGGTTGCTGCTCCAGGCCGAGAGAAGAGAGAGAGTGAGGGTGGGGGTTGCTGCTCCAGGTCGAAAGAGAGAGGGAGGGGGCGGGGTGCTGCTCCAGGCCGAGAGGGAGAGGGAGGGCGGGGGTTGCTGCTCCAGACCGAAAGAGAGAGGGAGGGGGCGGGGGTGCTACTCCAGGCCGAGAGAGAGAGAGGGCGTGGGTTGCTGCTCCAGGCCGAACCCTAGCGGGGGAAATCCCGCTCACCCACCTGATCCCCCTGCCTTTTTTCCTGTCTCCTCCCCCCTTCTATGTAATCCCCCCTATATATTATATATAATATCATATATATATTAATATTAACCATATATATGTATATATATATAGATATATATACATTTATTAAGGCCTACACACATAAAACCCCCGCACGCACGCACGAGCACCCGCACGTCTCCGAAAGGGGCTATACCAGAACGTCGCTCATAGCGCACCCCAAGTCTGCCACTTGGGGAGAATCCCACTCGGCCGGATACGGGGTTGTACACGATCCCCGCTCTTTTCGAGGTTGTCATAAGCTCGGAAAGAAACATCCAACCCCAAGTATCTGGCGAGTTGGAGCCGACCCGAAAAAAAAAGTTTGAGAGAAACTGAAACTTGCACTTATGCCCACTAATCTCTTCATGCCCTTTTGATCTTTTTGAACCACTCGATACCAGTAATGCTCCTTGTTATTCAATTGCCCTTATATCATTTCTTACTATCAGTACATAATTTCTCAAGATATTGTGAAACAACAAAGCCATATATTTTGTAATGTGTTGAACACGCGGAGCTAATCCTTTCCCCCCAGGTGTGCCTACCGCCCTGCCCAGCTAATGAGAGCCGGAGCAGCGAGTTTACCCGGGGCCGAACAGCACTCGGGATCCCTTACCCACACATGCGAGCCTACGGACCTGCCAGCTAGATGAGAGCTTGCGCAGTGGGTCTACCTGGGGCCGAGCCAGGCTCGGGGTCCTGCAAAAACCTCCAAGAACCAATCCTTTCCCCCCAGGTGTGCCTACAGCCCTGCCAGCTAATGAGAGCCTGACAGCGAGTCTACCCGGGGCCGAGCAGCACTCGGGGTCCCTTACGCCCCAGGCGAGCCTACGGACCTGCCAGCTAGTACGAGCCAGGCAGCGGGTCTACCCGGGGCCGAGCATCACTTGGGGTCCTACAAAAACCTCCAAGAACTAATCCTTTCCCCCCAGGTGTGCCTACAGCCCTGCCAGCGAGTCTACCCTGGGACGAGCTGCACTCGGGGTCCCTTACCCCCCAGGCGAGCCTACGGACCTGCCAGCTAGTAGGAGCCAGGCAGCGGGTCTACCCGGGGCCGAGCATCACTCAGGGTCCTACAAAACTCTCCAAGAACCAATACTTTCCCCCCAGGTGTGCCTACAGCCTTGCCAGCTAATGAGAGCCTGACAGCGAGTCTACGCTAGGCCGAGCAGCACTCAGGGTCCCTTACCCCCCAGGCTAGCCTACGGACCTGCCAGCAAGTAGGAGCCAGGCAGCGGGGTCTTCCCGGGGCCGAGCAGCACTTGGGGTCCTGCAAAAACCTCCAAGAACCAATCCATTTCCCTCAGGTGTGCCTATAGCCATGCCATCTAATTAGAGCCTAACAACGATTCTATCCGGGGCCGAGCAGCACTCGGGGTCCCTTACCCCCCAGGTCAGCCTACGGACCTGCCAGCTAGTAGGAGCAAGGCAGCGGGTCTACCTGGGGCCGAGCATCACTCGGGGTCCTGCAAAAACCTCGAAGAACCAATCCTTTCCCCCCAGGTGTGCCTACAGCCCTGCCAGCTAATGAGAGCCTGACAGTGAGTCTACCTTGGGTCCGAGGCTAACGCCATCAAGTGACTTCCAGCCCTGCCAGCTAGGTGACAGCCTGACAGCGGGATCTGCTCGAGGTCTGAGGATGACACCGAGTGACTTCCAGCCCTGCCAGCTAGGTGAGAGCCTGACAGCGGGATCTGCTCGGGGTCCAAGGCTAATGTCATCGAGTGACTTCCAGCCCTGCCATCTAGGTGAGAGCCTGACAGCGGGATCTGCTCGAGGTCTAAGGATGACACTGAGTGACTTCTAGCCCTGCCACCTAGGTGAGAGCCTGACAGCGGGATCTGCTCGGGGTCTAAGGCTAACGCCATCGAGTGACTTCCAGTCTTGCCAGCTACGTGAGAGCCTGACAGCAGGATCTGCTCGAGGTCTAAGGATGACACCGAGGTACTTCCAGCCCTGCCAGTTAGGTGAGAGCCTGACAGCGGGATCTGCTCGGGGTCCAAGGCTAACGCCATCGAGTGACTTCCAGCCCTGCCAGCTAGGTGAGAGCTTGACATCGGGATCTGCTCGAGGTCTAAGGATGACACCGAGTTTCTTCCAGCCCTGCAAGCTAGGTGAGAGCCTGACAGCAGGATCTGCTCAGGGTCCAAGGCTAAATCCATTGAGTGACTTCCAGCCCTGCCAGTTAGGTGAGAACCTGACAGCGGGATCTGCTCGAGGTCTAAGGATGATACCGAGTGACTTCCAGCCCTGCCAGCTAGGTGAGAGCCTGACAGCGGGATCTGCTCGGGGTCCAAGGCTAACGTCATCGATTGACTTCCAGCCCTGCCAGCTAGGTGAGAGCCTGACAGCGGGTCTACTCGAGGTCTAAGGATGACACCGAGTGACTTCCAGCCCTGCCAGCTAGGTGAGAGCCGGACAACGGGATCTGCTCGGGGTCCAAGGCTAATGCCATCGAGTGACTTCCAACCCTACCAGCTAGGTGAGAGCCTGACAGCGGGATCTGCTCGAGTCTCAGGATGACACCGAGTGACTTTCAGCCCTGCCAGCTAGGTGAGAGCCCACGACATATCGGGATCTACATGGGGTCCCAAGGTCTAACGCATCGAGTGACTTCCAGCCCTGCCAGCTAGGTGATAGCCTGAGACGGGATCTGCTCGAGGTCTAAGGAGACACGAGTGACTTCCAGCCCTGCCAGCTAGGTGAGAGCCTGACATAGGATCTTGCTCTGATTCCAAGGCTAACGCCATCGAGTGACTTCCAGCCCTGCCAGCTAGGTGAGAGTCTGACAGTGGGATCTGCTCGAGGTCTAAGGATGACACCGAGTGACTTCCAGCCCTGCCAGTTAGGTGATAGCCTGACGACGGGATCTGCTCGGGGTCCAAGGCTAACGCCATCGAGTGACTTCCAGCCCTGCCAGCTAGGTGAGAGCCTGACAGCGGGATCTGCTCGAGGTCTAAGGATGACACCGAGTGACTTCCAGCCCTGCTAGCTAGGTGAGAGCCTAACAGCGGGATCTGCTCGAGGTCTGAGTGCACGTCACTCTTTCATACGAATTACCGTGTCAGAACAGGCACATCAAGGGATTTTATTAAGAATAGAAAACCACTTACATGCCTTAAGGAAAAAAGTGCTTCAAATAGGTGCAAATCCTACCTCGAGTGCTACGGGATTCCAACAACATCTATAGGATGGGCCGACTCCGGGTATGAAGACCTTACACACAAAGTGTCAGCCTACGACCCTGGTCGTCACCTGGTTCCACTTCTATAGCCATAACGTTCTCCTGAGTTCTTCTGTGCTGGTCACTTTCCACGCTCACCGCACCAAAATGTTGAAACCGAAATCTCGGTCTCCTGTGGAGTTCACCCTCGGGGAAGGGTTGACCGCGCACCTACTACCCTCAAGCGAACGATCTAGGCACAAGACTAGTAACACAAGGAACAGACCCAAGGTCTCAGCGTGGAGGTCCCGCCGCATACCCGGAAGACTGGCAAACTCTTCCCCTCCCAAGCCAAAGGCTCAGCTAAGGCACCTTCGATGGGCTCTCTTGGCCGACCGGAACCTCTAAGGAGAATCTCAAGACTAACTCTCTCCTGACTAGAGGTGCCTCATCGGCTCTATACAAAATGCTCCCCACCCGCCCTACTAATGGCGCAATATCGTCGAGCAATTCTACGACACGCTGCGCAAGTTGGGCCACTAACAGTGTAACTCCGCTATTCTAAAAGGATGAGAATAGGACATCAGGTGCTTCCCAGAAACTATACCTCGGGGCCCCCACGGGGCGAGCGGTTCACGAGAACATCGCCCGCCTAATACGAAGAAGAATAAACAACATACACAAGGCATCACAGGCATTATAAATAATTACAGGAATATGAATTCCATACTTCGGCATGCAGGCCGACAATATAAGCAAAAAATAGACCTTCGAGGGCTGACACAAGCTTGGGCTTAAGCGCGCTACTCCCCGCT
The DNA here is from genome assembly GCA_039583875.1 of Platanthera guangdongensis. Classification (NCBI taxonomy): domain Eukaryota; kingdom Viridiplantae; phylum Streptophyta; class Magnoliopsida; order Asparagales; family Orchidaceae; genus Platanthera; species Platanthera guangdongensis. The sequence goes on along the minus strand of CM077160.1, from coordinate 126,127,929 downwards.
TGGTACTGCAACACCTGAACGCCAACGTCTCGACAAACAACTACCAGCTGAACAACCGTCGGCTAACATGAGCGGCCAAATGTATTGCACACCACCTTTTCGGGGCTATGGTACGCATTCGTTGCAAATAGATAATATACAAACTTCCACGGAGGCTTCTTCGGGAAACCCCAGAACATCACCAATCCGGCAATGCCGGATGGGCTTCACACAGCATGCCTAAACCCGTACTCACGATTCCTGGGTGCTAATGCAGTCAATTGCAGGGACGTAGACGTCAAACCGTCAGAGAGCTCCCTTCCCCCACCGGTTGGTGGAGAGGGGCTTCCATGCAAATATGTAAACTGAGGGCTTCACCTGCCCAAGTAGAAACATCGTTACCCTTGACGCGTGTTTGCCGGAGCCGCAACTGAACATCATGCAAAAGACTCGATGCCCAGAGAGGAGCTCCTATACTATTTTTGCTGAAGGCGGTGCGGCCCTAGCCATCATCCCGATTCCATTTTCTGGTGGTTGCGCCCTGCTGTACACGAGTGGGAGAGGAACGAGCTGTGTGGCAATCTGGACAGAGGAAGAAGGAGGGAGCTCGGGCTGCACTTGCTGGCGGCGGCTTGACAGAGGGGGAAAGGGGCGGCTCGAGCTGCACTCCTAGGGCGGCCTGGACAGGGAAAAAAGAGGAGGGGCTGGGCTGCACTTTCCAGGCTGCTGGAGAAAGAGGGTGGGTGACACGGGGGTGCTGCTCCCAAGCCAGAGAGAGAGCGGAGAGGGCGCGGGGTCGCTGCTCAAGGCCGAGAGAGAGGAGGGGGCGGGGGTTTTGCTGCTCCAGGCCGAGAGGAGAGAGAGAGGGGAGGGCGGGGGTGCTGCTCCAGGCTTGAAAGAGAGAGGGAAGGGGGGGGGCTGTCCATGGCCGAGAGAGAGAGGGAGGCGGGGGTTGCT